>JAHDVF020000883.1:2277748-2620957 GCA_022606425.2 Lepidostoma basale
GACTGGTACGGTCATTTTCAAAGAATGGACACCACCAGACTCCCCTATATTGCATTGCACAATCAACCTCATGGGACTCATCTTCGTGGAAGACCTCCTAAAAGATGGAAGGACAGCTGGGAATCTACCTCACAGGAGGAGCAACACTCTAGAGAACAGACCACATAGGTCTGCAATGAGGAAGAAGAAGAAGAAGAAGTTTATTTATCCAAATACAACCCTGTATCCGCGCATGCTCGGGCGTTTCGTATAATTATTAATTTATTTTTAAACAAATTGTACTTCTCCACTCGTCAGCCTTCATTAGCTCCAAGGAGTGTTTGAATCCGATACACTATCGGAAGTCACGAATGGACAAGAGTATTTTTAAAAAAACTTTCATGTTGAATTAAGTAAGTACTGGTGTACTTTGATTTTTGCTATAATTTATTTACTCTTGTTTTAATTGCAACACAATTGTTTGAAAAAATAAGTGAAGATTTAAATGTGTTCTATTTAATAAAATATTCATACTATTACATCCCAGTGTGGGGCTTGGCCTCCTCCACAACGGTCCTCCACTGACTTCAGTTCCTGGCCATCTCTCTCCATTCCCCAGCTCTTTCCATTTTCTCCCAATCTTCTTCAAATAGTATAATCGTTTAATTAATGAGGTCTCAAATGTTGATATATCAATAATTTTATCCAATTAATACGAATGAATCTGTTTTTTAGATATTTTATTATATTTTATATTTTTTTATTATATTATATTTGTATCCTGTCTCATCTAAGGTTCTACCCGCGATAGGTCGCAATCTTTTATTTCTATTACTCTTAGGAAGTTTGGTTCTGCATCTTCCCTACATCGCTATGTCCTCAACACTTCAGACATACCTTATCATTTCATTTTTTATCCGATCTTTGAGTATTCTGCTTGTAATGTTAATGTTGTTAATTTAATGTATATTTTTTCTTCATTACAAACCTTTCACCTATCATATGTCTGTTATTAAGAATAACAAACCAGTCAATCATTGACCAGCTGGGTATCAAGGCAAGACTCTCGCGGATGTGCTCTCAGAGAGTGCTGAAATATTTTGGACGCATAGCCCGGAGAGATCAGGACAACCTTGAAAAGCTCATCGTCGTGGGCAAAGTGGAGGGAAGGCGACCACAGGGACGACCACCGAGCCGCTGGTCTGATCAAATCAGGGATCTGACTGGCCTCTCATTAGCTACAGCCTGGAGACTGACGGGTGACAGGAGCGCATGGCGTGCCATGGTCAATGGGTTACAGGATGGACACGACCCTCAATCATGAAGAATACGACTGATAAGAAGATATCTGTTATTACGAGTATATTAAGAATCTTGCAGGAACAAGAAAAGAGGCACGATCAAATTAATCTAATATTATTAAGAGCCTGGCGCTCGATCCTCCACACCCACTTTTTTGAGAAAATGTGTAATAGTTAGTTAATTCGTAAAAACAAAAAAAATCGTTATACGTGGTTCGCTATATGAAAAATTATTTCGCGAACCGCATATGGTTACTTAAACATTTTTTGTCCTCATTACGTATGTAAAATGCATTAGTTATACTTCGTGCTCTTCAGTATATTTCATTTAAATCAGGTTTGACAAGAAGCGGAGAAACGTTTTTGAATGAAAATAATTACAACTTTAAATTCGGATGGTTTTACTCCTTAAACACTCCGTTTATTTGAATGGCTGTGAAGATTTAAATATGCAGTGACCATTATTACCGACCATCAAGGTAGTTCCCGGCATCTGAATTAACTTTTCCTGCGTAAGATGGGAGTCGTTGGGGGCGCAACTTGACGAGGAATTATGGTAATTTCCGCTCAGAAATGAAAATGTAATAAAACGCCCGAGAACCCTCTTAAATTCCCGGTGCCCCGAGCTAAGGCACTTCAATGATTTGAATATTGCGTGAAAGAGATGCGTCTTTTAGCTTCTACACAAATACGGTGGGCGCTTCTACAGTCCCCTGTCGTGTGAGTAGGGCTTTCTTGACGCGGCAATATGTCATAACGAGATCAGAAATAGCAACTCATCAGTTTTGAGTACCACAGCAAAAATTGTATATACTTACTACTAGTCTACTTCTCTTCTTCTTCCGGTGACGTGTCAGGTCCCCCCGACGTTGGCGATCACTGCAGAAAAGGCATCTCTGTCCTGCGCCACTTGGAGCAGGTTCTGTACTCTGGTCATTCCTGTCCAATATTTTATGATCCGTAGCCAGGACAACTGCCTTCTACCAACTCCCCGACGTCCCTCTGCTTTAACCATTAATATCAGTCGGAGGAGCAGGTACTTCTCTCCCCTCAGCACTTGACCCGAACTAGTCTACAATACTTTAAAATTAAATACAAATTATAAGAAGATTTTTATCTTTTTTTCCATTTAATATAAGAATATCACGAAAGGTTCCCTAAAACAATTGTTATGACTTGTATTTTAAATAAATTTTTGATTAAATAACTTAACACTAACAATTTGAAATAAATTATAATAAAAATTCCTCACACGTTCCTCATTTAATATTTAAATTATTCAATAAATATCATTGGTAGAAAGTTGAAGCAAACGATGGAACGAAAATATATTTATTCTATATAATTCACGTCTTGTTAAAACTTGGGCAAATTTTGGAAGCTTGCTGCTATCTTCTAGTTCACCAAAATATTTATTTTTACATAAACTTAACTAACTAACTAACCATCACGCCGTCTCCCCGAAAGGGTAGGCAGAATGAATGGACTGTCACACTTTAACCGATGCGGCACTCCATCCTTCTCTTTTCGCCCCGCGTTAAAACTGTGGAATTCCATAATGACGATATTTTATGAATCAAAACACTGTTTTTTCCATATTTGATTTTCTTTTTCTCGACACGTGTCGAAGGCTTACACCTCCATCATCGAGAAAACGATATGAACTGTTTATATCGTTCTCCCGAAGCCTTCGAAACATGTCAAGACAAATAAACTCAAAAGTGGAAAATATTTATTGGCAGTATTATTGGCAGCGCGTGCAGCATTCAATAGAATGGTAAAGGTCTTTAGAGACGATAATCTTAATTTCAAGCTCCGGAAAAGAATGTTTGGTGAGTGCTTTTTTACAGAGTGGAGTCATGGATCCTCAAAATCAGAACTATCGAGATGTGGATACATCGTAGAATGCTACGCATTCCATGAACTGATATGGTTAGCAATATCGTTGTGCTAGAAAGAGCAAAAATAGACAAATAAATTCTGACTGATATCAAATTCCGGAAGGTGTCCTCCCTGGGTCATGTGCTTAGAGGAGAAATGTACGAGCCACTGCACTTGATCATTAAGGGCAAAATAGGGGGTCGTCGATGTGTGGGGAGAAGACGGATCTCTTAGCTCCGGAATATTCGTGACTGGACTGGGATTGGAACAGTCGGGGTACTGATTAAAGCTGCGCAGGACAAGAACATGCACTCCCAAGTGATAGTCGACGTCGGGGGGATCCGACATAAAAATGAAGAAATTTATACATATTTCGTTCTTTTTATTTAAACTTCTACTTCTTCCTCTTCTTCCTTGTTTTAGACCTATGTAGTCTGTTCTTCAGAGTGTTGCTCCTCCTGTGAGGTAGACTCCCAGGTGTCCTTCCATTTTTTAGGAGGTCTTCCACGAGGACGAGTCCCGTGAGGCTGATTATGTAGTGGTAATATATTACGGGAGATGCCTATTGGTGGCGATGAGGTTCGCAACCCATCACACCGCGTCTCCCGCGGGGCGAAAAGAGAAGGATGGAGTGCCGCATCAGTAAAAGTGTGACAGTCCATTATTTCTGCCTACCCTTTCGGGGAGACGGCGTGATGGCTAGTTAGTTAGTTAGTTATATAGGGGATACATGATAATATACTGGTGGTGTCCATTCTTGGAACATGACCGTACCAGTCCCTTTTTCGCTGTCTGCTCCATCTTATAATATCCTCAACCTCACACATCTCTCTAATTCTAGTGTTCCCCACGCAATCTCTCAATGTCTTGCCGGCTAACAGTGTGTTTCTTGCCTGTTATCATCCTCAGTGTCTTTGTTTAAACGAAAAATTTATTTTCAACAAAATTTATTTTTAATGTTTTGCCACTAATACGAGTACATCTTATATTGTATATTTAAGCAATATTTTTGATTAATTTTATTAAATTGATACTGATGGAATGGCCAGAGGCTGCACAATCAATACCAGATCATTTTACGTTAAATTTATTGGAGTTTGAAGATACATTCAAGCCTGATGACACGCAACTCAACAATATACATATGTTTATTATTTTTAATCTGTATCTACATATAGTATTTGTATATAGATGTAGGTTCTCAAGGATGATATAATAGATAAGTACTACCAATCTTACCTTCAATTTCACATTACATCGTCCAGAGTCCTGTTGATAATTAAAAATTAAATTAACGTATTAATTGCCAAGCATTACTAAGCATTTAAATTTTATAAATTCAAGAATTGTGAAGGTTATTAATTTAATTTAAGTATTCATAATCGCACTCATTTTTATTACACTATATATAAAATATTTTATGTAGATGGAATATAATTATTTTATATGGCAATTCAGCATGAATGAAGAAGACTGCAATCGGATATAATTGTTTACAATCTAATTTCATCTTAATACGAATGAAAACGTCACTTTTCTAGAAGTTTTATTATAGTTTATGGTAATAACATGTTTCCTTCTCTGGGCAATATCAAATATCGTTCATTCGCATTAATTATTTAATATGGAGTTTAACATCATTGTTCAAGAAATAAATTATAATTTCATCTCGAAAAATCGTCATTTGTAAATTTTTTCTACGTTTTTCTTATTCATTGTGTACTCTTATGCGAAGTGTTCACTGTAAAGAAAAGTTTACAAACTTCTTTCAGACTTGTGATAAAAGTGTGTTTCCAGGTGTAAGCCTTCCCCGTTCAAGCTTGCGCAAGTTATAGTAGCTTGTGCCACGCGCGGGTTGCAACAAAGCTTAAACATTGTGGACGACTGAAAATTGCGGAAGTCGACTCGCAGGGGGTGATTACAAAGTGAAAGACACTTTACATATTTATTTACTCTTATAAAATATCTGTAAGTGTCTAAGTGTCATATAAAGATTGATCGAAAACTGCGAGGACGAGGACTGTGAAAGGACCCTGAAAATGTAGTGGGTTAGCCAGGATAGAAGCCAGTAGAGGATAGTTGTGGAGAAGACTAAATCCCGTTTAGATAAATATGTTATAAATATGTTATACTTGGTTGTAAGACCCTTGGAAATAAATGTTCTAGTGATTTTGTTTACGTTCGCATATAAAATTAAGCTTATATTTTCCAATCCATAATTTCATTAACTGTTACATTTGCATCAAAAATATGGATAAAAAAAATTATATACTTTTTTTTTAAATAATCAAAACATTATTTTTTTAAATAAATAAGAGGTTGAGATAAGATGATTCAAAATTTCTCAATTAAAAAAAAAATTGAAAAATTGATTACTTTGAAAATAAAGTTTCGTTTTTTAACTTTCTAAATCAATCTATATATTTATGTGAAAAGATGTTACAGGAATTTTCTCTTTAAGAGATATGAATCTGTATTTAAATTGTTTTTTATACGTAATAATTGCGTCTTCAAATGCGTGAGTCGTTTATTTTCACTGCCAATTTGGCACTCTAATAACAACCGTTTTGATGCGGTTAGATTTTTTCACAGCATGTAGGTTCTAAGCATCTGAGAGTAATTATATTTGTGCCGATTGGGAAATGGATATTTATTGGACGCGAAGATGTTTACAGCTTCGTGCACCACGATTTTTTTCACACTACTGAAGGCGAAATTGTCGATATTCTCAGCAGATTAACATTTTTCTATCATCACGACTGTGTAGTCTAGATCGGTGTGAATATTTTAACGGGCTATCCGAAATCCCCGGCCGTCGGGCAAAAAATCACAGAAGCTTCGAGAGATATGCAAATTAACCGACACGACAAGGCACAACACGCAGCCGAATTTTCATTCCAATGCCGCCGTTGCCCTGGGCTCGGAGCACTCCTGGCCAGAGGCAGTGAGCGGCTTGCGAGGCACAGGTGGCTGCGCGAATACTCGACCCAAAGATTCGCTTACAATTCAGGCGACAAACATAAAGAAAGTTGAAATTAAAGTATTTTGAACAATTTACATGAAGATTCCTCCTTTTACTCAATACACCTTAAATACTTTGTCTAAATTTAATCTCCCAAGCTCCCATTCCCAGTCAAATGAAAATTAATCATTTATCTACATGGAAAGAATGAATGAAGAAATAATGGTAAAAAAATTATATGTTAACGATGTAAATGGAACCAGAAATAGAGGAAGACCGAGGAAAACGTGGCACGATCAAATAAATCAAATATTGAATGTCGGCCATGTGAGGAGTCAGAGAAATCGACGCGCGTGCACGACACGATGTGTGAATGTTGAGGAAGCAAGAGAAATATGTTAGGAATGAAAAGTGTGGCAGTCTATTATTTCTGCCTACCCCTTCGGGGAGACGGTGTGATGGTTAGTTAGTTAGTTAGTTAGTTAATTTCTATATAAATGATGTCTTTTCAAATGTATGTTTTTTCTATAATATATTTAAAAAAATATTATATTATCATCATGTATAATTATTATTTAATAATATTATGTATTAGTTCTTACTGTTAAAAAATAATTGTAAGTACCTATTTTCAAAAAAAAGCAAACAATATTTTTTAAATTTGAATTATTGTATCGAATTTTAAATGCGTTTTTTATTAGTCTTTCTGTGTTTAGTTTTTATTATATTTTTACTCCTGAAGATGGAGATATCCTCTGAAATATGTCGTGTTTTTTTATATATTTTTTTTATTAAATAGTGGATTAAACAAAGTATTTTTAATTTCCTAAGTATAAAGCTATGGAATTCCACAGTGTTAGTGCCTTAGCGTTCAATAAGTTGAATTTACATGATTATTTTTTTTAAACATCGTATTTTCACACTTTTTTAGATAATCCTTTGGCCGAAACACTACGATACTTCTACATTATTCTTCTTCTTTGTGTTGGCAATCACTTTTGTAAAGGCTTTTCTGTCTTGCACGGCCCAGAACGGCTCCTCCACACATCCTATTATAGTCCAATCTTTGATGATGCTCAGCCATGACGTTTGCCTTCGGCCGTGACCATTTCGTCCCTTAATTAATCAATATTAAATTTTAAAATCCCTCATTATTAAATTATTCGCATCACGATTTATATTTAAGAGATCGTCGCGACAGCAGTTTCATCTATGTTGGCATCATCAGATGTTACAGGCAACTGTTTTTTTAAGGATTAATTTTATCTCAATAGAGACGAAGATGTAAATTGTTCTTTGAAAACAGAATATGGTGGTCGAGGCGTTTACAGGACTTATGACCTGTCATTGATTGGGTTAAGCGATCGCTTTATGTAATACAACATTCCCCATTCCGCCCTTCTTACGACCACCACGTCTGACAATTTTTTTCAAAGATGTATATTGTATATATACTAATATTTTGAGGAACACTTCACATATTTTTGTTCAATCTACACTAGCGCCATCTATTAAGATTATTTTGACAGAAAACAAGTGTTACAGTTGTTTGTAACACCTAATGATACCAAAATAGGTTGAAGAAACAGCTGTCGCGACAATCTCATAAAAAAAATTATACAATTAAATATTTTGCTTTTATATGTGTCAGACAAAAAAACAAGGTTTTCTCCAATGTACTAATAAAATAATATTATGAATAAATTTAGATCGTTAAGCTTCGATGACAAAACTAACAACAATTTTTAAAATATATAATATTTAATTTTAGTACAGACTACGAGAAATTAAGTGATTAAGTGAACTCTTTATATTACCTCCAATCATTTAAACGTACACCAAATGCTTAAGTAGTAGGTGTAAAATTTCCAATATATTATTTAATGATACCTGTTTAATCATCTTGCGTAGGTACTTTGCATAAATAAATTTTATAGACATTTTTAACGCGCACTTCGTGTTTAAGATCTTATTGAAATGAAGACATGTTCACTTAAATACATATAAAAATATTACATTTAAGTTGGGTTTTTTTTTCATATTTTGTACGACCCAAAATATCAAGAATATTTATATTTTTCCTGGAAATTCTAAGTTTAAAATTGAGACTTACTACGGAAGTTGTCGTTTATGGAAACTTTTTTTAGGGTCAATAGTGTCTGGTAACCATGATTGATATTATAAGACGGAGAAAAATAGCTTAATTATTCGACATATGTGTTATAAAATTTTCAATTTTATCTATTTATTGTTTAAAATAGTGATTCTTAACCGGGGTGCCAGCGTCTCTTTGTGGGCGTTTTGGAAGTCTGGCGGGCGCTTTAATTTTTTTTTGCATTTAGGGGGCGCTGCAGAAGTTCGAGTGAGTATTGGGTCAATATAGAAAAATCAACTCATTCACAAGCTATGCACACTGATACAATTTCTTCAGCTTGGATTTTATAAGTTCTGTCAAATAAGTTACTTTCACACGCAATTTTTTTGACTTGGGCATACTCAAAATCATGTTCTTCATATAAAATAAAAGCTCATTAAAAAAGGTTCAAAATATCACATATGATTGTTTTGATATGTGACATGTTTTGTACGGTACAGTTTTTTTTTATAGTAAGAAATCCATTGCATGAAATACTCGTACATACCTACTTAGAGAAAAGTCTAAATTTTATATTTCATTTTTTTTGGGTGGGGGGGGCGTTGAATAGTTTTACTGTGGTAAGGGGGTCGATTCTTTCAATACGGTTAAGAAACACTGGTCTAAAACATAAAAATTTAAACAAATATTTTCAGTTAAATATTAATCTTATTTTATGGTATGTATTATAAAAAAACATATTCACGTATAAATTTACAAACACAGAAATTGAATAAATTATAAAAATTTAATAACTGTTTAAACTATTCATAAACAAACGATTTTCAGACATCTCCCTTAAGGGTTTGATAGCGTTCAGCTAAATTTAGATCCCAGCTTCCAAGTTACGCACGCGATCATTAATCTGTGCGGCTAATCCCACAGGACCCAACGATATCGCGAGATAAAAGAACGCCTGAAACGTTATATCTTCTGATATCGCGTGCTGGCCCAGAGATCCTTTGTCAGGACAGATTGATCAAATTATCATTAACAGAATTCTTGAGAACACTGCTTTTGTATATTCCCAGATAAAACATACTCTTTTCTGTGAACAAAAGCACGTTCTTTTTAAGGGGGATAGCCACTGTGACGGTCGAAAAATTAAGTGATTTTGGGAAAAAATTTTGACCAGGATAATTAAGGAATATCGGGATCGCGCAAATTTGTATTTTATTAAGTGTACATTATCTCCTTTGAATCCAATTGTTGTAAATTGAAGTAATATCTAAAAAATATTCAATTTTTCCAATCAATTCAATGCAATCATTGAACGATCGAAGTGTGCGCGGGAGATGCCTGTTGGTGGCGATGAGGTTCGCAACCCATCACACCGCGTCTCTCGCGATGGCGAAAAGAGAAGGATGGAGTGCCGCATCGATTAAAGTGTGGCAGTCCATTCTTTCTGCCTACCCTTTCGGGGAGACGGTGTGATGGTTAGTTAGTTAGTTAGATACATTCAATATAGTTTATGTTATTTTTTATTGAAAAAAATTAAAAAGTAACACAGTTATCAGCGTTGCTGTAGAGTCTTAAAAATTCACGGTCGCATCGAATTCTCGTAAAGGAATTCTCTGAAAAAATAAAATCAAAGTTCATTATAATCTTTAATGTAGTTGTCGTTAATCGTATCCGATTTTTTTATTTTGATTTTTCACAAAATAGCGACCGATTGAAAATTCTTCAATTTTTTTTTATATTCAAGCAGTCTTAAACATAGGGTACGTTTAACGATAACTATTGTAAAAACGAATAAATAAAATAAAAATGTTTAAAATCGGTTGATAATTGCTCGAGATATCTATGCAACCAGTTTATAAAAATGTTTTGAGAAAAACGCGTTTAAAGTTTTAATTTCATTTTTCTTACATTAAAATCTTGTATCTTCTAAAATACGAGTATTTATAATTACATCAAACTATCGATTCCTGGACCATATAAATGTTCTTCCTTTTTATCCCCTTGACTTTTTAATTTTTTTATTGACCCTTTCCATGCGATTCTCAGCAGCTTTCACCCGGTGCGTCGCGGTCGGCGCAAGACAGTCGGTCTACCTACTCTCATTAAAATGACTATAACTTAGTCAGTTTTCGGAATTTTGACCTCAAATTTTATACAAAAATTTTCGAATGTATAAACTTTATATTTAAATAAAAAAAATATTTCAGCCAATCACAGTGGCTATCCCCCTTAAATCAATGTTAAATGACTTTATTGAAAGATAAAGCGTTAAAATTGTGGATTTCCGTTGCAATTACGTTGGAATTGAAATAACAACGTTGTTTATATTGCATTTTAATTTATTAAAACTAACTAACCATCACGCCGTCTCCCCGAAAGGGTAGGCAGAAAGAATGGACTGTCACACTTTTACTGATGCGGCACTCCATCCTTCTCTTTTCGCCCCGCGGGAGACGCGGTGTGATGGGTTGCGAACCTCATCGCCACCAATAGGCATCTCCCGCGCACACTTCGATTGTCCAACACCCACAAAATAAATCTAAAACAAATAATATAAAATACAATAATATAAAATACAATAATATAAAATACAATGATATAAAATAAAATAACAAAATAAAAATAATTGAACACAAAATGTTCTTTTTAGATGGTGCACATATTGATTTATTAAATATTTTTATCGACCATGACACGTTTCGAGGGTGACTTCCATCCTCGGGTGAACATATATACTCGTATCTTATAAATTTACATTATATATTTGTTACCATTATGTGTTTACTTCTGAGAAGGCTACCGTTATATACAATAATACCAGAGGATATAAGTTACCTCCAAAACATGTCATGGTTAATATTATTATTTTATAAAAAATATTTTATAAATTAAAATGGAATATAAACAGCGTTCTTATTTCAATTTCCTTGAGATTTTCTTCTTATTATTGTTTGTCACAACCCCTTGATTTATTAATTATTATTATTTATAAAACATTTTACGTCTTAATCAACCTTTCTAACACCACCCCAAATGATGCCAGCAGCCCTAATCTCGTCCTGCGGGGTTTTTCTCCATGTGGCTTAAGGTCTGCCTAATTTCCTCACTTTCCGTCCATAGGGACCAGTCTAGGGCACCTTAACTGCAAATGGGTTTCGTTTCAGGATGTGACCAATCTATTCGTATTTAGTCATTATCAAATATTTTTGTTTCATTTCGATCGACTCATTCGAATTCATAAAATCGAAAATGACATTCCTAGTTTTGAATTCCAACTATTAACAAATCGTTACCTTAAGTAATCTAACTATGATAAATAAGTGAAGTTATATATTTATTGCATAGTAAAGTAGCTTTATTTGAAACTCATCCCACGTTTATGACTCGAACGAAGGCTGGTTATTACAAAGGTGCTTTAAACATTTCCTTTTCTTCTTTTGATAGATCTGACAATCTGTGACATAGAAATCATGTCTCTTCGGATGACGAGGCTATTAAGCTATCCCTCCATCTCTTAGGTGGTCTTTCATTTGGAGGGTGTCAGGAGGGGATTTTGTAAGTAGTTGTATATGCGAGTCTGTCACTATAAAACAAATATAAACTGCTAATTTTTACAAGTAGATTTTTCTACCATATACCACGGGTGGAATCTTTAGGGTTAAGTTTGAACTACGATATATTTTAAATCACTTGTTTAAACTTTGCAGCTATCGATATTTATGTTTAACACCAATTGGGATCAAAAATTCATTTTTGACTTTTTTTGATACTTAGCACATATGTAGTGATGAGTCCTTAACTATGATAATGCTAAACAACAAATATTTTTAGATAACTATTTGAAGCTTTGGGAACCCTCTTCGGTAAGTAATCTATTGTTTTAAATATCTATCAAGACAAAACAAGACTAACTAACTAACCATCATGCTGTTTCTCAGGAGGGGTAGACATTTTTCTATCCTATAATACCTCTCGAGCCTCTTCTACATTCATACACCGTGACACGCACGCTCGTGGATTGTTCCAATTTGCGGCCATGATCGAGGCACGTAAATTCATGATATTAAAAATAATTTATTATTATATGCAAGAGAATTCATTCTGTATATAAAATAACATAGAACTATAATTTTTAATAAACGTTCGGGAAATAAATAATTCATATTATTTTTACGCATTAGACGTGTACCTAGCTTTTTTATTTAACTTTCTAACATGTATTGTTGCATTCATTATACTTTAACTATGCCAGGAACATAATATTAACGTAATTTATTCCTTTTACCACACGTGAGATATCAACAGGTCTAACGTGTCTTCAATGGCATCATTACGTGTACGTGTTTTTAATATAATGAGTATTTATTAAAGTCCAGTTTGGGGGGAATTATGCATGTCAGGTGACCAATATTATAATAATATTCAGTTAAAAAATAATTTCGGGGAACTAAACTACACATGGCTATGCCCACTCTTCTCTTAATTATTTTTTTCTTAAATAAATGTTGTCTTAAAGAAACGCCATTATTTTTTTTTATATCAAAGAGTTAGAATAATTATGTTTATCGTTTTAATATTCAAAATAGTAACATTACAAATTCATATTAAATCTCGCTTTACAACTAGTGTCTGACAGACATAAATCGACGAACGTATCAGGGTGACATTGTTTCTTGAAAAACATAGAGCGGCATGAGAATAACGGCACTAGTTATTTGCATATTATTCAGGTCATTTATATATATAAAAAATAAATTAATATATCTTATTCTTCTTTCTTTTAGTTTAGGTCGTATGACCTGTTAATGACGGTGGACTGTCCTGGAATGATGATGTATAGCCATCTCTCAATCTTCTTGGCTGCCTTCCTGGTCAGCTCTTGCTGCTTGAGTTTTCATCTTTAACATTTTTTACAATTATTGTATTCGCCATGTGGTCCACGTGGTCTCTTCAAAAGCGCCTTCTGCTTTTCCTCCATCTTACTATGCCCTCAATACCACAGACAGACCTTATCGATTCATTTCTGATCGCAGGCGAAACCATAAGGACATCTCCAGACTCCAAAGACAACAAAATAAAATAATAAAATTATCATATAACATTAACTACCTTACCCCAACCAAGTTTACATACAAACAAAACAAATGGACATATCTGACCTGAAAAATTGTACACAGAGTGACCATGGAAAAGACAACAGACAGCCGCTACAAACTAACTAAAAATTCAGACATATACAGACACTGGACCAGGAACTCTAAGAAGGTCCTATTGGTATCGGCTCTGACTTATATTCCATACGGTTGATGCATGCCTTATACGAGTATATCTCGACTCTACTTTCGGTTTGCATGTATTTGTTCCTCCATATAGTGTCGCGCAAGCAGCCAGCCAACGCTATAGGTTTGTTAGTTTGTGCTCGCACTTCATCATATAGGTCACTGTAGCTACAGATCCCTACACCTCAGTAAGTGAATCGTATGACTTGCTCAATAGGTTATGTTATCGATGATCATATCTTCAATATATAAAATATAAAATTATTTATATAATACATACATGGGAAAAAATTAAGCACAGGTTACTTACACGTTGCTTCTGCGCAGTAGTAGGGAAAATTGACCAACAACCATATTGTTCTGCATACTTCTCTAGCCCAGATATTTTCAATATTTAATAGTCATGTCATAATTGTCTCTCTTTCTCTGTTTATTTACTTCATTAGTATACTATTTCTTCACCACTTTCCTTTTCTAAATGATAGTGTGAGGAAAAAATATTTTTTGTGTTTAATGTTTTTCAAATAAATCTAATATTGAATGTCGGCCACGCGGGGAGTCAGAGAAATCGACGCGTGTGTATGACACGATGTATGAATGTTAAGGAAGCGAGAGAAATATGTCAGGAAACAAAAGTGTGGCAGTCCGTTATTTCTGCCTACCCCTTCGAGGAGACGGCGTGATGGCTAATTAGTTAGTTAGTTTTATGTTTTTCAAATCAAATCAAATCAGTTTATTTTCTCAAAAGATATTATAAACAACAATTGCATATATTGAGAACAGATAAAATATAATACGTATATAATACCAGGAACGCATGAGAGATGGTTCGACTTTAAGAATACAAGATACTGTCCAAAGTCAAGAGTATTTGTCTTCTGAGCGTACTTTCACTAATATGAAAGACGTCGTTTTCCGAATCATGTTCAGCAGTTTGATTGCTCTCCGCAGAGGTATCACCAGAGGCAGGTTGGTTCTGCATGTTGGGAGATAAAACAGTAATGTGAAAGGTAAAGAATCTTATTTATTTGGTTAATACTTAAAATTACAAAAATATACCATCGTTTCTCTAGCTGGGAGTCGTGAAAAATGTCAAGGCATTAGAAGGGTTACAATATGTTAGGCCTCTACACACAAAAAAAACATCATATTAATTAGATCAAGTATTACACGTTTATACCGGTAATAAAATCCTAATAGCGTAAGTTGTTTTAAATATAGATGAGTTAATTTTTAATTTGCAGTTTTGATTTCATAAAAATAGTTTTTATTTTTTTATATACAACAGGTCATTTAAACCCAATTACTGTATAAATTTTTAAGCTACTATATTAAATCTCATGACATGTGATAGGTAGCTAATCTATTGCCATTTTATTGTCACGTAAATTCTACATCAGACCAAAAAGGGGAAAACAATCACACTGCCATCGCCGGGAATCGATACCGGAACCTTCGGTGTGGCAGTCATAGCTCTTACCATGAAGTTCGAAATATTATATTTTATCGTTAATAAATAATTCGACGGTTGGCATTTCGCATACATCATTACCGTGCAAGAGAAATCGGTGTAATAGCTATCTTATTGATTCCCATGACATGTGATTGGTAGTTAATATATCGGCATTTTTATTGCCACTTGAATTCTGCACCAGACCAAAGACAGTGTGACAATCACACTGCCATGGCCGGCAATCGATACCGGAACCTTCGGTGTGGCAGTAATAGCTCTTACTATGAAGTTCGAAATATTATATTTTATCGTTAATAATTAATTCGACGGTTGGCATTTCGCATACATCATTACCGTGCAAGAGAAATCGGTGTAATAGCTATCTTATTGATTCCCATGACATGTGATTGGTAGCTAATCTATCGCCATTTTTATTGTCACGTGAATTCTGCACCAGACCAAAGCCGGTAATCGAACCCGGGACCTTCGGGGTGGCAGTCAAAGCACTTACCACTCGGCCACTAAGGTCGTCAACGTGCGTGGATCAACATTTCAAACACACATTAGTAAATTATTATGAAGTACTAATAGATGATTTCTGTATTTATATATTTTTAAAGCCACCATAGACGAGAAGTCTTTTTAGCATAAGAAAAAAATGGTAAATAGATATTTTTTTCAAAACATCCGTTACTCGGCTTCCCTATTCATATAGTCGTACAAGTCAAAACTTATCTGAATCTCGGGACAAAAAATCCGGTTGTTGAGCTGTCTGTAAATCAGGTAATTGGCAGGTACAACAACATTTTAATAAAACGGATCCGAAACCCATATTATAGACAAATCAACGTTGTCATCCGGAAAATATTCTGCGCTCTCCTACAAGCGATCAACTACAAGATTTTCCATGGCCATTATTTCTACTGAAACATTTTGATACTTCAACATTTTTAAATGTTTAAATTGAAAATATTGTTATAATAGGTATCACAATTTATTTATATAAGATTTTCGCGGAAACTATTTCGCTTACCTATGTTGGCAAAATCAGCTGCTATTAACGACTAATTTGTTTTTCTTCTATGTTCGCCATTACTTTTTGGTCTAGATTTTTAATGTTTCTTTTTTATATACTTTGTATACAACACTCACATTTATTAAAAAATTAAAATTAAAATTAAATATCAAAAAAAAATCTGACTAACCAGTGATATTATATAAATATTTAAAATATTATAATATTCAAGAATCAATTGTATCTCAATAGAGACGAAGATGCAAATTGGAAACAGAATATGGTTGATCTAGGTGTTTACAGGACTTATGACCTGTCATTGGTTGGGTTAAGCGCACGCTTTATGTAATACAACATTCCCCATTCCACATTTTTTCTTATGACCACCATGTCTGACAAATTTTTGGAAGTTGTATGTATGTTAATCTGTAAGACCACCCTTTACATGGTAGTTTTTGCAATCTACACACTAACGCCATCTATGAAGATTGTATTTTTTAAGCATTAAGCAGAAGATTTTTTAATTGATTCTTGAATTGATAGCCCGCAATGGGTGAAATCCAGTTGTTCGTCTACAAGTATTTGTATACATTCAAAATATTGTATTATAATATTGTTTACAAATATTTGTGAGTGTTGTATAAAAAGTACTCGTATAAAAAAATAAACATTAACTAATTTGTTATTTATTGTTTTTTGAACAATGATGTAAAACTCCATATTAAATTATGTATACGTATGAAAACGTTTGTTATCTATAAGTTTAATTATAATGCATTTAAATGACACATTTCGCTTGGCTAAGGCATTATCGAATGTTGAATTTATTCGTATTTTTAATAAATGGTATTATATAATATTTATATCACCTAAAATATTCTTAAAATGTTTTGTTTTTACTAAAAGAAAATAAGTGACGCTAACACCGAAAATACTCACAATGAAATGTTTACATCTGATTGGATAAACCCACAGAATGCGTGATGGACAGATGTATATGCGATGGACCAACATTCTGATCCTGGCGTGCCCTATTTCAACTGGTGATCTCTCCTTTCTAGGGGGGGAAGCTGTGAAACTTTGAAACGATTTTGATCTATTTCCTTTTTAAATAATATATTTTTATTAAAACGAGTATACAATTTATGAACACTTAAGAAGGTAGAACGATATATTTTTAACCAATACTTGTTTATTTATTTCTCGTTTCTTATTTATTTATTTCAACCAAACATTGTTTTCACCACTTATCAAATTCGATACTATTTATAATTGGTTGACACAAAAAAATATTTGCTAGAATGTCAAGAGAGGATATTTATTTTGATGTAGTATACTTTTTCAATATTTTATTTTTACTTTTTGTCATACGAGTATAAACATGTTTTTGTTATTTATCATTAGAACATATAATATAGAATAACTTTTGTAAAAACAATTTATTTTCACATCCTTTTTTTCACTTTTTACAAACCTGTTTCGGGACGCAAATGCTGTTTCTCAGTGTAGACATTTTAATTTTAATTTCCATACTGAGCATACATCTAGCTGTCGTCATTATGGAACTCTCTAATGGGTGAAAAGTGTGATATAAGCAATAATTTTAAAATCCTCTCATAACTCTCAAATGGACCACAGGCTCCCCATTAAGATGGAGCGCATAGCGTTGTATTTTTTATCTGAGCTAATGGTCGCTTAATCACTGATCCGGAAGACGATAATCGAACCTTGTGGACCGGTAGCACATCGACACGACATCTACAAAACATATTTCTATCGGTCACATGATATTTTAATATAAAACGCATATCTCATACAATCAATCTAGGTACAGGTGTCGTGATATCTGTGCTCCACAATGCGGTTAGAGTGGTTCATCTCCGCTGATGTAGAGTTTCATTTGAAATAATTCATTCATCGTTTGGCATTGTTAATCTCCTTGTATACTTCGTACACATATAAATATAATATTAATTCCTCCTCCTTTTTGTGGATTGAATTTCTTAAATACTTTATAAGAGTATGTGCGTATAATACAATTATTCTCGATCATTAAACTTAATACAGAAAAACGCTTTAACGAAAATAATATTTATTGTTTCATGAACAATGATGTTAAACTCTAACTAACTAACTAACTAACCATCACGCCGTCTCCCCGAAGGGGTAGGCAGAAAGAATGGACTGCCACACTTTTCTTTCCTGACATATTTCTCTCGCTTCCTCAACATTCATACATCGTGTCATGCACGCGCGTCGATTTATTTGACTCCTCACGTGGCCGACATTCAATATTCGATTTATTTGATCGTGCCACGTTTTCTTCGATTTTCCTCTATTTCTAGTTCCATTTACATCGTTAACATATACTTTTTTACCATTCTTTCTTCATTCATTCTTTCCATGTGTCCAAACCATCTTAACAGCCCTTTCATTATTTTGTTCATAACACCATCATTCGCACCACATTCACTTCTTATATTTTCATTCGACACTCTATCATACACAGAGTATCCACGCATTCGTCAAAGAGATCTCATTTCTTCTGCATTTATTCTACTTCCATCCTTCTTTTGCCAGTTCCATGCTTCGCTTCCATACGTAAGGGTCGGTAAAAGAACACCATTGTTAAACTCTATATTATATAATATAACTAATATGAATGAAAATGTCTGTTTTCTAAATGTTTTATTATTTTTTCATGAAAATGACATGTTACACCTATCAAACATTTAATAATGCCTTAGCAATGCAAAACATGATATTCGTATACCTACAACTTCTAGAAAACAGTCGCTTTCATTCATATTAATAAATTACAAGTATTTTTAGTGCCAATTTTTTTTCCGATTTTATGAAAAAATCATAGCATAATACTCAAATATATCACACGTGCATAGTTGGCAACGCAAAATGACTTTCTCGTACGGACACTTAGGAATAACAATATACATGGAACTGGCGAATAAAAATTGAAGTGCAGTAAATTTAAGTATATTTTAATGACATCAGAATCATAAATTCTACCGTGTTAATGCCTAAAGTTTTTAAAAACTACGTGGATTTTCTCTTATGTAAATGATTAATTTTTTTTTTCTATATTCGCTTTCACTTTGTGTTGTGGATTCATATTTGAATACATATTATTACATTTGGTATTACAAAACTTTATTTCATTTAACATTCGATACCGTTTTCTTTATTGAAATTTTCCGTAATGATAATGAAAACCTAACATTAAATAATTTCAAAAATAAAAAAGCCCTCAAAAATAATGAAAATATAATTAACGACCAGTTGAATTTAAATTCAATGTTCGAAATGTTCCCGTTACATCTCCCCTCTCCTTAAGCATAATTATACCTCATCCAACTTCATTCATAACTCCATCCCCTTTTTTATATAACTGACCACTCTGTTTTATTTATTGTTAAAATTGTGTACATTGATAAAGGTTACTTGTAACCGAAACATGTATGTTAAGTGAAATAAAGTGTAGTAATTACAAGTGTAATTATGTTTCTTCAAAGATAAATATAATATGTGTTCTGAAGGGTTGGCCATCTCCCTGCCCGCTGAACCAACAATGATGAATGAGAGGTCCACGTTCAGTAGTGGACTACAGAATACCGATAAGAAACATAAAATTTAATTCGATTGAGATAGTGGTTCTTTCTCTTTCGATCTAGCGATACCTGGCAAGTATTTAAAGATGTGCTGAATAAAAATGGCCGTATTTGCGGTTAGCGTTGCCCCGTGACATACACTAATTGTAGCCAGGCCCCGAGATTCATCAATGTAGAGCGGATGCCCCGATAAGACGGGAATGCCTCGTCCCTATCGCCAGGCGGCAGATAGCGAAATGTTGATCACATTATAAAATGGTAATGTCCTCCGTTTCAGGTGAGCCGTGTACTCCGGTGTAACTCTACACGAGATAGCCATCGAGTGTGGATCCTGGCCGTCAGTCACCGCAGACCGCGCAACGGCCACTGGTTTTTTGTTACCGATCATATTCTCGATATGGATATTTCACTCTTTTCGTATGTATAAAAAAAACTCAGTAATATACAAGGTGTCCTGAAATAACTTAAATATTTTTTGTCTATTTGTTTGCCGATTTCCTGTTTCTCCTTTTAGACATTTGGTTTATTTATTTATTGTAAATTAACATACAATATTTTGAATGTATACAAATACTTGTAGACAAATACTGGATTTAACCCATTGCGGGTTAGTCATTTTTAAGGATTAATTGTATCTCAATAGAGACGAAGATGTAAATTGTTTTTTGAAAACAGAATATGGTGGTCGAGGATCTTAATGGATGGCGCTTGTGTAGATTGAAAATGTGAAGTGTTCCTCAACATGGTGGCATCTTCCAAAAATGTGTCAGACGTGGTGGTCGTAATAAGGGCGAAATGGGGAATGTTGTTAACATAAAGCGATCGCTTAACCCAACCAATGACAGGTCATAAGTCCTATAAGCGCCTCGACCACCATATTCTGTTTCTAAAAAACAATTTACACATTCGTCTCTATTGAGATACAATTAATCCTTAAATTAACATACAGTGATTGAAATACATAAACTTCTTTGCGAATTGACACTCAATATCCCTATGTCTCGCACAAGATACACCACGAGCCATCTTCCTGTTTATCGCACTAACTACGCTCAGAACGCGGTAATGTATCGGATTTGCGACAACTACAATAAGCAGGCTCAATTGTACACAGAGGTCCATGGAAAGACAGATACTTGGTGTGAGCTTGCGTGACCGCATAAGGAATGAAGAAATCAAATGCCGCACCAAGGTTGATGACGTCATGGACCGAGTGGCAAAATTGAAATGGCAATGGGCTGGACACTTTGCTAGACAGGGTGGCAACAGATGGGCACCCAGGATACTCAGTTGGAGACCATGGGCAAATAGGCGAAGTGTCGGAAGGCCACCGATGAGATGGACCGATGATATTGTCAAAAGGGTTGGAAAATCTTGAATACAAAGGGGGCAGGATAAAGACGAGTGGAGGAAATTGGAAAGGGCCTATATCCAGCAGTGAATGGAAGAAGGCTAGCAAAGAAGAAGACAATTAGCATTTTGGAGACATTGCTGTTTTCCATTTGTACGAGTGAAATTTCAAAAAAATGATCGTAGCAACCTTTCGGCGTAGATGAGACCATAATGTTACGTACATGATATTATGTTATATTATTATACGAGTATATTACTTTTTTTCCACTGCTATTAATTATTTTGCTTATTCTCATTTTGTTTTAGCTTAACTTCAATCTCGTTTCATACTGTCGTATGTTTACTGTTAATTATTATTTTATATTTGTGGTAGCATGTGATTGGCCTTACTTTAATTTTTCTAAGTGTTTTTTTCTTCTTCTAATATACGAGTATGTTATTGATATCGCTGTATGTTACCCATAATAAATGAATATACACATGAACAAACATACAGTTTAATAAATATATAGAAGGTTAACCACGGCTTACCAGTTTTCGTCAGCTTCGCTCATTCAGTCCCTAGGCCCGTCCCCCGTCCTTGCGGGACTTACTTAAACTGGAGAATGCAACATTCCAAAAAAAGCAAAAGGCAAAAGGGTTTCCAGATCACATTTAATATAATTTAATTTAATTAACATTACCATTTTATAATGCGATCAATATGATTTTTAATGACGAGAAGATGGCAGCGAGCTGCCAAAACCGGCCGAAGCCCCAAACATTAGTTGATTTTAACTAAATATGCAATTTAAAAAAAACAAAAAAAAATTTTCTTGTCATTTTTTTCTAATTTAATTTCTTTTCTCTTTTATATCCCAACCCCACAAAACAGACCAAAACATCGTATATGAATTATTTCAGACAGATATTGGTGAGGGTAAGAGAGAGTATTGAATGGGAGAGAAAATGTGGAATGATGAAAAAAAAAAAAAAAATCCTAAGAAAATAGAGAAAACAGACCTTATGTCTGTTCCTATTATTGGGCTGGCCTTTCTTGAGAAGTAGACTCCCAGCTGTCCCTCCATCATTTTTATGATCTTCGGGGGGGTGAACAGTAGCCACCAAATATCTGATGAATCACAAGGTGTGGGATTCTGGTGGGATCCATCCTCTGCACGTGCACATGCCGGTATCTTCTTCGTTATCTGTCCTAACTGCCGATTACTCGCTGTCCCGAATTGGCGATTGTTTTAGTATGTTTTTTTTAGTTTTGATTTACTTAAAGCGTTTATTCTGTAATATTCGATAATGACGATTATTTATTTATTAAATTAAAAAGTAAAAAAAAACAGTATCTTAACACACATAAAAAATCGTCGTGTATGGTTTTTGGTTCATTTTATGTAAAAAATATATTTAAGTTTATTTAACCTCTGTAATACGAGTAACATTCTTCTTTCTGTATGCACCAATTTTGGTCCTATGATGAAGACGTCCAACTTTCCAATCGTCCTGGTAGTCAATCCTATCGACGTAAAATATACATAATGGTCTTCTCTGCCTACTCCATCTCACAATGTTAACAATATTGCAGGCTCTGCAGATATCTTGTCTCTAAGGGCTCTTTGATATGTCGCAATATTATCATTTCTGTTGTTCTAAGAATATGTTTACCTGGTTGTGCAACACCTAAATTACAGTTAAGATTATTCTTTGTATTTTCAACGAATACCTCATTTATACTCGTAACAAAACGAGTTTTATTCCACGAAGATAACTAAAATGAGGATTAAAAGTCAAAACATGATTACATAAAAATATGTATTTAAGGTGGTTTGAAAAGAATGAAGAAAGTATATGTAAACGACGTAAATGAAACTCAAAATAGTTCTATTTGTATTATGTAGATGCATATCTTGATGTACGGCTGCGAGACATGGTGTCTATCCGAAAGAGATAAACGGAGACTAGAGACTTTTGAGATGTGGTCCTATAGAAGACTATTAGGAATTTCCTGGAGAGACCACCATAGAGAGCTTGTTCGAAAGGCGTTCAAGATGGATCGTACATGTAATACGACAAGAAGGCCTCTTGCATGCCATAATGGAGGGTATGACCGAGGGGACAAACTCTCGGGGACGCCCACGCCGAGAGTACCTGGAGGACCTATTGGTGGACGTGCGCTGCTCATCATATGCAGATTTCAAAAGAGCCGCACAAGACAGGGAAGAATGGAAGAGAAGAATAGAAGAAATTGCTTCCAACCAATCCCAGGATTGAAACCAGAAAAAAAATATGCATATTCATCATTTTTGTTATATCCGCTTGAAAATTAATTAAAATCTTCGTATCCTGAAAATTCCTCTTACACATCACCGTGAGCTTTTGATTGGAGGTAAATGAAAGAATCTCCCAGTACGCTCCCGCTGCCGGTTGGCGTGCCGGCCGCACCACCCCAAGCCCGGGGGTGTCCGCCAGACGACAAGCGGCCGGCTACTGGACTTGCAATCCTCCACTCGCCTTTTTATACGCCCCGGGTATGTTCCAATCTTAAACTGGCAGCGTGCATTTATCGCGCGTATCACAAGCGGGGAAAATTCAAATATTTTTTTCCAAGAAGTAAAAAAACACTTACCATTTAAATACCAGTAATTACAGCGCATGCGAATGATTAAACTTTTTGATTTTGTTGCGAGGTTTGCTTAATTTGTTTGGAGCTTTATGCATCCGCAGTTGTTATGAATTTAAAATTTAAATCCTCGAGGTGATACAGAAGAAGGCGATCTGCGTGCGTAATATCGTTAATAGGTGGTTGGTTTGTTTTCGAAATGTTTGCGCAAGCCTAGAAGCAATTGTTTTACTAATATTCTTAGGCGTGTCATAGAATGCATTTTTAAAAATTAATAAAATATTAAAAATAATGTTACCTTTTGACATATAATAATATTAATATTACATTCAATATTAATTGGGAGTGGCATGTTTTGCCTTGTTAAAGCAATATCAATTATAATTGTAACATATCATTTGATAATTAATGTATTATCAATGCGAAGCATGTCACTCCAATAAATTATAATAAGACTTCTAAAAAAGATTTTAAGCATTACAAAATAAATACATCACCTACCGAGTACGTAGTACTAGTAAACGAAATAAAGCTTTTCGATTTTTTATGATTACTTGTTTGATAATTAATTTCTCTCTTCGGTGATAGCGAGTACTGAAATGAGTTCATAATAAAATAAGTCAGTATGTAAAACGCTACAGGGTGACTACTATGTAATGGAATGATTGGAACATGTGATAAAAGAAACAAAAATAAATCAGTTAAACAAAAAAATGTAAATTGTAAATTACACTGTTTTCTTATACTCGTATGTCATGGAACGACCATTTATATATCATTTACAAAAAAATTCAATTATCTGTTTAATTTTAGCACTGTTAAAGAATATCACAAATGATTATATTTCTATTGAAATTGTCGCGACAGCTGTTTCGCTGACCGATGTTACCATCATCAGGTGTTACAATGAACTAAAAAATAAATTATGTAAATAGAACGATGTTTTTTAACTACCTTCACTTTTGTCTTTATTTCGACCGCGACCGGTTTCGCCAGGCTCGCTGGCATCGACAGGCTGGTGACACTATTGCAAATCGATTCCTTTATATACAAACAGATCAGGGGTGGTAAACATGATCTATATACAAAAATAATCCTAAAATATTTATGTAAAATTTACTAAATTTCAATATTGCTATTACAGGTATTCATATTCAATACAATGGATTTAAGTAGTTAAAAAACATCGTTTTATTTAATTATTATTTAAAATGAACTTCCATCAAGAGATTTCAGTAAAATCATTAGATTTTCTAAGAAATAATGGAGTATGGGTATAAAAATCGTCAGATCTATTAAAATAAGAAGATAAAGAAGGATACAAAAATAAAAAATCGTCTAAATAAATAGGTAAGTGTGAACCCATTACTTTTTATGTATTTCGCATTCATGAATCGTGATGAAAATGGTTTTCAACTGATTACGTCTTTTGATTATTTCCATGATCAGTAGTCCCGCACAAACGTGGTCACCCTGCGGCCCGCGTATCCGGCTAACAGCGGCCACCAGCTCAATATGCTCATGTTGTGTATATTATTTATAATTATGCACTGAGAGCCCTTATGCCGCTGAATGAAGTAGCCACACCGCTGGCGTTGGGCCCAAAAAACAACAACCAACTCATATCTACACTAGAATCCTTTACATGTAAAACTTGAATACATAATTAACAAATTTTCAAGAGTTTTACAATAATAATAATTAAAACGTTTCACCTTTCATTTTATCTATTAAATACATGTCATATAGGTACTGTTGATGTTTAATTAACGAATATAGTCCATTTTTTTCATATGTTCCCAATGTCCTACAATTCTAATTATTCTTCTTAAACTAGTTGGAGACCGCTTCTTTTCATCTCTTAGGGGGTCTTCCAGGCATCCTTCTTCCATCTGGTTTTTCATGTAGGGCAAGGTGTGGTAATCTCTAGGTGTTCATTCTTTCCACATGGTCCCTCCAATACCTTCTTCTCTGTCTCCCTCATCTGACAACATTCTGGATATCACACATCTTTCTGATTGTCGTGTTTCTCATTCTGTCGTGTAGAGCCCCACCTGCTATTCTAATTAAATTAAATTCTAATTAAATAACACATACCCCTATCTCCAGACTTATCTTCACCCTTCCCCCCTAAAATGTTGTAAATAAAGAACTAACTAACTAACCATCACGCCATTTCCCCGGAGGGGTACGCAGAGAGGATGGATCGCCACAATGCTCTGTCCTGGCATACCTCTCGGGCTTTCTTTACATTCATACATCGTACCATGCACGCACGTCGATTATTCCGACTTCGAATATGGCCGCCTTTTAGTAATTGATTAATTTGGTCATGCCATGTTTTTCTCGGTCGTCCTCGGCTTCTTTTTCTCTTGTAAACGTACTTCGCAGATACGTAAATTCGATAACTTGCTCCAATTTCTCGCCTATCGCACTTATATCATAAATCGTCACAGATAAATAACTAATTTGTCAAAAAAAATTGTTAAAAAATTACATTGACGAAGAGCCTCCGTGGTATGAATTTATTTCTAAAACTTGCAAAAATGTTATATGAAAATATAATGTTTTTCATTTGTTATTTAATTACAAAAAAGTTAAACAAATATTAATTTATAAAATAATAATTTTAGTCTAACATCATCAACTAAATGCCTTTTTTTACCAATATATCTTTCTCTATTTGATATTATGTCGTACATCATATTTCCGTGAATTCTCAAGGATCTAATTTGAAGATTTTATTTTACTTTCTTCCTTTATAACCACATACAGTTCAGCAAACTATAAGTCCATTAACCACTGCCATCTATGCTTCAGTCGACTAAAGAGTCGTTTAAAGTCTTATATGCGACTCGAATGGCGCCTATAGACAATAAAAATTTTAGACCATTTTCCCTAAGGTGAAATAGGAAATATCGTCCCATCAAATTAGATTAAGAAATTATACGTTCTGAATTTGAATCGATTCCATTCCGCGAATACTAGATGCGATGCCCCAAAAACCAGCATTTAAATCAAGAACCAAATGAATTTGGATATCGGAGTGTGTATTTTAAAACGTTTAGCATATGGCGGTGTGCCATTAGGAGCTGCTCCAGAAGCAGACGAAGTAAACCCCTGGGCATACTTTGCATGGCGGAGATCGGTTAATTATATATGGATAATGCCATTGTTCCATTGATTCCAGTAGGGAGGAGCGGCGGTCGTGTCTAGAACCTTCAAAAGATCAGGAATCTATCGAAAATACCAACTGTAATGACTACTGTTTCATCCTGTTAAAGGGTGTTTTTTTTTATTACTGCAGTATATTTTATATTTTTATTTTTCTACGTTCTATTTACATTTCTTCTTATTTTTCTTCTCCGGCACTTCAACCCTTGGTGGGTCTTGGCCTCCTCCAAGAAACGTCTCCATCCCGTACTGTCTCTGGCCGCCACCTCCCAGTCTTGCTGCTCCAGGACCCGACAATCTGCCACGGCACCATCCAGCCATCGCAGTCTCGGCCTACCGATGCTTCTTCGCCCTGCTGGATTGTCATACAACACTCTTTTGGGGGGCTCCAGATCTCTCATGCGGTGCAAGTACCCTAGCCAGGGTAGTCTGTTTATTTTGTCACCAATTCGCAACACCACATATGAATGAATATGTAAGTGAAAAGCAAAGTCAAAATCCACAAAACATGCATTAGTCTCAAAATTACTTACATAAATGAAAATATTGTGACCTTTATTGTGTAGAACCTTTAGAGATAGGATACTCAGTAAAGAGATTCTCAGACTAATTTATAATAGTAAACACGATTGTTTAGTGGTTTTACTTGGATTGAATTTATATAAATTGTGACAAATTTGCTTATAAGGACAAACTGTTTGGCGATTAGGTTCAGTTTGAAAATTCCGTCGCAAGGCGAAACAAATTTGTCACAATTTATATAAATTAAATCCAAGTTAAACCACTAAACAATCGTGTTTACTGTTATAAATTAATAATGGAGTTTTACAAAACTAATACCTCAACCATCAAATAGATTCTCAGATCCTGCAAAATTTATAATATAGTGAGATAGAGTAGGCAGAGAAGACGATTCTGGAATAACCACATCATGAGAATGAGATTCCAGAGGTCCGTCGACCACCAGGACGACCATCAAATAAATTGAAAGAAAACTGGACATATTCATCAAAGGCCCAAAATTGATATAATTTATCTATTCCACTTTATCTAGTTTGTTAACTATGACTTGTTGAAAGCATTTGGGTAACTAACAACTATCTGGTTGTATATAAAATAATATATTTTTTATTATGTAAACTACTACAAACATTAATCAACCTGTATCATCTTTAAGACTTATGAAGTCAGACGTTTTCCCTACTCACTAATTAGGGTTAATAGATTTGAATGGGTTCGTATGAATTTTTAAATGGAATCGTCACGAAATGTGAAATTTTCGTTTGTTTCCATCGCTTCATAAGTATTTGAAAGAATCAAACCCATAGCCACCATTATTACAAATCATTCAATTATATAAAAAAATCAATATCGAGACCATGAGTCAAGGAATCGACATTGGAAGATTATTATTATTATTTTGTTTAATCGCTCTTTACATCATGACAGCATGAGCCAAATCGACGTAAATTATAGCTATCATAGTGATTCTGGTGACATGTGATAGGTAGCTAATCTATCGCCATTTTATTGTCACGTGAATTCTACACCAGACCAAAGACAGTGTGACAATCACACTGCCCTCGCCGGGAATCTCAACGTTGCATTCGAATACGCTCGTGTTTTTACTTTAGATATCGTCTTCTCTGGAGTTCCAGCCCGGAAGCAATTCTTCCCCCGCATGACGGACTTACTTTCTTGGATTTTGAGATTGAATATTCTTGGATGGTGAGAAGAGGGTTTCTTGGGGGATGGTGGTGGGTGAGGTCCTACATTTGGATTGGCACCAAGATCATGAGGGACGGTGACAACGAATGGTCTTGGGTGTGGGCAGGTTGAACCTAGGTATAGAATCGAGTAGAACGATAATGGTCTTGGTTGTGGGCCGATGGTCTCGGGTGAGGAATAACCACCATTTAGGACCATTTTCCATTTGACCAAACTGAGCCACAGCAACGCGTAACTGGGTACAGCTAGTAATAAATAAAATAAAATAAACAGGAATGCCTCAAGTTTATAAAAATGAAAAAAATGTATGCTACACGTAATTGTAATATGAAACATGTTTAAAATTTCACTAAACAAAGATTCAATTAAACCGAAAGTGAAATCATTAGTGTATTAATTATTCAAGAATTAACCGCCTATGCGGGAGTATGTTCTATTATTTTCTCCGTCAGCATTTGTTCCCACATTTCTCTTTTATACAATACTTAAAACAATGGCGGTGAAATTTACTATTACACCGACGAGTACGGATTCGAGTTAGTTTTTAGAATTATTCCATTTTGGGCGGTCTCGTATCTAATGGAGCAAGCGCTGGGACAATGCCTCTAGCCGGTCCAGAAGAGACCTTGTTTAGAGGGAAGTTAATGGGTAGTTTGTCTATTTGATTGGCATCATGTATCACTCGCTTGTATTAAGTAGGTACCGTTCAAAGGCATCAACTGGGTACCATTCCAAATAGAATCAACTATCATGGGGAAGGCATGACATAGGAAATTGATTTCGTGATGAGATTTTGCAAAATTGCAGTGCATCCATAGTCAAAAAAAGAAAGCGCAATAGCAAGCCAATTTCTAGAAAAAAGACATCAAAGTTTTTACTATTTCTTACGTATAATATAACTAACTAACTAACTAACCATCACGCCGTCTACCCGAAGGGGTAGGCAGAAAGAATGGACTGCCACACTTTTCTTTCATTTATACATCGTGTCATGCACGTGCGTCGATTTCTCTGACTCCTCACGTGGCCGACATTCAATATTTAATTTATTTGATCGTGCCACGTTTTCTTCAGTCTTCCTCTATTTCTAGTTCCATTTACATCGTTGACATATACTTTTTTACCATTCTTTATTCATTTATTCTTTCCATGTGTCCAAACCATCTTAATGATCCTTTCATTATTTTGTTCATAACACTATCATTCGCACCGCATTCACTTCTTACATTTTCATTCGACACTCTATCATACACAGAGAATCTACACATTCGTCTAAGAGATCTCACTTCTACTGCATTTATTCTACTTTCATCCTTTTTTTCCATGCTTCGCTTCCATACATAAGGGTCGGTACAAGAACACCATTGTGCACTGACTTTTTAGCTTTTTTGGGTAGGTTTTTGTTTGCGATGACAACTTTAAATGCACCATTCACTGTGTTGCCTGCCCCAACCCTTCTTTCAATGTCCCTCTCCACTCGCCCGTCTTTTGTTAACATACTACTTAAATACACGAACTCATCTACTTGCTCCAAATTTTCACCATTCACGCTAATGTTGGAGACTGTCATGATTTCTTCTTTTTCAAAAATCATTACCTATTATGTATAATATGTATTCGAAAATTCACCGCTGGCTTCAACATTTATGTGGCTGAACGGATAACTTATCTTCCTTCTCTATTCCACTGGCTGGGTTTCCGATTCAAATCTCGGGTCGTGCCCTTGTTTTTTTTTTCCTAATATTATATGTAAGTGACGGTGAAAACTTTAAGGCAATTTTCTATAAATCGGTAGCCTATTGTATTTTCTTACTTTGTCTATCGACGACTACGACTCTTAGAGGTTTATAATGTTGCAAAATCCCATTCCGAAGTCAATATTCTATTTCGTGCCTTCCCCTTGTAAATACCATTCTAATTGCATCAAGCAGATATCATTCCAAATGCTTCAAGTAAGTTACTTAGAAAATTGAAAAAAGCTTTGTTTATTTTCAACAAAATATTTAAAAAAAAACACGACAGGTTTCGGAGGATACCTCCATTTCATCATATCTACTAAAAACTTAACAAAGAAAGACTAATATAATAAACGCATTTGAAATTCCATAAAATAATTTTAATTTAAAAATTAACCTGGGCTAATTGTTATAAGAACTTATAATTATTTTTTTTATCAGTAAGAACTTATAAATAATATTAAAAAATTATAAAACATAATAATAAAATGATAAAGGGGGGGGGGGAATTGAGGGACGCCAAGGGCCCAGTGGGAGACAGATGTCCTTTCTGCAAAACGTGAGAGAGTGGACCGGCATCCGAAGTGTGGAGGAACTGTTCCGAGCGTCGCAGGACAGGGACATGTTCGCCGAGGTGATCGGCAACGTTGGGAGTACCCGACAGTGCACTTGAAGAAGAAGTGTGTCACGATGTACGAATGTAGAGGAAGCTCAAAAGGCATGTCAGAAGAAGAAGGATTGCGGTTTTTCCTCTCTGCCATCCCCCGAAGGAAACGGCGTTAGTTAGTTTTCTGATTATTGATGATTAGTTAGTTTTCTGATTATTGATATCCAACGTACACAAAAGGAATACAATGGAATACGAGTATATACGCGGTTTGCCACCATACTCATTTATGGGTAAGTACTTAATTTTTTTTTAACCCCTATCGGACTCAATACCACTACTGTACTATTAAGGTACTTGTGTTTCTAATTGGGTAGTTAAATTAAATAAATACTTACTAGCTTCGATTAAAGAATGCATCTACAATGCAGTTTTGTATTATACAAACGTCTGGCGTGAATAATGACCGATTTCGAAGAGATTGCGAAGATTGAAGATGGAATTGTTCCTCTGCCGATTAAGAGCCTGCAAAAAAGAAGCGCGAATCCCTTTAACGGCAATATAAACTCAACAAAAACAATTCAACCGTGAAACAAACAATGAAATAAATCAAATGTTTTTCTTCGCGTCCGGTTGAGCTTTGGTCTGTTCTTGTGTGTCGCGATGGCGAAACGTGGTCCATGAGTCGATATTAGTCTGGATATTACAGGTATGAGAGTTGAAGGAGCCCTCGGATTAGAGCGGCCGCTCCGGTATAATTAACCGCTCTTTTCACCTACGGTTTACGACCGCTATCCCTTCGGCGGCATATCTGAATCAGGGGTGTCTGTTAACTTTAAAAACCCAATATACATTTTTTCTAACAATTAAAATAAATATTAGTTTTATTATTATTATTCTTCCTTTGCTGCAGGCCATGCTCCTACTGTGAGATGGATTCCCAGCTGTTCTCCCATCTTTTAGGTGGTCTACGTCCCTTGAGGCTGATTATGTAGTACAATATAGGGGACTCTGGTGGTGTCCATTCTTTGGACATGACCGTACCAACCCCTTCTTCTCTGTCTACTTCATCTTATAATATCCTCAGCCTCACATATCTATATTATTCTAGGTGTTCACGCGATCTCTAAGTTTCTTGTTTGCTATCATCTTCGGTGTCTTCATCTCGGAAATCGTCAGAACTTGTTTGTTAGCCTTTAACAGAACTTGTTCCTTACTGTGTTAGCCATTGCTTCAACGCCATATGTTTTTATTGGTCTTACGCCTGCTTTATAAGTTTTCATATTATTCTTAATGGCCATTTCTTTGTTTTTCCATATTGTGGGTTTTAGAGTACCAGAGATAACTAATGGAGTGGAGACCACGATTTCGGAGGATTTCGGAGGATTTCGTAGAGTTGGACGTCCCCCTGCCCGCTGGACCGACGATCTGAAGAGGATTGCTGGACATGGATGGATGGGAGCGGCAATAGATAGGGGGCGGTGGCGGGCTTTGGGAGAGGCCTACATTCAGCAGTGGATGACAGACGGCTGATGATGATGAGGTTACAAGTACCTTGTTGACTTGGGCTTGTATTTCTTCCCGCAGATTAGCTCCTCCAACCATGTTTATGGCTAGAAATCTGAAGATTAGAAAACCGTTCAGTTAATTATTTTATTTTTCAATGAGAAACTTCACTTCGCTTTTATTATTAGTCTTATTTTGTAGAATAGCTTTTTACATCATTACAGCGTGAGCCAGATCAATATAAAGGGAGAAAAAATAACATAAATAAAAACTAACTAACTAACTAACCATCACACCGTCTCCCCGGAGGGGTAGGCAGAAAGGATGGAACTAAATAATTTATTGTTTCTTGAACAATGATGTAAAACTTAAAACGAAAATAATTAATACGAATGAAAATGTCAGTTTTCTAGAAGTTTTAAAATACATTTGATAATGTGTGTTAAAACAGTCCATTTGATATTTGACATGTCTTAAAAGGGGGGAGATGCCGTAGAAGGGCGAAACATGACATTCCCATAAAATATAATTAAACTTCTAGAAAACTGACGTTTTCATTCGTTTTAATTATCTCAAATAAATGTATTAATTAAGTAGTCCATTGTTTTGGCCGAATCACAATGATACCTTAACATTTTAAACTGTTCAATTAAATAAAATAACTTTCTTTTTTGTATCACAATTGTATTTTATTTTATTTTTATTCAAATTAACATAAGAACAAATACACATAAAGATTCGAAAAATCACGAAAATTTGACATTTGATATATTATTGTAACACCTGATGATGTCAACATAGGTTGATGAAACAGCTGTCGCGTAAAATAAAATGCAATTGTGATACAAAAAACGAAGTTATTTAAGGATTAATTGTATCTTAATAGAGACGAAGATGTAAATTATTTTGGAAACAGAATATGGTAGAAGAGGCGTTTACAGGACTAATGACCTGTCATTGGTTGGGTTAAGCGATCACTTTATATTTCACCATTCCGCCCTTCTCACGACACCACGTCTGACAATTTTTTGGAACTTGTATATATGTTAATATTTTTTAATAACTTCACTGTTGGTAGGTCCGTCTACACTAGCGCCATCTGTTAAGATAATTTGTAAGCATTACGCAAAAGTTATTTATTAATGCAATGTGAAATCCTTTCACAAAGTTATTTAATTTAACAGTTTAAATTTATTAATCGCAATATTCCTTCAAAAAAAAAATCAGAGTGCAGACCTTGCTAAAGAAAGCGCATTCGCAGAATTAAATTTCAATCAGCTACAAGTTATCCCTTTCGTAAAAAAATAACGCTTTTTTCGATTTTACTTTACACCGCGAATCGGCCATTTTTCCTTTTTCGGCCCTCAAAACCGCTGTCGCTCCAGTCCGCCGCTGGGGCCGATCGAGATTTCCCGATCTTCCTACATCTCCCGCAGCAGCCGGGAGTAAATTGGCGATCGTTTATCCGATATCTTATTGATTGGGTGACGCACAAAGGGGCCGCGACAATAAGCCGGCCACGACACGCGCTTGACAAACGCACCGACCGCAATGGCGGCAACAATCGCGATGCTGTGTGCCCGCTCTTATTTTGGCCGCTCAGCTCAGCGGCGATTACGAGCCAACTCCACAATTAAGTGATCAGGGCGATATCAAAACCTAACAATTAAAGAATGCTTCTTTAATTCTTAATTGTAATCATATTATTCTTCTTCTTCCAAGCCATGTCTCTACTGCTGTTGTAGGGCTCAAACAATCTACATTTTGTCTTTTTCTTTTTTATATACTTTGTATACAACACTAACTTTAAAAAAAAATTAAATATCATACATGTTTCGGACAACCCGGTCCTTCCTCGGTTTATTCCTCGGTCCTATTAAGATATTTAAAATATTATAAAATTTCTTCTATATACAAATCAAATCAGTTTATTAACTCAAAAGACATTACAAACAGGAAAATGTTTAAGGAATCTATTGAGTACAGGTAAAATATTAGAAAAATACAACAAAGTACCAGGAACGCATTAGAGATGGTTAGATATTAGGAAGACAACATACTTTCTAAAGTCAAGAGTATTTGTCCCCTGAACGTACCTTCACTAATATAAAAGATGTCGATCTCCGAGGAGAGCGCGTTCAGCAGACTAATTGCTCTTCCCACCGGTGTCACCAGAGGCAGATTGGTTCTGGTGGCCGGTTGTTAAAACAATCTGTGCTGTCGCTGTCGGAGAAATCTATCAGGGACAAAAAGACCAACACCCTCTAGCACGGCCGAGTTCTCGAAATATCCACTGATTAATTTAAAGAAATGGGTTATCAGACGCCCATCTCTTCGAAGTTGTAAAGAATTGGTTCCGAGCAGTCCTAAAAGAAATGCCGTGGGATAGAGCCACGGATAACTACCATACTCCCTCATGTAGAGATAGCTCAGAAATTTTTATACGCCATACTTTGTGTTGTTATGATAGTGTATTTCTATTTTTCTTTTTTATACACTTTGTATATACAACACTTTCATTAAAAAAATAAAATTATATAGACATGTTTCGGACAAACAGTTCTTCTTCAATAAAGATACATATTTATAAAAATATTATAAAATTGTTGTTGTTTACATGATCTGACAGATGTTAACAACAATTAACAATTAAAAACAACAACAATTTCATAATATTTTTATAGATATGTATCTTTACTGAAGAAGGATTGTTTGTCCGAAACATGTCTATATAATTTTATTTTTTTAATAAAAGTGTTGTATATACAAAGTGTATAAAAAAGAAATTAGAAATATTATAAAATTGTTTACAAATATGATCAGTTTAGACTGATGTTATAAAGATTTATTTTGGAAGAGTTCCATATTTGTAAACAATTTTATAATATTTTAAATATCATTAAGGAAGGACCGGGTTGTCCGGAACATGTCTGTATTTAATTATTATTTTTAATTATGTTAGTGTTGTATACAAAGTATATAAAAAGAAAAAGACAAATAAAACATCTACAACACAAAGTATGGCAAACATAGAAGAAAATCTCCATTTTAATCATAATCCACCTTTGTTTTTTAATACATTTATTGTTTATTTTTTGACAAGCGATAACTCTGTGGAATTCCATAATTTTTTTTTTTTAATAAAACACAAATTTTTCCACTTTTGGGTTTATTTTTCTCGAAAATTTTTGTTAATTATCGGGAGAACGTATACCTCTAGACGATCTTCGTGGCTGAGTTGTAAGTGCTATGACTGGTATACCGAAGATCCCGGATTCAGCTCCTGGCGATGGCAGTGTGATTGTAACACTGTCTTTGATCTGGTGTAGAATTTACATAACAATAAAATAACGATAGAATAGATACTTCAATATATATACCCTTATATACCCTATACACCCTTCACATCGATTTGGCTCGCGCTGTAATGATGTAAATGAAAAAAGATTTGAAGAAGAATAAAACGTTATCTGCTTCACGTCCTCTTCACTACCTCCTCAAAACATTATTCTATAATATAAATATATAAATCAATTCTAAATAACAGTAATCAAATGATTTTACTGAAATCTCTTGATGGAAGTTCATTTTAAATAATAATTAAATAAAACGATGTTTTTTAACTACTTCCACTTTTGTCTTTATTTAGACAGCGACCGGTTTCGCCAGGCTCGCTGGCATCTGTACCTGACCACTCTGACCAGTCTGTCGATGCCAGCGAGCCTGGCGAAACCGGTCGCTGTCTAAATAAAGACAAAAGTGGAAGTAGTTAAAAAACATCGTTTTATTTAATTATTATTTAAATAACAGTAATTGTATGCCCAGTAAGTACAAATCCGTGCTAATACAAATTAACTTTGAAGTAATTTCATTAAATCTTAGAACATATATTATAAATAAAATGTAAGTGCAAAACCCACATTCTTGATTTCTTACATACAATCTTTCTAACGTATGTCCCACATACTAGTAGACGATGGACGGGCCTAGGGATCGAATGAGCGAAGCTGACGAAAGGCGCCGTTCGCCTATAACAGTTTCAGGTGGGATATAAGCGGTGGGAATGTCCTTTTCTAAATGGACATTATAATATAATATATATTATATAACAAATAATCATTTTGGTCATTATTTTGGACGGATGCATCGTCCAACACAAGAGCAAGTTCGACGCTAAAGAGGCTGAAAACTCTTCAATAATTACCTCATGAACATTACCTATATAACATAGAATTAACATAAAATACCTCACTCACATGTTCAGCAGTTAAATTGCTCTCCTCACTGGCATAACGAAGGGAAAAAATACATTTTTTTTTGTTTTCTAAGTTGTTTCCGTCAAAAATATAATAATAAATTACCATGTTTATAAAGCGTCATTTTTACTAATTAGTCACCTCAACGGTACCTACTGAATGTTAGACTTCAACCATCTTGAAACTCGTATAATAATTATTCAAGTTTTTTTTCATTGTTCGGAGATATTCATAATCAAGGAATATTGCGATTAATAAATTTATATAAAATAGTTTTAAACACTTATGTACTTTTTTTACACTACTTTATTTTTCTTTTGAACGTCAATTATCCGGAAAAGGCGAGGTGATGAAGCGCAGAAAAAAGACGATGAAATGGTGTTCAAAATAAATCTCTTATTATTTTTCCAGTACTATATTTATTGTAGGGTAATACAATGATTGTTAATACACATACAAATTAACAAACTTACTGTTAAATAAAGACATTGAAGGTTACCCGCCGCTTCCCTGAAGCTGTTATAGGACGCAGCGGCGCCCCTTGGTCAGCTTCGTTGAAACAATCCCTAGGCCCGCCCCCTTTGCACGCAGGACTTACATTTTTACGAGTTTTCTCTCCCATCCCACACTCTGTCCCATCCTCACCAATATATGTCTGAAGTGATTTTGTGATGGGCCATAGAATCATGTCCCGTGTTTTGCTCTGTTTTGTGATATTGGGACATACAAGTGGATTGAAATTAAACTGGATTAAATGTGGCCTGCATACCCTTTTACCTTTTGCTTTCTAGTACTATAGAGTAGAAGAATAGAACCTCCCCGTAATCACTTATGGCCTGGAAACCACTACGCTAACTGCCAATACGGTACATAAACTAAAATGTGTCCAAAGGTCAATGGAAAGACAAATGTTAGGCGTATGTCTAAAAGACAAAATAAGAAATGAAGAAATAAGACGCCGAACAAAAGTCATAGACATATGGACCTTGTCGCTAAGCAGAAATGACAGTGGACAGGTCATGTCGCCAGACAGGTAACAGAGCGATGGACACCCAGAGTCCTCAAATGGAGACCATGGGATAGAAAAAGAGGAGTGGGCCGACACTAAAAAAGATGGGCCGACGACATTATCCCTGTCGCGGGTAGAATGTGGCAAAGAAAATCCCAAGACAGAGCGGAGTGGAAGAAAATGGAGGAGGCCTATATCCAGCAGTGGAGAGATGGCTGAGGAAGAAGAAGACTATAGAGTAATTTAAGCCTTTTTATGGGCATTTTCTATATACATACTTGTTTTTCGAGTAAAATTTGTAATTTCATAATCAATAAATGAGCCGAAGAAAAATAAAATCGATTTATATCTTATTTTGCTAAAAGAATTAACGCTTGTTTGATTATCCGGAAAAATCTGTATCCGGAACACCTCCGGTTCCAATTAGTCCGGATAAACGACGTTCTACTGTATACCTAAATTATAATTTTGTAATGAATACATATTATTAACTGATTCTGTTACACAAAATAAGAACTTCGCGAAGATTCCAAAACGTTTTCCTCGTATCGGTACATATCTTATCATAAAATATAGCAGTTTCCTTGGATTGAAATGTTTTTTACGCGCTGATTTATATATAACTGGTTTTGTGCCTTGAAGCATCGCACGGAAGCTCGGAGCAGACGGAGGAAGATCTATAAAGCATCTTCGGAAATCGTAGAGCAGAAACAAAAAGTGGCCCGCGAGCGGTGATAAGCGCGGAACGTTTGAATATGCAAAGAGATCCGCCCGATAGCGGCGAGCCCCGACAATCAACAATGAGACATTATCGTCCTCGCGGTGCTGCCGTAACACGGCGCAGGGGCGCCCGCGCATGCCGGGTGTGTACCCGGTTTTCCGGGCAAGGAAAATCTGAAAACAATCCCCCTGGACTTGGACAGATTTATCTAAACAAATCTTTCCTCTTCTTCTCCAGCGTTACAGCCCTTGGTGACCTTACAACCCTTAGCCTCCTCCAAGAAACGTCTCCATCCCGTCTTGTCTCTGGAAGCCACCTCCTATTTCCTGCTACTCCAGAACCCTTTTTGTTATTGTTTCTTTTCTCATATATTTTATGCTATCTTATTAATTCTCATGTGCTCCCTTTGCCTTCCTTTTATTCTCACCCAGTGACTACCTTTACCTCGCTTCAATCCACCGCTCCGCATTTTTTCTCTCTCTCTCCTCCCTCCAGAATGTTCCGCCTTCCTTGGGTAAAAAAAAAAGTTTGTCTTCACTGTGATACCTAGATTAAGTTCACTAAATGTTGGCTATTAGAAAGATAGTGTAAGTTTACATGTGTAGTGAGCGGGACATAGAAGGGGGGAAAAATATTAGATTATATGCGATCTGGCATCCCCTTGCGAATGATATATATCAAATGTAAATCCCGGATGGATGGGGAACAGGCCTAGGAAGTGCATGAGCGAGGCTGGCGAAACGTATGTGGTGGGAACCCCCTTCTCTACTCCAGAACCCGACAGTGTGCCACGGCACCATCCAACCATCGCAGTCTCGGCCTGCCGACGCTTCTTCGCCCTACTGGATTATCTGACAACATTCCTTTGGGGAGCTCTAGACCCCTCGTGCGGTGCAAGTTCCCTAGCCAGTCCAGTTTGTTAAGCAAATCGTTACCCTCGTTTACTTATTTCTTCTTCTTCTTCTTATTCCTTGTTGTAGACCTATTTGGTCTGTTCTCGAGAGGGTTGTTCCTACTGTGAGATGGATTCCCAGCTGTCCTTCCATATTTTAGGAAGTCTTCCACGAAGACGAGTCCCGTGAGGCTGATTATATAGTGCAATATAGAGGAGTCTAGTGGTGTCCATTTTTTGGGCACGACCTGACTCTGTCTCTTAGGCTTATTTCTAACTTGGCTCTTTCCAAGGCTCTTTGGATCACTCGTAGTTTCTCGGCACTTTGTTTGGACAATGTTATAGTTTCAAGACCATAAGTACCAACTGGCAGAACACAGGCTTCATGAACTTTTCGTTTCAGGTTGATCGGTATTTTCCGGTTTTTAAGGATGTAACCCATTTTTTCGAAAGCTGCCCAGCTTAGTCCAATTCCTCCATATCATATACCAACAGATTCATCAAGCATTTGTCTAAGAGATATCATTTCTACTACATTTATTCTACTTTCATCCTTCTTTTGCTAGATCCATGCTTCACTGCTATACATAAGGGACGGTACAAGAATACCACTGTGCACTGCCATCTTGGATTTTTTTTTATTTGTTTGTGATGACAATTCTTAATGCACCATTCACTTTATTGCCAGCCCCAACCCTTCTCTCAATATCCCTCTCCACTCGCCCTTCCTTTGTTAATATACTTCTAAAATATACAAATTCATCCACTTGCTCTAGTTATTTGCGCAGGCGCGATTTTTTACACCATTTGCTCTAATGTTGCAGACTATTATGCCGAGTTCAGTCTTTTGTTTTAAACTTCATTTAATATTGTATTTATATTGTTAGTCATGATTAACCTAGTGAAGGTATATTGTATAATGTCAAAAAAGGGCAGTCGATGTTTACAGAGCGCTCCTGGATAAAATTGTGTTGCATCTTGAATACATTTTAACATCCGATACACAATTTATTCCTCTCATTCGGTTCACTACGTCGGAAGTATATCGCGTTATACCCCAAACTATTAAACCATTTGTATAAACAAACTTTGTATTATATAAAGCAGTGGTTCTTAACCTTGTCGGAGGTACCGAACCCCACCAGTTTCATATGCGCGTTCACCGAACCCTTAATTGGAAAAATAATATGATTTTTTTTCAGCTGCAAAGATATGATTGCTCGCAAAGATATGTTGTAACAAACTGTATGAAAATCTCCCGAACTTTCTTAGCAATAAGAGGGTACGTTACAATTTGTTGACACCAAAACGTTGAGAGCGTTGTTGTTCAATCACAGTTTGCAATGACGACACGTTAAGACAATAGGTCTAGTACATTTGTTATGACTTATTTGTCCCATCCCAGTAAAATAAAATGTACGATGCGGGGTATGTGCACTGTTTTAGTGTTTGAGCTCTTATATTATTTTTATTGCTAGATTGATATATTCCTTTCAAATAATATACTAGATCTATTGTATAAATGAATAGATCAATTGGATAAAAGAATCTATTGGATAAATGAATGATATTGGATAAATCTCTGGGGCCCCCAGAAACAGATGGATGGATGTGTTTGGTCTGATTGGTTTCTAAATAAAATGTGTCCAAGATGTTTCCGACCTCGCCAAAGATGATAAGGGTAAGTAACAATATTGAAAAGAGTTAAATTTCAGGTTGTGAAATATCCTTTTTTATTTTTATCTTTTTCCACAATAAATAAAACCTGACTGAAACTACAACATTGTTTTACTTTATGAAAATCTGCCATCTTCAGTTGTATTTGTTGGAAATGCCTCTGCTGATCTTCTCCACTGTGAATGAAATTAAAGTTTTCATGGGTTTATTTTCAATGAATCAATTTCATCTTTGGGTGGAAATCTGTCGATGACCTGTTTTTGCAACCTGGAATTTTATTTGCAGTGGGACCTGACATCAGTAGGTTTTGATGTATCTAACAAAGATGATTAAGGTTATGGCCACACCGAAGTGTTTATTGGTCAGGCAAGCTGGCTGTCCGAAAATCGTACGTCGTATTATTTTTCACAAGAACGTACAATAAGTCGTGTGTTGGTTTGAACTCCACCGAACCCGGGAAACTGACTCACCGAACCCCTGGGGTTTGATCGAACCCAGGTTAAGAACCACTGATACAAAGCGTTAAAAAATACCTACTCTAAGTATAATCTTCAGTATGGATAATTAATGCGAAAGAAAACGTATCTTTTCTAAACGTTTTATATAATAATTAAATAAAACAATGTTTTTTATAACTACTTCGATATTTGTCTTTATTTCGGCAGCGACCGGTTTCGCCAGGCTCGCTGGCATCGACAGACTGGTGACACTGCCATTCACTCTCTTCCTTGTATATACATAGATCAGGGATGGCAAACATGAATCTATACAAGAATAATATTAAAATTAACTGAATTTAAATATCGGTATTCACGTTATTTAAATAGATTTATTTTATAGAACAATGGAATTTAAATTGAATATCTGATATATCGTTAAAATATGGTTTGAAAAATTGATACATGTTGATACAAAAATTGAAAAATTCAGTAGGATTAATCCTACTGAATTTAAGTATAAAATGATATATATGTTGGTCCTAAGGTCCTAAGGTTTTTCCATCCATTATTCCAGAGCTGCTGACAGAAGCAGCTCTGGAAAGGTCATTTAATAATTCCTCAGTAAAGCGAAACATGTCATTCCTATAAAGTATAAAAAAATCTTCTATAAAACATGTGTTTTCATTTATTGCCGTTTCGCCGCAGGGATAGGCAAAGAGAATGGACCGCCACACTACTCTATCCTGACCCTATTTCTCCACATTCATACAACGAGTCATACACGCACGTCGATTCTTCCGACTTCTAACATGACCAAGCTTTAAAATTTAATTTTTTTTAATCAGCGTTTGAGATTCTGTCGTACATCATTCTACCACACATGCGTCTTAGGGACCTCATCTCTACCGCGTTTATTCTGCTCTCATCCTTCTTCTGCCAGTTACATGCTTCGCTTCCTCACATAAGAGTTGGGACCAGAACTCCATTCTGAACTCAATAATTTTTTAAATTGTAAACACATAACCATAAATGAAATTGTAATTTGTCCTGAACTACGGGTGTGTTATCAAAATACAAGAAAAATACAAAAAGAATTTGCAATATATACTTTTTACGAGTTAACTTCTTTTACTTTTGATACAAAATATTTTGGTACTTCGATATCGGTCAATTCGCCTCCCTTTTGTTCTCGGTGCAGAACTCTGCCTCTCAAATCTGCGGGTGAATTCGTGTGGTCTCGATTTTGAAAAAGCGCTAGCAAATCGCAATTAATTTCAGAATTGATTTTCAATGGCGACTCGCGAACAATACGCATTGAAATGTTTAATTGAGTATCCTTTATCAGTAGATTTATAATGCTTCTAATAAGGGTATCAATTCAGAGATACGATTCTATGGTGTATTCAAGTTGTAGAGCATTCCTGCTTTATATTATCGAGTGATTATATACGAAACAAAATCTTACCCTGTGATTTAATGTAGGTATACAATAAAGGGATCTTAATAGTAATTCAGCATGTGTCAAACACTATACATTTTATCGAAAAATTTCACATTTTTTATAACTAGCATAATATGCTGAATATGTTTTTTTTTTTAATTACAGCAACTTTGTCAGGCAAGATTTATCGTGAAACCATACTGGCGCGCGGCAAATTATTCAAGCCATTTAATTTCATTTAAAAAAACTATTTCACGCGCATTATACTGATGTGACGATGAAAAAATCGTAAAGGGAAAAACATAATGGGTTGATTCCTTAATAGTATTCGAGATAAGCGCACGGCCCGGGAAGGGTAGGTAGGTGCCGCCAGTATCGGTTTCCAGCAAGCGATGATTATTCGCGAGTATTACAAGACATTTAAAACTTAGAATGCCAGACTTTTTTAAAATCACGTTAAATAATAATAAAAGTGTATCGGGCCGAAGATAGTAGCTTGGCAGACCGCAGGTTGAAAATAGAATTGGCAGAGGGCAAAAGCTTGGCTCCTGATTAAGGGTATTTGGGTTCAAACCTGAAAACAAACCAAAAATTTCTTCATAATAATGAGCTTTTTCTGTTCATATTAGAGAATGAATGATAAAATCTATAATAGTACAATTGATTTAAATCTTGGTAAGTTTTTTATAAATAAAATCAATTCAAATATCCCACCTACTTACCTACCATATATTGTCTATGGAATCATCTATGGTCAGAAATTGTTATCTGTGGATACGAGTGCTGCCATAAAATACCGAAATATGGGCGATATTAGTTTGTAGGTTATGTTGAATATCTTTTAGTCGTCAAAATGTTCGGAAGCTTAAGACAAAAACTAGGTTTTACTGCTAACATAGTTAGAAAATTTTGTACATCTACACAACCGAATATTGAGAAGAACATTTCTCTATCGGTTACACACAAGAAATGGGATTTTCCGCCGAATTATGTGAAACCTCGTCAAGTTTGGATCGAAAATGTCGATACTGCTGCAGAATCTAAACTTGGAATTCTTGAATTACACCCTGAAATATTTGCGGCGAGTCCTCGTATCGATATCATCCATCAAAATGTTAATTGGCAAAGAAAGTATCGCTGGGTTAGTTATGCCCACACCAAAACACGGGCAGAAGTCCGAGGGGGTGGTAGAAAACCTCGACCTCAGAAAGGCATGGGAATGTCTCGTCATGGTTCCATCAGATCACCTTTATGGAAAGGCGGTGGTCGAGCGCACGGTCCAAGGCAATTCGAAACCCATTTCTTCATGCTTCCATTTTTCCTTCGCGTACAAGGCTTAATATCTACACTCTCAGTGAAATTAGCTCAAGATGATTTGCACATCGTCAATAATCTTGAAATACCAACCGATGATGCCAACTATATGAAAGAACTTATCAAAGAGCGGAATTGGGGAGCATCAGTTCTTATTATTGATGAGTATGTTTCACCTGGTCATTTTAACTACTCAAATTTACATTTTATTACTAATATTCACAATAACTAAGAATTGCTTTAGGTCAACAAACTCCACAAATCATTTACCTTAATTTATAGATAATATTTTGTTTGAAACTCTTAATTTGTTGACGTTTTTAAATAAACTTAAATACTTGTAATTTTATTAAACTTTTATGAACTGTGTTACTCTAGTTTTGAATAGAGCTCGGTGTTTTAATACCTCCACACACTGCCAACTTCAATCTAGGTATATGCATCATAGGTATTTTTCTCAAAAATAATATATCATATTTGATGTTGTTTTATTTAAACTTTTATGTTTATTATACTAGTTTCTGCATACTTTATTGATTCATTTGAAAAATGTAATTTCTCATTTTAGTACCGACATAATGCCAAAGAATATAACCATGGCCACCGACACAATCCCATCTGTCAATATGATGCCGGTTTATGGCCTAAATGTGTACTCCATGCTGAAACACGAAACACTGGTCCTTACGACAGCGGCTGTGGAAAGAATTGAACAGAGACTTTTGGAAAATTTGCACATAAACAACACTACGGAGGTTCTTGGAAAATTCAAACCTAACCAAGTGTAAACTCTGAAGTATTTTAATAAATATTTATTAGATTTCTTTCGTGTTTTATTTTATTGCATCTTACAATACTCCAAATCCATTATTTTTTTAAACTTAAATTAATTGATGGATTATAAAGTACAAATATAAAGTGTATTTGCCATTACCCATGTGAAATGCCATGATCAAATTAAATTCCCCATTGTATTTTTATGAAATTAAAAATGGTACAAACACCATCAGACTTGCTTTAAAATGTCCAAATGTATTAATGGGTCACATTCCGGGAGTTGTATAGTAACATTATGTAAAAATAAAGTTTTTTTTTATGTTACTCTTCATTATAATGCGTTTCGATGGATAATTGTTTTAGCTTATATAACTGGTGACAATCAAATTAAAAGTGTTAAAGAAGCGTACTGCATCTACACAATTTGCAAGTATATTTATTTGATATATTTTCTTATCTTCATAAGTTTCAGAAAGTAGCTTTTGGATTTCAATGGGCCAAATACTAATGTATATTTTTATTAAGAGAATCTTTTCCTGAATATTTTCTCTATTTTTCCCCCTAATTTCATCATGAAAAAGTGATATGAAGATCCTTCCAATTTATCAAATAAGCATAGAGTTCATTTGACTGCCCAATAATCTTAATGAGAATCATTATTTTGTACTTATAAAATTCTATTTGATATTATGGACATTTTAACAATTTGTTTTTTGGGATCTTGGGAAAAGCTCATCTTTCTAGACTGACGTTTCGGATATCGTTGCAGTCTTCATCTGCAGGGTGGTTATGATTTATTATTAAATCATTAACAATTTCCCATTTATCGCTTTTATTTAACATTAATCACAAACGCGTTAATCACTTATCCCCACACAAAACATTTCATCGATATTTTACAGAATGCCCATTAGTATATTATATGCCCATTAAAATATACTGAAACAAGTATACACTGCCAAAAATCTTGCACGTATGTAGTAAGTGATCTTTCTTTGAAATCCGGGGTTTTGTTCTCCAGACTGTTTTTAATAAAACCCCTTAGTATTTTGTATTACTATTTAATCAAAGGCTTGAAGGAGGTATTGTTGTTAGAGTCCTCGTGAAACTAGGTATTCTCTTAATGTTAAAAAAAGGTTAAAATAAATTCTTAAGGACCAAAATTCTAATTGATTGTTCTTTTTCTTGGGCATGGTGAGGTATAATTCCCTTGAAAGATGGAGGAAAGGATTCACCATAATACATTTTTTTCTAATTGATTGAGAACTTTATTAAGAATCCCTACATTTTGGAACAAAACATATTCCTGGTGGTTAATCTACTTTTGTTGATACTAGTAGTTCAGTTGTTAAATTTAATTACCTCGGATATACACATTTTCAACATCAGTGGGACAGCGTTCATATATAATATTCTGGTATTACTTCAAATAATGCCAACCGATTGACATTTTGATGTGTGCGATGTGTTTCTTATTATTATTTTTATATTATATCCCGTGTTAGTGTCGATAGAATGAAATTTTGATGTAAAATAATATACAAACGTGTCTTGTGTCTGATTTATCATAAAGTCGTGAAATGAAATAGACAATCTTAGTGAATAATTTGTATTTATAGTGAATAATAATCACATAACATTATAAGGCAACAGACTTAACCTTATTACATATTTTTATCAATGAATTGTAAACATTTTTAACCATCTTACCCTACATTATTTATTTAAAACTTATTCATGAAAAGTAATAATTGACTTAGTATGTATTACAATATAAAAAAATAATGTATTAAATCAGAGGAAATTTGTTTGGTAAAAAAAAAGCTCGGAATGCGACATTTGATTTTTCACAAACAAAATAACCTTCTATATTGTAAAGACAAAAAACTATTGTTTAAATCCAAATTCAATAGTTATTGTATAATTCTATTTATTAAGACTTAATCTAATTTGTCTTTGAAATAAAAACATGGGGATGCTGACATCTCTATATTATAGGGCAGTGGTCGGCAAACTATGGCTCGCGAGCCAAATGTGGCTCTTTGGCTACTTAAGTGCGGGTATTCCAGAAACGAAGTGCTTAAAATACATTTATTAATTTAAATTAATTAGTATTTTAATGTAATAACTGTAATGCACCTTGATCATCACTAAAATGAAAAACAATGTACAAACCTGATATACCTAAACAATCTAAGGAAATGTAAATGTTTGAATTTAACATAACAAAGTTTTAATTTTAATAATATATTTTTATAATAAATCAAATATTAAATGTCTGTCACGTGAAGAGTCGAAGAAATCGGCGTGGGTGCAAGACACGATGTATGAATGTTGTGGAAACGAGAGAAGTATGTTCGAATAGAACAGTGTGGCACTCCATTTTTTATGCCTACTCTTTCAGAGAGACGGCGTGATGGTTAGATAGTTAGTGAATAAAAATATATTAATATGTAATAATTAATACAAATGAAAATGTAGGTTTAAAAGAATTTATTTTATAATTCATGTGAATGACATGTATCACCTGTCTAAGGGATTATCAAATGTAGCAAAAATCAAACGCTTGTTATTTATACACAAGTTAAAGGAGCAGAATATGATAATTAAGGTAATAACTCCTTTAACTGGTAAATAAAATCAACAACATGTTTGATTTTCGCTACATTTGATAATGCCTTAGACAGGCAAAACATGTCATTCACATAAACTATAGTAAAATTTCTAGAAAACGGATGTTTTCATTCATGAACTTGGATCTTCTAGCTTACAGAGACTGAGCTCTTGTAGATATTCTTCTTACATCTGATTAGAACATTGTTGGAAAGGTGATTTGGTGGGTTGTTGGTTTATGCGGGGGCTTGATTTGTGTGACCCGGAGTGTTCCTCTAAAGGAGGATCGTTTTGGGAACTTGTGACGGCTGGAAGTGTCATAATTTGAGAGATCTTCTATTGTGGTGTTAGGATGTGAAGGGAGTCCTTTGTAAAAACGTTCACCAAGGTTCTGAATGAATACATCTATCATCGGGATTCCCGATTCTAGGTTCAATAGTGTGATCCTGGTCCATGAAAGCGATAAACGGATATTCGTATTAGTTATTTAATATAGAGTTTTACATAATTGTCAATGAAACCATAAAATCAGTGTACGAGGTCTGTTCAAAAAGTATCGCGAATTTTGAATTTCCGCTGGCTACGTATATTTGATTTTTGATTTTTTTGTAGCGTTATGTTGGTACTCATGTCCCTTACTTATGCTGACAAGGTCGGCCATTTTGAATGTTTAGTTAATTTTTGACAGCTGTTTTGCTTGGATGTGTTTTGGCTCGTCTTCGATTTTTGCCTATTCCAAAAAATGGATCAAAGAATCTGTATCAAATTTTGTGTGAAAAACAAAATAAAGTGCGCGGACGCATTTCGAATGTTGACTGTGGCATATGGTGAAGCTACCTTGGACCAAAGCAACGTTTATCGGTGGTACAAAATGTTCTCAGAGGGCCGAGAAGATATGAACGACGAAGAGCGTGCCGGACGCCCGAGCACGTCAACAACAGACGAAAACATTGATAAAGTAAAGAAAATAGTATTAGCCAATCGTCGAATCACCGTTAGAGAAGTTGCTGAGGACCTAAACATATCGATTGGCTCGTGCCATTCGATTTTAACCAATGATTTGGGCATGAGTCGGGTCGCCGCGAAATTCGTGCCAAAATTGCTCAATTTCGACCAAAAACAGCATCGCGTTAACATTGCTCAGGAGATGTTGGACTCGGTCCGTGACGACCCAAATGTGCTCCAGAGGGTCATAACTGGTGACGAATCATGGGTTTATGGTTATGACGTGGAAACCAAAGCTCAATCATCCCAATGGAAGCTGCCGCATGAGCCAAGACCAAAAAAAGCGCGCCAAGTTCGGTCGAACGTGAAGGTTTTGCTCACAGTTTTCTTCGATTGCAGGGGCGTGGTGCATCATGAGTTCTTGCCACAGGGTAGTACGGTCAATAAGGAATATTACCTGCAAGTTATGCGCAATTTGCGCGAAGCAATCCGCCAGAAACGCCCGGATTTGTGGAAGAACAAAAACTGGCTTTTGCACCATGATAACGCCCCTGCTCACACATCGTTGCTTGTGCGCGAATATTTGGCCAAAAACAACACAGTAATGGTGCCGCAGCCACCGTATTCCCCAGACCTGGCCCCCTGTGACTTTTTCCTGTTTCCAAAACTGAAGAGGCCCATGAAAGGACGACGCTACGCCACGATTGAGGAGATAAAGACGGCATCGAAGGAGGAGCTGAACAAGATCACAAAAAATGATTTTTTTAAGTGCTTCGAGGATTGGAAAAAACGTTGGCATAAATGTATTATATCCGAGGGGAATTACTTTGAAGGGAACAAAATAGATATTCATGAATAAATAAATACTTTTTGAAAAAATATAAAATTCGCGATACTTTTTGAACAGACCTCGTACATAGTTTTAACTGACTCTCTAACTGAAATTTGGCTCTCGACATAAAATAAAATCATTGTACTACTGCTATTTGGCTTTCTTAGCTTATGAGTTTGCCGACCACTGTTCTAAGGTTATAAAAAATAAACTTTTATTAAAACAGCACAAAATACATGTTTTTTTTTCAGTCGTGCAAGAATGGATACTTATAGTTATTGAAGTCACATTATTGGTTATAAAATTTGTACTCTTAATTACTAAATAACTTATTAAAAATACTTTTATTAAATGAGTAGTTACTTTTCTACCCACCCATCCCTTCGTTTTGCTAATGTCTCTTGAGTTATGATTGTCAGCTGAAAAAAAAATTGTTTTCACATAAGAAATTTTTTGATATAACGAATAAAAGTTAGCAGTATGGTATAGTGACGAGTAAGCTAATTTAGTATTTAAATGTGCCATATAAATATTTGATTTTGTACCTAATAAATAAGTGGAAATAATCCAGGGTTTTGCGCTCACTTAAAACAAAGAAAAATGCACAGTTATGTTCCATAAAATTAAATATATGTAAATATAAAAAGGCCATTAAATCTAAGTCCTGACGTGGTGTAGTACACCAACAATAAGCACCGATGATTAACTTGGAAAATATTGAAACACACTCTGTTTTGACTCCTTTTCTAGTTTAAAACAAACATATTTAGTATTGATGAAAACGCCAGTTTTCTAGAAGTTTTATTATATTTTATGGTAGTGACATTTGTTTCCATGCTAGAGTATAATCAAATGTTAACATTTGATATTGCTGTAGCAAGGCGAAACATGTCACTCAATATAATAAAACTTCTAGATAACTGGGGTTTTCATTCACACAAAATATTTTTTAAATTTAAGTATGCCCTAGCAAGGCGAAATTGTCACTCCTATAAAATATAATAAAACTACTATAAAATATGACATTTTAATCAATATTCAATATGGAATTCAAGAAACTAATTCCAGTATGTAAAATTTGTTTGCAAATTTTCCCAATAACTTTTGTCTCCCAAAAGGGTAAGTAGAAAGAATGGACCACCACACTGTTCTTATCTGACATTCTCTCGTTTCCTCAATATTCATACATCATGTCATGCACACACGTCGATTTCTCTGAATCCTTACATGGCCAACATTCAATACATCAATATAATAAAAATATCAACATTTATTAGTGTACGACAGCAAAGATAGCGCAAATAATAATAAATAAAAACACCATATTTTCATATTATTTCTATATTCAATGTTACATTACGCAACAAAAAACTAAGATTAAAAAAACATTTCTAAATATGTAATGAATTTTTAAGAAAGGGGAAAAAAATCTGTTTAGTTTGTGCGAAATTGACATACCTTCGTGGGTGCCTTATTCTGGGTAGCTCCTAACAATTTCTCGCGCACTGACCATCTCAAATCTGCCCAGCTATTTTCTCCGGGACGATTAGCTTTATACTTTTCCCAGAGTGAATTATAATAGTGGTAGAGAGATACAGGATCAGACTTTTTCGGTTTCTCCGCAATGGGAACTCGGATTACTGTAAAAAGTAAAAATAAAAAATTGTAAGAGAAACAAAAAAATTATGGAAATTTAGATCATTTTTTGTTAAAATTTGCATCATAAATACAAATAACGAAAATTTTAAAACATCAGTATTACTGAGATGACTAATTTTTGATACCCAAACAGAAAACGACAATCTTCGTGGCAGAGTGGTAAGAGCTCTGACTGCCATACCGAAACCCGGTTCGATTCACGGCAATGGCAGTGTGAATGTCACACTGTCTTTGGTCTGGTATAGAATTCAATATAATAGCTAAAAACAAATTGTATACAGTAATTGGCTTCAAACAACCTGTTGTATACACACAAAAAAAATCATCAAACATTTCTGATGAACAGAACATTTCTTAAGATCTTGGTCTCGAGACATACCAAGTCTCGGGTATCCTTTTCAACCGAAGCTACGGAGATTGTTGCATACTCCATCTTCAGAGTACAGTACACTCTCGATTTTCCGGGGTCAGGTTAACCGGGAAGCGAATTATCCGGGACATTTGAGTCATGAAAAAATATTTTATAAAAACAAAAATATTTCAAAATAGTACTTATAATGCAAACAAAAACTCAAATCTGTCACAAAGACATTGAGCGTTTAGTTCACATTTGTGCCACCGCCAACATACGTTTGAGGCTCTATAGTTGTTTTATAAAGTTTCGAGTTTGCAATAAAGCACCCGCAGAGAAGTTCGTACTCATAAAATATTGTCGTTAATTTAATTTTACTACGAAAAACTGTCTATAATAATGGATAAACGTAAACAAGTCATAATTTCAATTAAACGAAAACTCGAAATAGTTCAGAAGTTTGAAAATGGTTAAATATTTATTGAATCAATATAATGTTGGTGATCAAACTATAGGGGACATCATTAATAAAAAGAGAAAATTGATTTTGCGGGAACATCTGATAGTGCCAAAGTCATGATCAGTAGAAAGACTATGACCGGCGTATCTGGCCGGCATTCTTCTTACTAAGCAAGTAGGTATACATATGATACGAGATTTTATTTCACCATTGGAAAATCGAGAGTGTACTGTAATTAATATATTTAACTAACTGTGATAATCAACCCAAATATTGCAAGAAAAGTGTCATATTTCTTAAATGCGATCTAAGGGCTCAAAAATACACTTTGAAACAATTAATACTCAAAGGCAGTTGGCCAAAGATAAATTTCACAGCTCCAAAACATTTGAGAAAGAATTAAGTTTGGATGAGTGGAGAATGATCAACATAGGATGAATTTGACATGAAATGGTGTGTGAAAAACAATGAATTTGACCGGGTGGTGGTCTAGGGGATAGAACGCTTGGCTCCTAATCCAGGGGACATGGGTTCAAACCTGGACACGACCAGATTCCTTCTTCATAATAATGAGCTATTTTCTGCTCATATTGAAGATTGTAAAATAAATTCTAATATCATTGATGTAAATCCTTGATATTAGTCTTTTATTTAAAAAAAAAAAATAATAATAATAATTCTAAAAATATACGAGAAGCAACTTACTGTTAGAATTGCGTTTATTTGTAATAGAAGATTTATAACCCGCACTTGAAGCGGATTTTAGTCGCCGTAATTCTTGGGGTTGTGTTTTTTCGGCCGAATTGATTCTATTTATATCGTTTTCTTTCATTCTGCAACTTCTAACTGGTGGAACATATTTCATTTCATTCGCGCTGGTTAGATGTGTTCTAGGATAACTTTGATTTACACTTTTAGATCTTGAACTAAATGTTGAACATGAATATAGCCTTTCTGGACCTCTAATGAACTCTTCTGATTTCGAGTGGTTTTCCTGAGTCACGTATTCAACTTTCCTATTCTTCATGTCATACTTAATCAGTTTCTTCAAATCTAAAATAATAATAATAAAAAGTTTTAGATTACAGACACAAGAAACTTGAAAGAAAAAACTTATAAGAAAAAAGACTTACCCGACATGAAGTCTTTCAACATTTCACCGCTCACATTGCGTATTCCCATTTCATTTAAGTAAGCTAGAATTTCCCTTGGATTGAGGGGAGGAAGATTATCTTTGTCTGACATATTAAGTAAAACACAAAGAATTGATTTTTTAAATTACAATTTCAAAATAACGGCCACTGCGGACTGCGTCAAAATTGTTTACATCGCAACGTCAAAAAGTCTTTCCGTCTTTATGGTCGACGTTAAATGTTGCTATTATACAAAACATGGCCAGAAAGTAGGTTGGAAGCGAAAATAAATTATTGGTGGAGATACACATTTGATTATAGAGTGGCGCAAAATAACAATTATTGTACTACCTCTTATATACGTGTACAATCACAGTAAGAATTGGCGCTTTCATCCCAAACTGTGAAGAAAATTTATCCTTATTATTTTACACTTTGGGACAATTGCATCATTTCTTAAATGCGATTTTTTTTAATGTACAGTAAAACGTTTTCCTGTCAGGGGTTTTCTAAATTTAATTTTTCAAGCATCCTGAAATGACCGCAACCTTGTTTACTTGCCCCCTCACTTCACACGGTATATCCGTTTTCCCACACAAGTCCACACCTAGATAACTAAATTTTTCCACCTGTTCCACCCCCCCACCCTAAAATACCCCCCACAGACACGCTACATCCTACCTGAGCTTAAGAGAATAACATAATCTTGGTCTTTGCTACTGATTTGATCACATTGTATTTTGAACATGAAGATCTGCAGCAAAGTGAGAATTTATAAGACTTGTGTGCGATCTATCATGACATATTGGGATCGAGTGCAGGGCGGACGCCACAATCACAAAAAAAACGTGCTCAAAGTGTCGGAAATGAAGTTGTTCAAAAATATATCTAGCAAGACACTGCAAGAGAGAATAAGGAATACACGGATGAGGGAGACATGCGAGGTCGAGGATGTCATTAGGTGGGGAAGGCAAAGGAGAAGATACTGGTATGCACACGTGAGGAGAATGGATCTATCCAGACTCCCCTTCATTATGATGCACGGCCAGCCCCAAGGTAGACGACCCCCGGGCAGACCGCCAAAGAGTTGGATCGACAGCTGGGAGTCGACCTCGCAGGAGAACAATTACTCTTAATAAACAGGCCACAAGGCCTAAAGTAGAACGTCGTTTATCCTTATTATTTGGGACCGGAGGTGTTCCGGATAATCAAACAGGCTTTAATTCTTTTAGAAAAATAAGGTGAAAATCGTTTTTTTTCCTGGGCTCATTTATTAATTATGAAATTACAAATTTTACTGCAAAAACAAGTATGTGGGTAGTATGTACATAAAATGGGTATGTATGAAACGGGTATGGGTAGTATTTACATAATGTACATATAAAAAAGCTTACATTACTCTATATTACTGGAAAAATAATCAGTTAGTATTTTTTTAACAAGGTTTCCTCGTCTTTTTTTGCAACTAAATCGCAGATTCGTTTTAATAAAAGCAATTGAGCTGAGATGCTTTCCTCTTGCTCTTCAAACCATTATAGCACAGTTTCTAAAGCTGTAAAGGCTTCTCCATGACTGATTCGTTCTCCTTCATCATCCTTATTTGAGCTTTCATCATCATCTTCATCCTCACTCTCTTTTTGGACTAGAGACAATTTCATCATCGTTCAACCCACACCCAACGTTGTGTAGGGGTGGTGGGGTAAGCTCAGTCTTCCGTAGGTCACGGTACAGAACGCTTCGCATCTTGGCTTGTCCGGATAATTGACATACCGATTAACCGACGTCCGGATAAAAATCATTCTCTGTACTTTAAAATTTATTTTGTGCCACCCTACAGCTCATTACGAAAATGAAAAGTATGTGTGGTGTATTTTTATTATTATTAAAGAATAGCCCAATCAACTTATTTAATTATTAACTTAGTCCTCGTGTTTGATTGGCTGGTTTCAATCATTGTCATATGTAGTATTGAGTCTATTCCATAATGCCGAAAAGCCGGATGAGACTTCTTCATCTCTTTGAAAGCCTACTAGTATTGGCGATTGGAGGATGACTCAATTATCTTCTTCACTGACTGGTTATTAGTGATGCTGGATTCAGCTTTTACATTTTTGGGGGATTTCATTTATTTTATGATTTCTTGTCCTTAATATGTATATTTTTCTCTCATTGTATGTAATATAATATCGATACATAAGAATATGGCATTAAGGACACTGGATACAACACCTTTAAAACTTGTTTAAAGCAATACATACCAGTATTCTCCTTTGTAGAACACTGTGAATGTTGGTGAAATAGAACCTGCTCTACACACTCTACCAAAGACTAATCTGAACAGATCTGAAACAGCATTCTAATCTTGCTGTGAGACTGTTAAACCAATGTAGCCTAATAACTAGGGCTCAGATTTATATTCGCCAAAATTTTTTTAAATATTTTTTTGTATGTACCAAATATTATTTTATATTCTTCAACCTTATTTTTACTGTTAACTAGAAAAAACAAGATCTTAAGTGTGGCAAACTTTTGATTGCATTGAAAATTACATTTTTTTTTCTATATTTACAGGGCTAAGACTCAGTCGTTAGATAAAAATACTTACGAATTAAGCAATTGATTTGTGGTGTTGCATTAATATAAATAATTTTAACCACTTTGATTTTTGTTTTTACAACCCTTAATTTGTTTTATTAAACCAACATGTTTCGCACCCGCTGGAGCTTCATTTAGTTTGTTTTAGTAACCTCTTGTGAAGCTCTGGCGGGAGCGAGACCTGAACACTACAAAACAAAATAATGTGCTGTAAAATCAAAGTATAAAAGTACTTTATATTATTTTTTTAATAAAAATATACCATTTAATTGCTCTCACCCTGAAATATTAACTAAATCCTGAAATATGTTTTTATATTCACTAATAACTAGAACTAAAGGGGGTCTATAGATCTCAAAATACAAAAAAATACAGGTTTTTGAAAACTAAACCCAGGAAAAAATATGTTTTTTATGTCAATTCCAAGCCCTAATAATAACTAACTAATAAAATTTACTAACATCAATGTGTTATTTATTATTAATCTTGAAGGAAGAAAAGGATATGCTTCGGAATGATTCATTGTATTGAAAAGCTCACTTACGTATCTAAACATATCGGATATTATGAACAAAAATAACTTTACCTCGGGGTGATTGTTTATAACGTTCGTATGTCTTGAAAAAAATATTTAGAAGATTCATAAATATCAGCTATGACATTAAATTTTTTTAGATAATTCAAGCAATTTAAATAAAACAAATATTTATATGTGAATAAGCATTTTTTTATTCATGGTTAATAACCCACAACAACAGGCTTGCATTTGTTTCGTAATTTTATGCCTTATGATGCAAAAAAAATGTTCAACTGACACAACGCTCGCACCAAATTTCTTTCAATTTCATTAAAAGTTTTGCTTGTTTATCCTGGTTATCAATGATGTCCATTTTTTTAGAATATTTTAAAAACACCTTTTTAATAGATTCCCATTGCATAAAACTGATTTCTTTAGTAAGTGACTCTGGATTATTTTGTAGCCTTAAAGAATCTTCCTTTTTAATAAATTTGATAATCGACTTCGAGTTATTAATTCCATCTATGGAATGAATATTTTTTTTTTCACGATTACTAGTTTTGCTTATAATTTGATTGATTTTTAAACATTTTTTATTTTCTGAAGAATCATAAGTCCAGTGAGGACTGCTGGTGGCATCTTTCTTCAAAGTAGAATTAAAATTATTTGATTTATTCATTTTATTTTGGAGGGGTTTGGAGTCACGTGTAATATTATTTTGTTGCATTTTCATGAAGTCTTTTCTTGATATTTTCATTCCAGCGTCAATTAAATTAGTGGTAATTGTTTTTTTCTTTACAATTCGGCAATGATTGGTATCATTTTTGTTTTCCAAGTCATTTAAACCGTTATTTTTTTCAACAATACAATCAATTTCACATTTTACATCATTATTTTTTTCTACAAGCTTTGACATTGCATCTTTATATTCTAATGAACTTTTATCAAATACTTCAGGAGTGATGGAATCAATAAAAGACGATAAAATTGTGTGCGCTCCAGACTTCCATAGAGACCTAGATTCAGTTTCATATTGATCAATGCCAATCCAGGATAAGAGATTGCTCGGAAAATTGTAATCGGTTGGTATCAGTGGTATACCAATTAATTTGAGGTTATCTCTGAACGGAAGTAAATTTTTATACCATTTACAAACATTTCTTACTAATCTATTAGACAATTGCCAAACTCTGGACAGGACTGAGTAAGGCATCAACGACAGCCAAGCTGAATCTCCTCTCTTCACTCGTTCAAAATAAAATGTAGCAGCAGTCTTTGAACAAACTACTATTCTAAAAACTATCTTAGCCATTGCTTGAATGCGAAGTAAAATGTACTCTAACATCTGTCGAGTTGGTAAATATATGTAAGACGACAAACATTCGGGTACGACAGACAAGAAAGTTTTTAAATCATTTAGTAATTCCAAGTTTAAGTATTTGAGTAAAGCAACATTAGTTTTTCGCACATATGAATGACCAATGTCATGTCTAAATTTTCTACCCATTGTATATATTAGTCTCGATACAAGCGCAGCTTCTTGATGTAAAGATTTCTGATTCTCCAATATGGAAACTGCATCTGATACACACGTTTGCAAACGTGCTACATCTGGAATTTAACCAAAATAACACGTAAAACATAAATTTGAAAAATTACAAATGATTCATATTACATAAGAGAAGAAAAACTAATTACAGCACATGGATAAAACGAAAATATTTTAAAGGAAAATTGGTTTACAGAACGACTATGATAGTATATTTGTCAGTTTTAAATAATTTTTAGGTTATAAAAATAGTGCAGATTTACCGAAAGAATTAGCTGATTCTTTGTATGTATTGACAGGTGGACATTTCAGGGTAGCATCATTCCACATATTCTCCATAATTTATATTATTGATATTTAAGATCTCTAAACGCACGTGGACTGAATTTACATGTCAAAATGACAATCATAACATAGAGCCATAGAGCATATTAAATTTTATGTTGGCATAACTTTCGATACGTAAGGCTAGAATTGCATTGTTGCAGTATTTTTTTTTTTTATTCTTACTAGGTAGGGTAGGGCGGGGCTAAAAGTTCCAGGGGTAAAAAAATCCTTTGGCTATTAAAAATTGTTGGAAATGGATTTCGGTGACCATGGACGTGGAAGAAGTAGAGGAAACGACCAACCAACTATAGTTGTCGTCCGGCCGACAGCGCGAGTACGGATGATTTTAAAGTTTTGAAGCATGAAAAGTATTTTTGTTTTTCGATTAACGTTTTGGTATAGTGAGCTATATATTGGTGTTTCTTCGATAATGTATATTTATTTGTAGGGTATTATTAATGTTCTTTAAAATGCTACTAGTTTAATCAATTAAAATTCAGCAGTTTTTAAATAATTCGTCAGACAACATACTAGTGGAGTAAGAAGTTCCAGGTGGAACTTTTAGCCCCTCGATTCATATTGCCTACTTATCACTGTAATATTATTATTTAAAGACTGTTTCTAGTTTCCACTGTGTATTATTTTGTTTTAAGCAATTATATGTCAATATAAAAATCGCAGGACAAATATTTGTTAACATAACTATAATAACTAATAAACCATCACGCCGTTGTTTGGATGCGTAGGCAGAGGATAGACCGCCACACTGTTTTATCTTGATAGCTCTCATAACTCCCGCGCCTCTTCTACGTGACACGCACGCTCGTCGTTGATCCTACTTCAAACATGGCTGCCTTTCAGTAATTGATTAATTTGGTCTTGCCATGTCTTTTTTGGCCTTCCTCGAATTCCTTTTCCATTAACACTACTTGTATAAATATCTTTTTAACCATTCTTCCCTCATCCATTCGTTCCATATGCCTAAACCATCTTAGTGACCTCTTAATTTTATTTTGGATGCATTGAGCCTTACATTCCTTTTTTCAGAAGAATGTGCAGAAAAACAATGTACTATAGAATTTCCTAGGTATTCTATAATACATTGTTTTTCTGCACATTCTTCTTAGTGATCTCATTTCTAAGATATTTATCCTACTTTCATCATAAGGGTCGGCACTAGAACTCCATTGTGCACTGCCATATTATTAACTCTTTATACTTAAATACCCGATAATGAGGCACATTTGAAATATGTGTACATGTGTATATTTGTAATTTATCTGATAATTTTTGATCAAATAAGTTATGGTTATGTGATAATTCAATCGACGCGTAAATGCAAAATAAATGAATACTGAAAATCTTAACTTAATATTATATTTATAAATAAGTTTTTAGATGTGTTAAATGTGTACTAGCTAAGGGAAGGTTAAATGAACCATTCATCTCCACTTCATTTGATCTACAATAAGTCCATTCCAGGTCTCCCTTATAAAGTCAACTAACAGCTTTCTCAATTTAATTCTGGATTACTTGTGCTTGTGATCCACAAATAGTATCATCGCGATTTGATATTCTTCTTCAGCCAATACAATATTTGATTTATAATTTTCAAATCTGTTTAATTCATCAATAGACATTACAAAAAATATTTTTAAGGCATCTATTGAGAACAGGTAAAATAATATATTGTGTATAGTATACTACCCAAAACGCATGAGAGATGGTTCAACATTAGGAAGACAGGATACTCTCCAGAATTAAGAGTATTTGCCTTCTGAACGTACTTTCACTAACATGAAAGACGTCGAAACATGAAATGATGAAAGACTAAATTTTATACGGTAGGTAGTCTGGAGTGACGCTAATTTGATTTGGGCACATGTGAAAATTTCATGTTCAAAAAATATATAAATCTTTCTTGAGTATGCAATAAATAGTTGAGCTCTATGTACAGTTCAAGATAAATAAGGATGGAAAGTGTCCTTCATGGCATGAAAAATTAGTGTTGTGGGTTGAAGCGGGTCAAACCAAGACAAGGGGCATATTAAACAATCATTCAGATATTAAAACTCTTCAGGAATTGTCAAAAATAATTGTGTCTGATAATGTACAAAGTATTTAAACTTTCTTTATGAATATAAATAATAAAAAAGGGTATTATTTCTAACATAGTTTATTTATAAAGAAATAACGGAATAATAATATCACATACATACAATAAAATATATTTAATATTTTATCAACACTCTTAAAAACCCTAATATAATATATGTATGACAAAAATTGTTTTTAACAAATCTAATAACATTTTTGCTTAAAATAACAGGTGTTTTTATTTATTTATTAAGCCAAAAATTACACATAATAGAATGATCTAATAAATAACCCATATAAAGAATAGACATTTATTTGTTTTGGAAGATGCCTGAGAAAAAATGTCTGAAATTCTTCTAAAAGCGCATATGCAAAAGTAATTTTGGGAAAAGACAAAATAAAACTAGCAGGTGGTAAGTTAGCTATATACGAGACATATCCAGAAAGTAAGTGTAAGGTTACAATTTTTTTTATTTAAACAAAAAAATTACGTGGTTACCGTAGTACATATGTAAGCTATTTTTCGACATAGTCGCCATTCCTCTCAATGCAGGTGGTGAAGCGGGGTATCAACTTTTTAATGCCTTCCTCGAAGTAGTTTCCCGCCAACCCCTTCGTCCACTTCTCCACCTCCTCCTTTACCTCCTCGTCGGTTGAAAACCTTTTTCCACCCATGTGCAGCTTCAGGGAGGTAAAGAGATAGTAATCTGAAGGTGCTAGGTCAGGGGAATGCGCGGGATGGTTCAGGACATCCCATTTAAACGAGGCGAGTAGTTCCTTTTGACATTGTCATGCAGCAGGCAGACTCCCTTTGTCAGCATGCTTCTCCTCTTGTTCTGAATCACCCTCCGCAATTTTTTTAGAGTCTCACAGTATCTTGCAGAGTTGATGGTCTCCCCTTGAGGCATATATTCAATTAAAATTATGCCTGGACAGTCCCAAAACATAGATACCATGATTTTCTTGACTGAAATTGTGATTTTGAACTTTTTGGCGGAGGGTGAAGAGGTGTGACGCCACTGTTAAGACTGCCTTTTGGTTTCAGGCGTGTAGTGTGCAACCCAAGTTTCATCTCCAGTAACGATGGAGCGGAGAAATTCATCTCCATGGAGATTGCAGCGCCTCAAAAACTCTTGCCCGGCGCTGTGTATTTCGCACTTGGCGGGAGATTGGATTGACATTTTTCACGAAACGTGTTGTCCCGTCGACACTTCTCAACGTACTGACCTCAAACTGGTCTCGTTGCGGAGGGGAAGGGTTAGGCTACACGGAAGTGTAGCCAACACGTCGAAAATAAAATCCATCCGGTCGTGAGAGCCTTAGTACACTTACTTTCTTGATATGCCTCGTAGAATTGATGGATGCATTGCAAGAATAATACGGATAAATGGTGGACCCATTTGTCTCTGTGTCTACTCCACGAGAAAAAGGATTTTTGTTTTTAAAATGCAAATGTTATACATGTACATAATTGGCTTAGGTACAACAGTAAATAAGCTCAAATATTTGAACCATTTACTTTATCAATACACAAGCTTAGATAATAAAAGCATAAAATGATAGTACCTACTACCATGTTTGGACAACCCAATTGTACTTGTCTCGGCAATTGGGGGGTCAACAGAGAAATATGTAACAGCCAGATAATAATGATTAATAATGTGATGGTCTCCAGTCAAGAAAATAATGAGTCAATCTAAGTCACATATAATATAACTGCCTGGTGAACTGATAACCTAGCATCTTTTACCAAAGCCCAACAATAATCATAGGATTAAGTATTTCCGGGTAACCTACAATTTACCCTTGTTTCTCTATATTATGTAGTGCAAACTAGATTTTTCAAATGACACTAAAGTCAAAATGTCAATTTATTTATATGACACAAAAAATACCATAATATTTTGTCAACGGGTAGCAAAATAGGTAGTTAAAAAAAATATACATATGTATGTAGCGTTCAAGGCAACATTATGGCACAAATACATGCTGACTTTATACTCTTATATTTATTATAGGGATACCATCGAAGTATTTTTAAAATACAAGTGCAATATATTTCATAAAACATAATTCTTATATAAATATTTATATGTTAAAAATAGATACTCGTTAATCAGGCAAACTCCATTGAATCCTCAGCGATCAGGTTTATTGGCCAGTCAACTGTAGGCAGCATGGATCGAGGAGCCAAGAGGAAATTGGAAGCATTTTCTAAGTGACCACAGCACACCGAATCCTGGACCCACTCCACATTTAGAGGGACAACAGGTTGCCGCATGCAGAAGTCGATGAATTGATCATCTTGTGTCTGCTGAGGATCGCCCAAAAGAATAGATACCTTTTTCGGATCTCGCACTTCAACTTGTTGAATATTCGTAGCAATTGTACCCCCTTTAGCTTTTAATATATCCAAGAAATCAGCCTCTTTAAATGTAGCTATTGGCGTCGCTAAGAAAAATGTCATTCCTTGGAATAATTTAGATGTAGCAGTTCTTGAAATTCTCGGACCCATTACACCCGTGCTATCTAAAACTTCAAAGTTAACTTCGTTAACCATTTTATTATTTTTGCCGCACTCTACAATCCAGTTGAAAGAAACGACCCATAGGCCATGTGCTAAAGCTTGTACATATTTCACTGTCCTCACGGAAACATTGTTTTCGTCAGCTCTCACAATTAGATGGGTCACATCATGTGAAAATTTATCTGTGTACCTCCAGCCCATTTTGTTGGCTATCTCCTGCACTACCATCAACTGAGATTTAGGTAAACTGGTAGTTGTGATGCAAATTGTTTTATTTTTCTTTTGGCTCATCTCCGATAAAGACTTTCTACTCTGCACTGTTAATTTAGAAATATATTTCGACTGTGAATCTATTGCACGGCTGGAGGTTTCAATGACGACACTTTGTCTCCCGCTGGATTCGTTCACTGCAAAAGCTTGTTCAATAAACTCTTTTTCTCCGCGCGTGTTGGTATGAGATGAAGTATGCGTTTTATGAAACGCATCCAATATGGAGCCCATTTCCTTATCTTCATCATCTTCTGCTACTCCAGAAAGTGCTTCAACATAATTGAGAGATCGCCGAGCAGGAACTTGCAAAGGTGTAGATTGATATTTTACATCACTAGTGAATCTGGCAATGCTTAAAGGGGTATCACTCTTCTTCGAGGTGCCCACATTGGCTATACTTGTTGTCACTGACTTTGAGTTTTTAGAAGCAGAAATATCATCATCCTGTGGGAGTTTTTCTATTTGTGTCACTTCTAAAGGGCGTACTTGAGAAATATTTATTTCATCACATTGAGGAGATTTCTTCCCTGAAGAGAGTTTGCTACTTTTATCTTGTCCCTTTTTCATTATGGTTAATTTCCTATAAATAATAATAATAAACAATGAGTCAAAATTAATACAAACAATGAACTCTGAATTAATAGAATTGAAATATTCAATAGTTATACTATGTAAATTAGGTTTATATAAAATGATAGCAGCTTTTTATAATTTTAAATTTAAAAATTATTGAACGCTAAGGCATTAACACTGAAATTCCATAATAATATACTTAGGAAATTGAAAATAACTTGGTTTAAAACCTAACCTAACCTAACCTAACTATTAAAAAAATATTAAAAAACACGACATGTTTCTGAGGATACCTTCATCTTCAGGTGTAAAAATATAATAAAAACTAAACAAAGAAAGATTAATACAAAAACGCATTTAAAATTCGATACAAAGATTCAAATTTAAAAATTAACCTGGGCTATTTGTTATAAGCATTAATAATTTTATTTATTTTTTTATTATTAATATATATTAGTCTTTCTTTATTTAAATAATAATTAAATAAAACAATGTTTTTTAACTACTTCCACTTTTGTCTTTATTTAGACAGCACCAGTCTGTCGATGCCAGCGAGCCTGGCGAAACCGGTCGCTGTCTAAATAAAGACAAAAGTGGAAGTAGTTAAAAAACATCGTTTTATGTATTTAATTATTATTTAAAATGAACTTCCATCAAGAGATTTCAGTAAAATCATTTGATTTCTTTATTTAGTTTTTATTATATTTTTACACCTGAAGATGAAGGTATCCTCCGAAACATGTTTTTTTTTAATAATTAGTGGATTAACCAAAGTCATTTTCAATTTCCTAAGTATATTTAATTATAAAGCTGAATATAAGCAACACAAGTCTGAGAATGCTATAATTTCTTAAGTTAACACAAGTAATGATAGACTCACCGTGGTTTCTGAGGAGTATCCTCCACCATACTGCCATCAGAATCGTGGATAATCTGTGGAGTGAATACCTCCTCGCTCTGCTGCAAGCGCAAGGATGTCCCGACCTTCATATTGGGAGTCAGCAGCATCTCTTCCTCGGGGGACAATTCAATAGTCTTTTCTTGCAAACCTTTACCGAGAGCTCTAGAGTCCACAGTCTTCAAAGTACCGGGAATTCCAACTTGTGTGTTTTTTTCATAGATAGTGTTAAACATGTTCTCACTATATTTCACATCGGTAATATCCATGCTAACATTCCTTAAATCAGTTTCGTTTTTCTCTTTAGAGCCTTGAGAAACTTCAACATTATCCATTAGAGAACAAGTGTCGGCATTCGATTTCCCTGATTTAACATTTTCAACATTACTTTTATCATTAACTTTTGGCAATGATTGTATGGGCATTGTTTTAGGTAAATTGAGGTCCTCGTCGATATTAGCAAACACAGTACCAATAATAGCATCATAATTCATTGGTTCGGTGTCTTTATCAACCGTACCTACAGCTGACTGCTCTTTTAGAGACTTTTGAGTTTCTGAATCTTCAAAAGTAATTATTAAATCATCATCTACGGGTACCCCTGCAAATCCATCCGCCCTTTTTAACTTTTTAGAGCTCACGTCATCCACATCTGTATTGGAGTCGATAGCTTTCCTTTTTTTAATTGGGTAATATTTTGAACTCGGCTGTGCACTAGGTATTGTAACTTGAAGAGGGTGGCTAGAATCTGAAGAGCTTTGAATCAGCTGAATTCCTTCTCCGATAGGAAGCAATTTTCCAGACTGCTGTGTACTTGTAGAACTGCTGGATTTTAATGAACCCTTCGACTGCATTCGCATTGAAGTCAATATTCTTGAAGGACATTTCTCTAGCAGTTGAGGTTCTTGTGCATGCATTGGAGTTGTTTGACACTGTTTATCCATATTTTGTACATTTTTCACAAACAATTCTTCTCTATCTAAATTCTGCTGAGATTCTACCTCTTGGGAGAATGGTATTGGACTGGTCTGCGCATCTCTGGTTCTAGCCACCTTCACATGACATTGTGTATCGCCTGATAAATGTACTACGGGTTGATTCCTTACGATAATTGTGGTTATCACATTGTCTCTCGTGATCTGTATATTCAGGCCGTCCTGTTGCTCCACACAAGATATGTTGGGATTACATCTAGATTTGTAGTAAAAGGGAACATTCCTCGAATCCGTAGTTGCTCGACTGCCAGGTCGGCCGCGGTAAACAAAGGGTGCTGACGTACTACCTTGATAGGCAGATTGTATGATTTCATAATTACTACCGATTACAGATTTAGACTGTGTGCAACCTGGCGTAGGTGAAGGAACAGCAGCAGCATTTTTGTTAAATTCGTAGGAAGTTTCACGCTGGGCAAGAGTTACCACTTTTATATCAGCATCTTCATGCACACTTTCCAACGAGGGTTTAACAGATGTGGACCCTGACATATCATCATCCGAGAAATCATCCAAAATATCTTTAACTAACACTTTTTGTTCTATATCTTGAACAATACGTTGTACTTTTGAGGCATCATTTTTGGGATTGGGACTAAAATGAGTGAGGGGCATTTCAGAAACATCATTCAGATCAGATAACTTGGTAATAGTGTTGCCGTTGGATGAAGGATGCTGTTGACAATGTATTGCATATTTTAATAATACTTCCTCAATAGCAGCGCGATCTTTCTCCACAACCTCAGGTGAATCGAGACAAATAGAATGGCTTGCAATCGAGGAAGAAGGTGGTTGGACATCTCGCATGACTTCTGGTGATGGCAAATGATCTTTCTCAATGTTTTGCGTTATTACATCTTCTATAACCGGTGTTTTTAAATTTTCAGACAATGCTGAAGCTGTTTTAACATTTTGATTAATTGAAATATTAAGTTTCTTTAGCACAGGTCGTGAGGGTTTCTTTAAAACCCTTTTCATTTTCTTTACATTCTTCCACGAGTTTTTATCTTTAATTGTATTATTTTCTTGCTCAATAGATTTTTTTTCTTTACAAGGATAATTAGAGTCGCTGGTCGCATTTTTACTTAGAGCAGTATTAAAAAACCTTTTAAGTAAACTGTCATCCTTTTTCACATTTCTGGTAGAAGATACACTCTCATTGTTGCTAGCAGAGCTACTTTCCACCCGGTTTACTTCGGATACATCAGGCTCCAAAGGCTCAGAACTAATGACTTCAATTTCATCAAAATCTATTTGATTTTTACTTGCTGCAGATTTATTAATGTTCGTGGATATTAGATCTTGACTTTTCTTTTTGAAGAAGCTTTCATAAGAGTCATTATGAATAATCTTTTCAGCTGAATTAGTTGATGGTGGGACATTCAGCTGAGATACACTGGTCACATCGTTTAACGAGAATACATTTTGCGAGGACTCCAGCCATCCAATGACTTTGTGAACAGCATCAGGTTTAGGTTTCTTGGGGTTGGAGATATTTGGACTTCCGATGTCTTCCCCAGGAAAAAAGAGAGCCGAATCTTGCTGACTCACCGACTGAAGTTTAGATAAAGAGTCACGATTTTTCTTTTCGTAAGTTTTCTTAACAACAATTTTCTTTTCTTTTTTATGAAACCAATCTTCAGAGTCATCATCAACTTTAATAAAATTGACGCTGCCACTCGATGAACTGGTTGCAGCTACTGTAAAAGATAAATTAATATATGTATATACATTTTTATTCAACCTAATTTACCGACTGCGGATAAACACAAACTTGTTAACCACCCTACTTATTTGAACGTACGTGATACGTTCACTTTGACTGTACCATTCTACGATATTCCGTATCACGTACGGGCTTGAGAAAAAGTAATGTACCTAAAATGTACAAAGTTTTAGGGATACGCGCGTGTGCCATCAAAACTTGAGCACAAGTCTTCATAAATATAATAATTTTACAAGGGGCAGGCAAAGTGTGCGGCCGAGTATTTGACGTTTCGTAATAATTTTTTTTAATTCTTCTTCTTCTTCTTTTTGTCCTGTCACACCTCCGTGGTGCATAGGGCCTCAAGGAATCTTCTCCACCCGACTCTATCGCATGCCTGATGCTTAACATCGTCCCAAGTGAGACCTGCTGCCTTAACCTCGTCCTGCAGAGTTTTTCTCCAGGTGGCTCTAGGTCTGCCTCGCTTTCTCTTTCCCCCATAGGGGACCAGTCTAGTGCGCCCTGAGCGATGCAGGCTGGGTTAAAAATTTAATTAGCATACAATTAAATTTCATTAATAAAAAAACCTGCTTGTTTTTTGCATGTTTCTCGGAAAATAACCCAAAGGTAGGACGGTTAAATGAAAAACCTTGATTTAGATATTACAGTAGTTATTATTGACCAATTTCAGTAGCAATACCAGTATTGTCTGGTTTAGATTGGTCTTGACAATTATTACAAAAAAAAATCTAAAATAATTTAAAGCAACAAAAACCTTACATTTGTTTATTTGCAAATGAATATAAATACTATGTGCTTCTATTATCTTGGTAGAATGGTGGTGGGCTAGTTTCATCTCTGAAACTGGATTGTAGTATTCAACCCTCATGCTTTTATAGTTTTAGAAATGTGTCAATGGTGGTTCATCAAATTGAAATTTTTGAATCAAAATGCTATTTATTACACTTGTCTAGTTTTTTTATTATCATTCTGTCATGTTTTGATAATTAATTGTTACTCACTTTCTAATCCAGTCAAGTTCTGAAAGGCATCGGCGAGTCGTCGTACAGCAAATGCGCGCTCAGAGAGTGGCCGCACAGGCCGCGCTTTGGCAGTGGAGCCTTCACACAGAGGACATGTGGCTACGCGGCAGCGAGCGCACACACTGTGCCCACACGGTCCCGCCAATGGAGTTAACAGGGTGCCACCACTAAAACATACATTTCAACGCAAAATAAGCTCTAAAAATATGATTATTTAAAAGAACGGTGAAAGCGTGTAATATAAATTAAATAAACAAAAAAGTCCGAATCGTCCAGCTGAAATGTGCACCATTAAAAGATCATTATTTGTTATGCTAATTTTATATTATTTTTTTAGATTTATTTTGTGGAAGTTGGACGATCGAAATGTGCATGGGAGATGCCTATTGGTGACGACGAGGTACGCAACCCATCACCCGCGCTCCCGCGGGAGACGAAAAGAGAAGGATGGAGTGGCGCATCGGTTAAAGTATGCCAGTCCATTCTTTCTGCCTACCCTTTCGGACAGTTAGTTAGTTAAATATTATATTTGTGCTAATTTGGAATGAGAAATTAAAAAAAAGCACGTGATTATTTTTCTATTTCATTGATATATGTTAATGTCATAGTGCTTTGCCTATAAAATATGAAATGATATAAGTGCAAATTATCGCATCTTTGTGAAAATAATGATTTGATCTTACCACACCGGACATTCCACAGCTTTCAACAACTTTTTTATTAGAAGGCAGGCACTTTGCGCCACATCTGGGTTCAAAACTGTACACAATCGACTAGTCATATTTTCTCAAAATCAAATGTCAAGTTAGGCGCTATAGTACATTAGGACACTTGGCATCGGTTAATTTTTTATGTACTTTAACTAGACCGCAAACAAATGTTAAAACCAAGATTACTGAATTTACTTTAAAAACGTTAATCGAAAGAAACAAAAACGTCGAAAGAAACACGCAAAACACGAACACAACAAATAACCGCCAAAACATAGATAATAAGTAAAATTGTGTAATTTCTACACATTTCTATGGCTCTATCAAAACGAAATTATGTATATTATTTGAGTACCTACGTAGATCAATTTAGGTCCATGAAATTGTTAGGAGGGAATTTTGGTGTCACGGGGTGAAAAATGAATTTATGAACTCCTTCACTCCCGATCTCGAACAACTTCCCAACGTTTGCCCGTGTGATTCGCCAATGTTAATATTACGTTATATGAGATTTGATCCGGGATGTACTATGATATGAAATTGAAACCAATATTTACTATTTATAAATTACATTTATTAAGAACAAAAATACGTACAAAAAAAAGATATCTTAAGATCTAAAGAGGGCTTACATGCTATAAGCTGGTCAGCTTACTAAGTTCACTGCGTGATGCTACTATCCTCGGACAGCAGCGCCGAGTTGGGGCTGCGTTCATCCGTCCGCGTACGAGGAACGTACGAGGCGGACGATAGGGGAGAGCCGTGGATGCTGGAGCCGACCTGACCTCCGCCGCAGAGATCGGGCGAGGCAGACGACGGCGAAGGGTGACGTTGAGGCTGGCCGGATCTGGGGCAGCCGGCACCTGGCTGCTGATGGCGTCGATGTGGACGGCGAAGACCGCGTCAGGCAACTTGGCATCCTCTTCCGTCCGCACTACGAGGGACGTGCGAGGCGGACGATGGGGAAGAGCGTGGAAGCGAAAGCCAGTCTGGTGTCCGGTTCTTCAGAAGCGTGGTCTCGCCCGGCCCTGGCGTAGTCAAAAATGGCGGGATCGCCGACCGGGCGCCGACAACGGCGACTAACCGGGGGCCGGGGAGCGGCACGTCTGCCTCAAGTCAATTGATTTTCAAGTCCCGGCGGTCCGACTCCCGGTCATTTTCGTTCTTCAACTTGTGTTGCCGCTCGCCATATCCGGTCAGCAGTTAATGGCAATACCTGGGAAGAATGCTATTTTGGGTCTAAATAAAAATTACCGCAGCCTCACAAAATTGTCACTACACTATTATTGTTTTTTCACTGTTTTATCACTAAATTATTATAAATATAAACTAAAATTAATCTTAATTAAGATTAAACCAGCCTCCAGAGGGAAAACGTATTTTCTACCATGTAAAATATGTTTTGTGCAATCTCACCGATTAAGCCATAAAACATGGCTATATCAAAATCAGCAGGGATTATTTTTAATTTATTATTTTCATAATATTAGAGAAATTATAATAGTAAAAAAGTATTTTACCAAATATTGTACTCAAATGTCTATATAAAAGAAGCAGAATGTTAAAATACAATTACAAACTTTCATTCATTATTGTACAACATAATACAATAATGAATGAAAGAAATGAGGATTGAGGTATATTATTTATTTGCACAGTTCGCAAAATACATTTACAATTTGATGAACTATGAAGATACGGAATTGGTTGACATAAAGGGCTGTCTTATAAGGAACAAGAAAACAATATTAGCCGAGCTTTTGCATCAGATGTAGAAGTCAAACTACTGGCACTATTGGAAGTTATTGAAGAATTACAATAATTGTATTGCCTTGTAAATTTTTTTACGGAAATATTTTTTTTATTATTATTTCGAATATTTAATGATTTGTCGAATATGCTTTTTTTAATTGAAGAATATATGCATTGCACAGAACCATTGAATAAATTCTCATTTCTAATATAAATGATGACTTTGTCTTAATATTTACCTATGTATATAAATCTTCAATGCGTTTATAGCGTTTTTGGCAAATGTGTGATATAATTTTGTTGCTTGCGTTCTTTCTTATTTTAAGCAATATAATTACCTCACATATTCACCTCGGTGAACCAGAAAACTCGTAGTTTACAATTTAGTTAATTGGTGAGAGTCATAGATCTTTCTTGGACTTGGATCTTTTGGCTTACAGAGCTCGCATCGGGCTAATAAGAAATGATTTAGATTTATTAAAGGTTTTGAAGAGTAATTTTTTTATTCAAATTATAAAACACCAATTTTACATATTTATGTTATCCAAGAAAAAACAAAGATAGATTGAACTTCGATAAAAAAAAACATAATCTTCACCCACGATTTAAGAAGACATTTTAAAAATAGTAACAATAATACTCTTAAGACAATTTAAATGTATAAATACATGTAATAAAAAAGAAACACTTAGTATTTTAACCACGGAATGGTACCTAATAATAATTCTAGCCAACTCGTTTCGCGGGCTCCCATTGTTTATTAGGGCAATATGGAATCATATTGTTCTGAAGAAGATTAAGTACAAGCGAAACTAGTTTAAATTCGTTTAATTAATTAAAATTAACATTCCGTGGTTAAATAAATAAGAAATACTTGTGATCAGATTGTAAATATTATATATTTAACTAGATTTAAAAATTGCAAGTAAAAATTATTTTTACACTTTTACTGATGCGGCACTCCATCCTTCTCTTTTCGCCCCGCGGGAGACGCGGTGTGATGGGTTGCGAACCTCATCGCCACCAATAGGCATCTCCCTTATTATTTCATTTAAAAATATATATAATTTATTGCCAATATAAAACATTAAATAAAAAAGGATTTGGAATTCCTTATGAACATGAAAAGTTAACAATTTATGAATTTTTACTCTTGATCATGTTCGCATTTTTAAATTTTAAAATGTATATTTCGTTGTATATAAAAGACTTCAAGTTTTATATATATTTCAAATTCAATATGTTCTAACGAATTAAAAAAAAACTTTTAATATTAAATTTATTGATACGAATATCATACTTAAGTTATTTATTTTATCATATTTTACTTACTATGGCAATTTGTACTACTACTATCGATTCTTCACGAAGAGTACTTACTGCGCGGCTGACTGCGCTGTCGACGCATGAGCAGTTTAGAACCGCTCTTCCTTCACGATAACTACAAGAAATAGACTGTGACAGGTTACATATTACTGAATTAAAAATATCAAATATTCGAAATCATAGTTCTGTAAATGCACATTTGTTTGTTCTACAAAAGCGTTACGGATTATGCAGCGCGATATATTATTAATATTTATTAAAAAGAAGTAATACATCTAAACGAATACGTTTATTATATTTTATTTTGAACGGTGAAACTACAGAATTCCTGAAAAATTAAGTGTATAATTTCGTTTCGAACTAGGACGTGTTATCGTTTATTATAATTTAAAATTATACTACAAGTGTCTATATCGCGTTTCTGATAAGAAGGTTGAAAACCAAATTTCATTTAAAGGATTTCAAAAATCCTTACTATAAGGAAAGCACCAAGAATTTGATTGTTAAACATATATGTATAAGTGAACAAATTACTTAAAAATGGGTAATTTACAAGGAAGTGATGGTAAACAACCTAAAACCGGCAAGTCTCCCGGAAAGGCAAAAAGTTTTATGAAAAATAAGAAAGCAGCCGCGAAAGAAAACCTAAAAGGTAAAAAACAATCAGAATCTCAATTATCAAATGTAATGACTGATACTGGACAATGTTTACGAGAATCTACAGATAACATTATAGCATCTGAAATAGTTGGCGCGGAAAGAGGACCCGCGGATGTTCAACCGGCAATAGAGGTATCTCTCTTACCGACACCCGGAGATGGAAAGGCGACGGAAGGAGACGCGGGGGGTAACTGTCAGCCCGGTGGCCCGCGGTCGTCGAACCGCGAACAGTCCGCTCTGCATTCTTCAAATCAAAACAAAGCGGGTGATCATCCAAACAAAAATGGTTCGCTTGTCACCGACTCTTGGAAACAAGCTAAGAAAATTTCTGACACCATAGTTGAAGGAAATGTTTCGAGAAAAGAGTTAACTCCGCCAAGTAAGGAATCGAGTTCGGAATCTGTGTTTACAGATCCTCTAACTCCGGTCGGTTTTGCTGCGGAAATAAACCAGTGTTATTATTCAGAAGAGAGTGTAAACGTTAATTTAGAAGAAGGAAAACGAGCGTTTGATAAGTCTTTGGACATTAAAAGAAAACACATCGAAAACAATGCAAAATCATGTAAAAAAGAGGTGGAAATTAATAATACTCGTGAAAAGTTGGGGAAGTTAAGTGTGTCAAAAGTGAGTTGTGTCAGTTTAGATGACATTTTGGATGATAAAAATTCCCATGTTTTTCTCTTGACCGACACTATGCCGGATACTTGTGCGGACGATGTTCCGAATTCAAAATCAGAAGCGCAATCGCTAACGTCAAATGAAAATGTTTTTGACAAAATTAGTTCCAATGATGAGCTTGGGAAACATGGCAATGGTGATCGGACTGACAGAAATCTTGTTTCAAAAAAAGACGAATACGATAAAACAGCCATGGGCAATTGGGAGACTTCTGCAGTAAAGAAGGATAAGTCTGCCGACGGGATGTCGGGTGATACGGACAATCCTGATAGCTCTGATATGAAGCTAATATCAACCCCGCACACATCTTTCACCCTTTCGAGGCACCGTAAAGTGGACCTGCCGCCTTCAAAAATGAACGACGCATGCCTTCTTCAAGGTAAATTTACTTTATTTGATATTATTTTATTTCTTTTTCATTGTTGTAATCATACGAAATAACAAAATGCCAGCCATTATTATGCGAGCGCTTCACGGTTCACAGATCTTTCATCAAATTAAGAGATAAAACAGGCTTTTTATGCTAAGCAAACAGTAGATAATACATGAAACGAATGCGGAATGGTGGGTCTGTCAAACAATTAATTCGATAACACTTTTCAAGGTGCTCGAGTGTCTGTCATCACACTCGAGATAAAATGTACAATAAAGAAAGCTTGGCAAATATAAACACGTCCAGATTTGCTAACAATATTTTAGTCATAGATATTTATAACTAATTTACACTTTACTGCGACCTTTCCAACAATGTTCCCATCAGACGTAAGAGGAATAGCCACAAGAGCTGAGCCTCTGTAAGCCAGAAGATCCAAGTCAAAGTCAACCCCGAAACGATTCATTGTCTATCTCAGTATGAAAATCTTCCATTTGAAAGCAAATAACTTTGGTAGTTGGTAAACAATGCTATCTGCGACTGAGGAACCAGTAGTTCTGATGTTAATTAATATACATATGAAACGGGGAATATTGCTGTCGGTAATTTTTTAATCTTTGATGAGTGTTCTTTCGTCTCTATCGTCCGACCATCTTGACAAAGTTCACACTGGAGACTCCAGAACAAAACAAGTACATATGTTACATACTGTAAATAAAGTACTTCCATAGGTACTTGAATAAAAATATTTTCTTACCGGCCAGTGTCTACCATATTTCTTTCCTTGAAATACATTTAAACCTACGCGAAATATATACCTATACAAATAAAATAAAAAAACTCACTCTATAATACGCACGCATACAAACAAATATTATAATTAATATGTAAAAACAAACATTAATAAAAAAAATCTGTTTTGAAATAAACGCAAAGGCCACCACTGTCATAAGAAAAGCGCAAGTATTCATTATCATAATAAATTTTTAGTTAATCGCTTAATAGTAAATATAAAAAAAAATAGTATTTTTTATATTGTATTTATTTTCTTTATTTTATATCACATTGATTTGATTTAATTTGATGAAGATCCTTTTTCTTCTTCTTCCGGTGCCGTGTCAGGTCCCCCCAACGTTGGCGATCACTTCAGCAAAAGCACACCTGTCTTGCGCCATTTGGAACAGGATCTGAACTCTGGTCATTCCTGTCCATTCTTTTAAGTTCCGCAGCCAGGACAACTGCCTTCTACCAACTCCACGACGTTCCTCCACTTTACCCATTAATGTCAGTCGAAGGAGGTGGTATTTCTCTTCCCTTAGGACATGACTCAAATATGAGACCTTTCTATATTTCACACTTGACAACTCTCAATTGGCTCTGGGTCTCTGTAGTACGTCTGCATTACTGACCCTATCGGTTCACGGAGCATTCTGCGGTGTATCCGCATCTCAAACGCCTACAACCGTTTCAATACATTCACTTTCAGAGTACAAGTTTCACAGCCATACAGTAGAACATACCATATATCACATTTCATTATTATTTGTCGGAGTTTCAGATTAATATTATCGTTACAAATGAAGGCTTTCATTTTATTAAATGCAGCTCGAAGATCATTTTCGAAGAATATTTCCTAGAAAGGGTAACAGAAGTAAGATCGTAACTTTGTTCTAACCTGACACGCTTTACAATCACTATATTTATACATGTTTTAAATGATAATGTTCATCAATTGATTTGCTCTTCCTAATGACACTACTATAGGCAGGTTGGTTCTGCAAGCTGCGAAATAAATAAAAAAATAGATTCAGTGAGTCTCAGAATGTAGCTCACGAAAAGTTTTTGTAATCCCACTATTACTGATTATAAATTGTGCAATGATTGAGAAAGTAAGATTTTTAGTGCGTAGTTTAAATTTGTCTATTGTTTCTTACAATAACCAAACAGTTGAGAAATCGTGTCATGTGTCACATCCGAATTTAAGTACGCTGTTTCATAAGTAGAGTATAATGAATGTGAGATTAATTGTTAAATTATACAGAGTAGGAGAGTAATGAGCATAACCTCTTTTATCTACACCTGGGTTTATTATGTAATCGTTCATATATATTCCTATACGTAAATTTACATGAGTTTTGGAAGATAACACGAATAAACTCATATAATGAGGGAGTATCTACAAAATTTTTTTTACTTACAAATCTAATCAAAACACCATCCATCAAACTAGTGGTGACATATGGTTCTGAGTCGTGGACAATGACTCTAAAGAACAACAAATAATCTACTGGTTTGAGAATAGAATACTTAGAATGATCTTGCGACCCAGACCCGGTCTTGCAGCGGGAACTTGGAGGCATACTACCAACCAAGAGATCCGTACGATGACCCAGCAGCCCCTTATAACGAGCACCGTGAGAGCCGGTCGCCTAACATAGATTGGGCACGTATGCCGAACCGAAGAGACCAGAGCAATCAAGACCCTGTACGCGTCTAGACAGACTGGAGTAAGACCTCTAGGAAGGCCTAGACAGCGCCTAATGGACAATGTTCTGGCTGACCTGGCTAGGTTGGGCGAATCGGACTGCTGGGAGCAAAAGGCGCAGGATCGAGGAGCTTGGCGAAAAATCATCAAGGAGGCTAAAACTCTTTAAGAGTTGTATGGCCATAGGAAGTAAGTATTATAAGTAAATCTAATCAAATCAGTTTATTTTTTTCAAAATACATTGTAATTCATCTAATTGAGAACATCTAAATTATCAGGAACGTATGAGAAATGGTTCGATTTTATTATTAGAGATTTATCTGCCTTCTGAACAAACTTTCACTATTATAAGATCTCCGAGGTGATCATGTTCATCAGTCTGATTCCTCTCCACATCGGCATTACCAGAAGCAGGTAGGTTCTGGCGGTCGGTAGATAAAACAATGCCATCCTGGCGCTTTCCGAGATATCTTTCGGGAATAAAAAGACCACCCTCCAACATGGCTGAGTTCTCGAAATGTTCCCTGATTAATCTAAAGAAATGGGTTATGAGAAACGTATCCCTTTGAGCCACGTAGAGCTGGTCCCTGACATTTCAAAAGAAATGTAGCCGGCTAGAGTTACGGATGGCTATCATATTATGCTTACACACTAAATTAACTGCAATATTAACCTCTATAATGCGGCTGACTACATTTACAGTATAAAAAAAGGTTTCAAACAACGGTAGACTACATTTGCAGTTCATATTTGAAAGTATCTTTAAACCTTTTAATTTTAATTCCTCGCTATTATGAAGAATTCGGACTATTTTTCCGAGCTGTAAATCTACCCAACCGCAGTTTGAGACCATTATTTTTTACTGCAAATGAAGTCAGACACACAATAGGGGTTAATTAACGAATGATTTTTTTTAGGTTTATTTAGATGATTACCGTTGATTTTAGTGAACGGGTACAGTTTTTGTAATTTCATCAAATTACATTCATTGGTTAATAACTACTATTCTGGGTCGGCCATGGCCACTATTTTATATTTCGTACACAGAAACACCGATTTGCACGATTAGTTCTAATGTGTTTTTTTTGTTGTTGTGACTTTGTCACGGTTTTTTTTTGTTTGTTTAATGTCGGGATGATTTATGTGTGCTTATTAAATAATGTATTATATATGAAGCTGTGTCTGAGCGTACCGCGCCGCCAGCAATCTTCTTCAGCTTTCTTCCCTCTGTTGCTGGATATAGGCCTCTTCCAATTTTCTCAACTCGGCCCTTCCACTTCCAGGTCGTTCCAGCTTTTCGGGCAATGTCGTCAGTTCATTCTTTGGGTGGCCTCCCGACACTCCTTTTCTTTGTCCAAGGCCTCCATTGGAGTATTGTCGCCGGCAATATTTAACACAAAATTTAGTTCACTTAGCGTTGTCGCACGATACCGTGCCGCCAGCAATTTAATAAACGTCTGTTTATATGTCAAAGGATATTTAACACAAACTTTTATTCGCAGTACAATGTCTTCAGTAATTTTGATAATGCAAAGGGTATTTTCGCAATTTATATGCCTCGAGTAAGATTTCAAAGAACTTTAAACAGTGGGTACTAGCAGAATTGACCTTAAAAAATTCATTATAGTAGACGTTATAGAAAAATTTAAAGTTTTGTTTTTTATTTTCACACCATTTTTAAAATCTCCTGTCTCAATTATCGAATGGCGACCTCTGGTTCATTATAAGTGATAAAGTAATTATGGAACAAATTGCCATGAATTAATAGCTATTGATTAGACACACTCTATGCCATAGTCAAGATTGCAGTGATGAAACGAAAGCTTCTTGAAAAATGGCTTTTTAATACGGAATTAAGATTTCAGAATGCACATGAGTGGAGGTCTCTATCTGGTGTCCTGTGTGACCAAAAAATTCCAATCAGGACTTAGGGCAGAGTCTACAAGACTGCAGTGAGGCCCGCCATGCTATATGGAGCAGAGTGCTGGACCAACTGGACCAACAAAAAAGTCCACGAACGTCGAGTCCACGCTGCCGAGATGAAAATGCTGAGGTGGGCCGGAGGCGTCACAAGGCTGGACCACGTAAGGAAAGTATACGTGAGGGGTAGCTTTAAGGTTGCCCCAATAACGGAAAAATTAAGGGAATCTCGACTCCGGTGGTACGGTCATGTGATGCGAAGAGACAAAGAGACAAGAAAAAGCCCTCAGCATTCCCACAAAACCAAGAAGAAGAGGTCGCCCAATGGCAACATGGTGGGCCAACATGGAAAAGGAGCTCCAACGCGAGAACCTGACGGTGGAGATGAGTCAAAATAGAAAAGTTTGGCGTTTTGGTACGAGAAGGGCCGACCCCAGATGATGGGAAATGACAAAAGGAAAGAAGAATGCACACGAAGAAAATATAAGACAGATGGAGGAATATTCTCGAAAGTCGTTTTAGAACGTCGAGAAAAATGTGAATAAATAATATGGTAGGTACATACACTACACGGTTAGTCAAGCAATGGTTAGTATTCACGCGAAGAATTTTGTTTTTAATTAAAAATGGCGTTTAAATGATGATATGCTTTTTATATGATTTGTTGTGCGTCTCCTTGCACTAACGGAAATAATCATTCATTCAAAATTTCCGCATTTGTTACGGAATTAAGCATATTTGAATTATGCGATTGATTTGTTCTGTAGCGATTTAAGGTAGACCTTGATTGTCCATGAAATTTCTTATTTCTATCTTGGGTATTCATACTTATATTAGGAACTTCAACGCTTTCTCTATTTTCTTCAAATTGTAGATTCCTTGATGAAATAATTCCCTGCTATACTCCTTATCGCGAATATTATTTCATTTCAAATTATACGACGGTAATCACAAAAGCGAGTTAACCAATTACGAAAAAAATATTTTTTCAAAAATATTGTATTATATTTTACCATTATGATATTTTTTTGAAACAAAACGAAACTCAGTCGCCGTCAGCGAAGTTCGCACAGTTAACCGTTTTTTGAACATAAATGGCGTTACGCCGATTGAAATTTATCGCCAAATAAGTAAGTTGTGTATTTTATTATTAAGTAGTTCAATAAAATGCCTTTTTAGAACATTATTGTACAGTATTCAATAAACAAATGACAAACTACGTCGTGTCGGAATTAGAACCCGCAACATTCGCTATCCGATTTGAAACAATATTATATGATAAAACTATACACATATGATTTAATGTGCCTTTTTTAAGGAAATACTTTCAACTACGAGTTATTCCTTTCTTGCCATGAGTATATTATATCTTAGTTTTATTGTTTACTTATATTTATCGAATATATTGGATCCGATTAGGTAAACATTAATGATTTATAATTTAATGTTTTAATATACACTATTAATCATTGAAAACTTATGTATAAATAAAGTTATTTTATTTTATTCTCTTATTTGCCTTATTGTCACGGGCGATTTCGTCATCGTCTTGTGATTTTATTAAATGTCTGTTATTATTATTTAATGTGTGTGAATAAATATACCATATTTCGTTCGTTCGAAAAATCGAAACAAGCACTAAATCACTTCTCAGAATCGCAGAGATGAAAACCCTAAGAAAAATAACAGGTAGGACTCTACGCAACAGAATAAGAAACACCACGATCAGAGAAATGTGTGATATCCAGGATGTTGTCAGGTGGGGGAGATATTGGAGATATTGGAGAGACCATGTGGAAAGAATGGACGCCCAAATACTACTACACCTTACCTTACGTGGAAACCAGAGGGAAGAAGAATACCTGGAAGACCCCCCAAAAGATGGAAAGACAGCTGGGAGTCTACATCCAAGAGGTGGTAAACTCTGCACAAATACGCCCTAGTAGCCTCCGACCAGTATAAGAAGAAGAAGACATTCGTAGAAATAATATATGTTGTTGCTTTAAAATATAAATTTATATGTATCAGAATTCTCGTTCTTTGTGTTATCGTACGACCGGAATTTCCTATGGATTTAATTAAATTCAATGTTAATTTATTTGTTAAACATTCACTTAATATTTTGTTGAATATTCCGATTGTAAAGTAGTTATTGCGGACGATAACGGTCGTGTGGTTGTGACTCCAGTAGTTATATTCACCAAATGCATTAAAAAAATGGTTATGTTTGTGCGCACTTATATTTCAAAGTTTTTTGAGCTGTTTAAAACCTCATCTAAGCACGAACTAGGTTATAATTTTCCTTTTTTTTTATAAATATGAGGCATGTACACTGTGGAATTCTGTATTAACTGTATTTTTATCTATCATACTGTTCTATAGATTTACATACGAGTTGTGAAATAAACGGATAAACGCCGTAGAAATGAGATCACTAAGAAGAATGTGCGGGAAAACGTTGTATGATAGAATACCGAACGATGAAATAAGAAAGAAATGTAAGGCAGATGACTGCATCATGAATAAAATTAAAAAAGGATCCCTGAGATGGTTCGGACATATGGAACGAATGGATGAGAGTAGAATGGTTAAAAAGTTGTACACAAGCAGCGTGAGTGGGAAAAGAAGCCGAGGACGACCGAGGAAAACATGGCATGACCAAATTAATCAATTACTAAAAGGCGGCCACATTCGAAGTCGGAACAATCGACGTGCGTGCATGGTACGATGTATGGATGTAGAGGAAGCTCGAGAGGTATGCCAGGACAGGCCAGTGTGGCGATCGTTACGATAGTTACAAGAAGCTTTGGAAATCGGTCTATATTATGAGTTATTTATATAGTATAATTAAATTTGTATAAAATATATTGTTAACATTAGTTACAATGAACTAACTAATACCAAGATTTTTCCCCAATAAATATTTATTTTTACATGAATTAATTCATGTAAAACTTACTATCATTTAAATATATGTATTTTTATAACAAAAAAAAAATCACATTTAATTGACGTTACAGCGCGAGCCAAATCGATGTAAAGGGTATATTATATGATTCCCATGACATGTGATAGGTAGCTAATCTATTATATCACACTGTCATCATCGCGACGATGATGACAGTGTGAGAATCACATCATCATCATCGCTGGGAATCGAACCTGGAATCTTCGGTGTTGCAGTCATAGGTGTTGCCACTCTGCCACGAAAGGGAAACGTTAAGAAATATATATATTTTTGTTTAGATTCTGATGTGCGCGACCACCGGCGGCATTCATCCCTCAGCGATGGACCCGTGGGCGGGGACTCCAACGTGCTGCGCAAGGTGGCCTCGCTCACCCTGGACCGCGCCACGCTGGAGGCCAGGGTCTTCAAGCCCAAGTTCGTGCCCGAGAAGCTGGACTTCCAGATCTATGAGAAGTTTGAGGGTGAGTTTGTTAAGTGTATTTCCACACATCGCCCAAACATTCACGTGCACGTTTACGGCCGCAATCATTCATTACAAAATGAAAACTCCCGCAGTGAAGAGATCGTTTTAAACTCGTTTAATTTTACAAACTTGTGTGGTCATCATTTCGATTTAGCTGTCATTTCGATTTAGCTGTCTGGATGCAAAAGGCACAAGACAGGGATACGTGGAGAAGTATGGGGGAGACCTATGTCCAGCAATGGACGACAACGGCTGTCTAAGTAAGTACGTAAGTGTCAGTTCATATTTGACAGTCGTAAAGATAAATCACCGTACCTATTTGAACGTACGTGATACGTTCACTTTGACTGTACCATTCTGCACTATCCCGTATCACGTACGGGCTTGAGAAAAAGTAATGTACCTAAAATGTACAAACTGTAAGGGACACGCGCGTGTGCCAACAACACTTGAGTACAAGTCTTCGCAAATATGATAGTTTTACAAGGGGCAGGCGAAGTGTGCGGTCGAGTCTTTGACATTTCGTAATTTAAAAAAATAAAATGAATATATAATTAAATTTAATAAAAACCTGCTTGTTTTTTGCATGTTTCTCGGAAAATTACCTGAAAGTAGGGCGGTTAATTACGAAATTTAAAAGGGTTTATGAAGTGTTTCAATAACGCGATCGCTCTCTCCACTTGCATCACCGAAATTATTTTACAGTATATTACTGTAGCAAATTTTTTTTATTTTTATAAAATTTAATATGTTATTATTTTAAATGCACGTTTTTAATCGGCAAAAACTCGTATGATTCCAAATGGAACAGTGTGGTTGGCAGTTCTAATCTGTGGACAGTAATAGCATTTATCGAAACGATTTGTGTAACAACATTGCAATAGTTGAAACTAGTTCACAATGAATTAAAACAACCACGACACACGACTTAAGATATATGCAAGTCGATCGCTCACTCAATTTTTGGTTGCCTGTACCAACTACAGAACATATGATAAGATATTTCTACCTTTTCTCCTGTCATACCAAACTTTAAAAATATATACTTTTTTTACTATTCATCGGTATTTTTTAACAATAAAATGTAGTCTATAAATGACGCCAAAAATGATGCTGTGATTTAGTACTAGAGTTTCTATGATTTTGTTTTGTCCTCATGGATAACATTTTTGTTTTGTTTTTATTGCTGACGAGTTCACAATGTGCAGTATTATTTATTAATACTGTACTATATTTATAATGGCTAAATTTTCAAATGTAGGTATTTATTTTACTGTAATAATACGCAACAATTTTAAGTTTTATTTTATTTACGCACTTACTAACCTTTAGAATCCACTTAGAATCGAATCTGATTAATTTTTAATATTAAAAGCCTTTTACGATACATGATTTAAATCATTATCTTTTCGACACGATGACTCGGCGCGGCCGGTTTTGTCTGGTACACAGAACTTGCCTTGTTATGCAAATAATTTATGTGACCTAAAATCTAATAGATATCCTTTTGAAGTAACAATGCGCGAATCGTGAATTGGAATGCCCGGGCATTGGGTACCTACGCCGGGTGCATTGTACAATATGTAAGTACTTTCTTACATTTCCTCGCGTAGGAATTCTTGAACTTTATCTGAGACGGTGGCCTCAGATAAAGTAAAACACAGCTGTAAAGATAATCGCCGCGGTGTGTGTCGGGAGTTTTATCGGGTTTCAGTTTATTTACACCTTCGGCCGGGCCCCGACCGCGCTGGTCCTACCCACGGCGACATGCGTGTCAAAATCGCGCCGAGTCGGATACGTCTGCTTAATTGTCGCAATGATATCCTCGGGGTTTCTTACTATTTCGGCGCGCTGTTCGGGTTCGAGGAGGAGATCATCTGGCCTGCGAAGGCCCCCGTGGAGTGGAAATGGGTGCTCGCGAGCCTCGGCTTGCTCGCGAAGGATAGTGGCGCCACCCGTTCTAGGGCTCCTCAGCTGTCTCTGCGGCCCGCTCCCCCTACGCCCCCCAGCCTGGAAGTGAACGTCGAAAGTGACCTGATCGTCACTCTAGTGGTTTTTTACGGGAAGAAGTGCAAGATTAAAGTGTGTTGTGACCTGAGAACGGGAGTGATGACGATGCGCGTGTGCAGATTGAAATCTAGTGTTTACACGCTGCGCCTCGGAGTCGAAGTGCTGAAGAGTCTGCTAGAAAGTAAAGGTGCTACGCCCATTTTATTACACGCGTTATTAAACGATTCCGTAATTGATTTCATAACTCTAGATTATTTTCTTTATCTGCATTCGGCTTCTATTGTTCTCCTGCCGTCGCTCGGAGTAACGAAAGGCCGGCACCTGGCGCTGTCACCGGAGCCGTGTTTCGTGTTATGCGGTGTTTACAGCGTGCGGTATGGTATAGGCTCGTAGGTTTTGCGGCTGAAGTGATAGAACACCGTGACAGATATATCTGCTTATCCGCTCGCTAACCTCGATGCAATGAACAGCGCCCGCAGAAAGTCGCTGCAATGTATTTAATATTTTATTCAATTATTTTTTCATTAACAATTCAATTAATTTGTGATAATATTTTGCCTCCATAAAAGTAAATTGAAAAAAATATAAACTGTAAAAAAATAATTAATATAATGTTACATTTCAAAATATATACACGAACAATTTTTATATTTATTTTCGTTTCTCTTACTTTCCTTGTGAAGAAAGTTTCTTGTGCTAAGGAGAGAAGTATCTGGAGGATTTCTTATCAGTCACCAAAGAGTTACACTTCATTAAGTTTTAATTTTTTTGATATGATTACTTAATTCAACCCCTTATATATACAAGTAGTGTGAATGGAAAAAGAAGTCGAGGAAGGCCAAGGAAGACATGGCATGACCAAATTAATCAATTACTGAAAGGCGGCCATGTTCGAAGTAGGAACAATCGACGAGCGTACATGTCACGATGTGTGAATGTAGAAGAGGCGCGAGAGTTGTGTCATATCTTCGTCTTTTTCTTGGATTAGGCTTTTTGGTCTGTTATCCCCTGCGTCAAATTCCCTTTTGAGAAGTGGACTGCCACCTGTCCTTCCATATTTTTGGAGGTCGTCCCTGCGATCTGCTTCCTTGAGATAAACCATCCCTTGCTGCTCTTCAGCCCTAAGATCTGCCATTCAGGTCACATGTTCATTCCAGAACCTTCTTTTCTATAAGAATATTTACATTTGCCGCACTCATATAAAAACGTACATGTCCAAAATATATTCAATAAATTATTGACTTTTTTTCCGAAGTTGTAGGCAGAAAGGATAGAAGGTCACCTACTTCTACAGAATCCTGAACATTCAGCGTGTCATGATTCATACAAATTGATTGATTTGGTCATGACACATTTTCCTCGGCCGTCCATAATTTCGCTTGCAATTCAAATTATTAACGCGTTATTTCTTCATACATTCTTTCGCGTGTCCACAGCACCTTAATGATTCTTTCATTATTTTGTTCTAACACTTCCATCTGGCCTGCATTATCTATAATATTTATATAGCCGTTTGACAGTATCATTTAAAGATTTATAGCGCATTCTTCTAAGATTACTTCAGGGTTGGATATTTTATTATTATTGTTTATCTTAATATCTATCTATCTATATAAATAAAAGGCGATCTTCCGGGTGTGTGTCGACTATTTCTGAGGTTATTCCTGAGCTGATCCTTTTGAAATTTGGAGAATGGACTAATTGGAATTCAGCGGTCGTCATAGGCATATTTTTGTTATTAATCGAGCTCTAATTAACTTTATAAATTAATCAATTAATTGAAAATTTTCGTAGTGCAAACGAATATAGACCTTAATGTTCGTATCACCTGAGTATCAATCTTTTGAGTCTATATTCGTTTGACATGGTCTGGAGAGAATTCAGTCTCCATGTAATTTTGTGTAGTGGCAACAATGTGTTTTTCTTTCTGACAGTCCAATATATTGCGTTTTACTTTGGGATGTATAATACTTAATACGTTTTACTTATTACGTACTAAAATAATTGGTTATGTACATTAATAATTATATTTCTTTAATATATATTGGGTGTATTTACGGCATCGTTCAAATTGATCGCAGTTCAAATTATTTGTTAATTTTTACGTGAGTGTCATTTTGAGGTTTTGAACGACTTTAATTGGATTCCTTTAATATATATTGGGTGTATTTACGGCATCGTTCAAATTGATCGCAGTTCAAATTATTTGTTAATTTTTACGTGAGTGTCATTTTGAGGTTTTGAACGACTTTAATTGGATTCCTTTAATATATATTGGGTGTATTTACGGCATCGTTCAAATTGATCGCAGTTCAAATTATAAACGAAACTTTGTTTTCGTTATTAATTACTTCTAGCCGTTCGATTGATCACGTGGTCTCTGAGCTGTCATCTGATATGTTTCGAATCGAAACTTTCGATTGCGTCGCAATATTTTGTAAGTTAATATTTATATTTCTAATTCATATATATATATCTTCAGGTTATTCTATTTTGCCGTTGAAATGAATGCAGATTATATTTCCGCATTACATATTTCAAAGCTGTAGTTATAAATTATAGAGAAGAAATTAAATATCGTTTTACTTACGTATTATTTTAGGTTATGTTTGACTACATGAAAAAACGACCAGGCCATTGTTGCGTCATGATTTTAATTAGTTTTTAAAATACAAGTTGTATTATACTGGAGGGTTAAAATACAAGTTGTATTATACCATGTAGCCAATAAAATTAAAAATCAAATTTTTTTTCTAAATTTATATCACTGAATTATGTTAAAATAATATTACATAAATTTGTTAAATTTTGGTTTTAGGTTGACAAAATGCCATACAAGCGGAAACTCATTGGAAGTCGTACCGCTTCGTTTGATGTCGCTAAATTGCAGATGTTACGAGGCAATGAAATTTGTCCTGAAGTTAGATCAACTGGCACCTTTCGGTTTCCAATTTCCGGTAATTGATGTAAGAAAATTTCAACTGATTGATTATTTGGCAGCTGAACACGCATATTTGTAGTTATTTTCAATGTTTTTACGTGTCTTCACAAATAAGGCTATTTCAGGCAAGCATTATTTCATTCTCTGCCGTCGATTAAGGATTTACAGGTAATGTTTCCTTAAAATCTCCTGCAAGTAATATTAATGCGTTTCCAAATGGTCTAATGTTTCCACGCAAATCTTACAATGATTGATTAAGAGCCTCCAGTGTTTTTTATGTGTGCAATTGTGCATTGATTCTTAAAAATATGTTTGGATTTCTGCAATACTTTCCCAATTCCAGATGCTTTTAAAATGTTGCATGCAAGAGTTTCAATCAATTGCGTTTTCAATGGCAATTTCAAAGCGAAATGAACAATTCTTCCACTTGGTAACAATGTCGCGTCTATTCCGGATAACGCAAGGGCTAAGGCTATATGATTTTAGGATCTAATTGCTCTCAGAATCAATCAAATTAGGAACGTTTTATCTGTTCCTCTTGGCTTATCTATCATGAAATACCACCAGATCAGTTCGGTGGTGGCATTCCCAATTTATCGAGAGATTTGTGAGTGATTCCCAAGCACAAATCTTCAATCATTATAAATGCTTCGTTTTAGATTTCTGCTGTGAAATCCATGTTCATATTTGAATTTCCCATACATATTCGACCAAGAATATCTTCGGCCATGTGCAATTTATATTTCTCCCATAACTGATCGAGATGAAGGAAAGCAGGCGGTCAGTATTATTGCAAACTATAGGTTAATTTGATTTGGGTGTGACGTGTAGCACGCGTCATCAATGCATACATCGCAGTGTCAGTCATTCTCCAATAACTTTAGAGCTTTACATGCACCGTGGGTGGCATGTGAAACACCATTGACTTAACGTACTTACAATTTTTTTTGATACATTTAAAGGAATTACAGTTTTCTACATTAATGTGCGCTTTATATGTTTTTGATAGCAATGGCGAATATGGAACAACCCACCGATTGTCTACTTCGATGTCACCGTTTCTCTTTTGTTTAGTTGCTAATTTACCACCATTTTCTGCTGATCTTCTATATAAAGGATATCCATCGTATCCTGTAATTGTGTTGGATACTAATACTCGAGGAACCGCTTAGAGCATTTTCCGTCTATCATGCATATTGAATTTGGAATCAGTGTACCACAAGGTCCATGAATCATATTTTTCATCAACTTCATGCAGATCCTTATGGACACATTCTACATCATCAATTGGGTTTGAAGTAATTTTGTTATAGTGATACATCCAGCAGCGCACAGACCCAAACATTAACTTTTACCATGAAAACGTACAGCTATTTTAGCTTTTGTCTGAAAACACGTGCTGTGATATCATGCCTATCCTTCGGCGATTTTCCAGGAAGTAAGAGCTGTTGTATATCGTCCCAAGTAGTGACGAACATATGCAATTTCATCTTAAGCGTACTCGGGCATATGACGTGGACTACCTTTTATAAGATGATGCCAAAATTGTTAGTCATATTACCATCATTTACAACTTCATCTCGCAAAGAATGTATTCTTCAGAGCGAAGCTTAGTCTGATTAAAACAGATTAATATCGAATTTCTGTTTCTATTTTAAAATTTCAAAATGTTATGGTCTTCATAATCTCAAATCATTTATCGGTACGAATAATAGTTACTTGCGCTGTATTATTTTTTTTGGTTCTTCGCCACTGATTGGATTTATTGTTTTAACGTCGAAACATATTGCCTAGCAGGTGTTTTGTCTGATGATTAACAGTCCTGTGTGTATCAGATGCCCTCATGTCAATTGCTGTTTTGAACAAACACATTAAATTGTTTTTTTGTTAAGGACCTTTTAATACTGGTAGAAATTCTGCAGCGTGGATTCAATTTATCATTGCATTAACCGATGAAATACATTTGTAGAAATTTTTGTTAAACATCTAGGAACGGAAGCAGGGAGCCAACTGTACGATACATTTGCCCTTTTACTTTGAAAGTTGGCATGAATCGAGTTGTTTCAATTTCTGCACCAAACAACGTTATTTGAAAGCATTATTTATATTTCACTATGTTAAAGGAAGTGCTTTGATTCGGCGGTTTATCCGGCAAGCAAAGTTTTTAATGGACGTGGTTTTCCAAGTTGAAGCAGTTTAATTTTTCCGGTGGCGCAACATATGCCTTTCATTTCTCCATTAAAATTATTTTATTGATTCATATGTTGGTGTGTCGATGAGACTGTCAATGACAATAAGGTAAAATATAATATGCTTATTTTATAACACTCAATATAACGTATGTCTTACAAACGTGTAAAAAATAAATTTTTATTTACAGCAGATGACGGTGGCAGGGCAAAGATGGATATCATTTTAACATCATCGCCTATTTGGGATGAGACTGTCAATGACAATAAGGTAAAATATAATATGCTTATTTTATAACACTCAATATAACGTATGTCTTACAAATGTGTAAAAAATAAAATTTTATTTACAGCAGATGACGGTGGCAGGGCAAAGATGGATATCATTTTAACATCATCGCCTATTTGGGGAAACACGTTAGATGTATTCAGCTGAAATTCCTGATTCAAGTGTTTATCCTCAATTGGCTGAAATTGTATCAAAAATATGATTCATGGTCCATGTGTATATGGTTATAATTATGGAATTAGGACATATTTCGATAACCTGCCATGAGGTAAAATATAATAAGCTTATTTTATAATACTCAATATAACGTATGTCTTACAAACGTTTAAAGAATAAAATTTTATTTACAGCAGATGACGGTGGCAGGGCAAAGATGGATATCATTTTAACATCATCGCCTATTTGGGGAAACACGTTAGATGTATTCAGCTGAAATTCCTGATTCAAGTGTTTATCCTCAATTGGCTGAAATTGTATCAAAAAATATGATTCATGGTCCATGTGTATATGGCTGAGCAAATATCCACGATTTTGGAAAAACTAAATAAAAAATCAAAGGAAATAGAACTATGCGTGCATTTTGGGAAAACAAAAATCATTGTACCTACTCCTGTACAAATCACAATAGACAACACCGTAATCAAAATAGTCGATTCATATATATATATATATATATATTTGGATTACACAATAGTACTGAGTGGAGAAAATCAAATCGCAGAAATCGAACAAAGCATATTTTGAAAAGCCCACGAACCCCATCAACCTTAAACTGAAGGTGTTGGATTGCTGTGTCCTGCCGGTGTTATCTTATTGGTTTCAAACCATAATGTTGTCTCAGAAAAGCGCTATTAAATTAAGAATTGTCCAAAGAGCTATGAAAGTTGGGAATCAGTATAATGGACGGGGTAAGAAACACCACTATTAGAGCCAGAACAGGAGTGTCGGACATCATCGGAAGAGTGGCAGCGCTAAAATGGCATGCCGCTCGCAGCCCTGATGATAGATGAACTGCAACCCGAAACCCAGGACGTCCTCAACTTCGATGGAGGGACGACATTGAAGACATTGAAGCAGATGGAGGAGGCCTACGCCCAGGAGTGAACGGATATGAATTGTATATGTATGAATGTTTTATGCAAATGTGATATAGTATATTTATTTGTTTTTTAATTTCACTTAAAATATTAAGGAAAAAATTTAAGACTGGACGTTTAATGGTTTAAACATAAAGCTGAAAAAGATAAATATTAACTTTTTTTTGGGTGACATCTTTAGGGTAACGTTTGAACTACACTATATTATTTAATCATAACGCGCTTTTGCACAGCTACGTTTAAGACCAATTGGCATCAAAAACTCATTTCAGACTTTTTGTAAACTTGCCACCTTGGTAATAATGTCCAGCCTTCAATTGTTCAATTCATATTAGTATTATTCAAGTTCACAGCAAGTTTGCTTGGATTAAAAAGATGTTTTAAAGATATGAACTGAATTAGGATACACACACTCTTGCACCTATACACATGTCATTTTATCCAATAAAATAATTGATATTGAACTTTTGTATTTCTTTAATATATATTGGGTGTACTTAGGTGTAATCTAGCAATAGCGAAGCGTTGCCGGGTCAGCTAGTATTACATATATGGGGGTGTGTGGTGGTGGTTGAACACACGTGGATGTTTCGGCGTTTATTGCGGATCACAAGTAATTACACGTAACTGTATGATATACTCGTGATGGAGCGTGGCTGGATGTCGATGGCAGCGGGGCGGAGTCCGGTGGTGAGTCGTAGAGGATGAGGGCTCGATGGGCGGTATCGTCGAGTAGCTGGAGCGAGGAGTCGTCGGAGGTTTCTTGTACGTAGACTGGGTAGTGGAGACTCGTGTCTCTTCGAGATCGCGATACAGGCTGACGTTTAGAGTTGACTGACGTTTAGAGTGGACTGCCTTAGCTTCGTAGCTCGGCGTCGGAGGGAGTCCGATATCCCTCGTGGCGTGGACTGACTGTTTTGGGTGCTCGGGAGTACTGCTTTTATATGCTTTGGTTTCGTCATCTGATGACCTGATCCGATGACCTGACCTAGTGACCAACTTGAAGAATTCAGGGCCCGCGAATCATCAAATTTGATAATTAGGTCTTGGGGTCAGCGTTTTTGTGTTTATTCGTGTCATATATTTCTTCATGAAATATGTTTATCTGGGTTATGCATTTAACCCCGACACATATTTGAACGGAAACTGGCATCAAGAGTCAGGTATTCTGTACTTAGTAATAAACTAAATGTAATTTCTTCACGACTGGAGTCAGACCCGAATCCAAGCTCTCTGGATACAGTGCTTTAACACATTAAGTTCCATTGTGAAAATTATTTATGCTGTTTTTTGGTTGTTGATTTTTTGTTTTACGAAATTCATCTACCACGCGCGTGTTATTATATACTTCCTTTGTTCGCTTATATCTTCCAATTGAATCCGAACAGATAAACGGTTATTTTATATTACTGATGAGGCAATTGGCGGTCTGACATCCATAGATATGTTTTTATATATAGCCATTATAGAATGTATGAGTATTAGTGTGAGATTTCATTGTGAGAACAGTATTTGCCAAGAAAATTCTCCGCGCTTGGGACTATAACCCGCAACCCTCGTGCAGTCCCATCTCATGATCTTGGGTATTACTTACTTACTTTCTTAAACAACCGTTGTCGTCCACTTCTGGATATAGACCTCCCCCATACTTCTCCACGTATTCCTGTTTTGGGCCTTTCGCATCCAATCGCCAGCAATTCTTCGAATGACTATCGTGTGGGGGGTCTCCCTCTGTTTCTTTTATCTTCGCGGGGTCTCCACTCCACCACCCTTCTCGTCTATCTATCGTCTACCAATCTGGCAACTTGTCCCGTAAATGACCATATATATGATATAACTACCCTGATCAATTACCCTGAAAATGGAGACTTCAACAATCTCAGAAACGTCGGTTGAAGAAGTTAACAAGTTACACGTATATACCCAATATAAAAAAAACCTTATTACCAACCGTGAGAAGTTATTTTTTGGTTATTGCGAAATTCTATTTGATATCACATAGATGTTTTAGACATATGAAACGAATGGATTAGAGAAGGATGGTTAGAAAAATTGTGTACATGCAGTGTTCCGAGGAAAACATGGCATTCTTCTTTCGGTGCCGTGTCAGGTCCCCCCCAACGTTGGCGAACAGGTTCTGAACTCTTGTTATTCCTGTCCACTCTTTGATGTTCCGCAGCCAGGACAGCTGCCTTCTACCAACTCCCCGACGTCCCTCCACTTTACCCATTAATATCAGTCGAAGGAGGTTGTATTTTTCTCCCCTTAGCACATGACCCAAATATGAGACCTTTCTAATTTTCACACTCGACAATAGCTCTCTATTGGCTCTGGCTCTCTGTAGTATGTCTGCATTACTGACCCTATCGGTCCACGGCATACGGAGCATTCTGCGGTATATCCACATCTCGAACGCTTCCAACCGGTTCATTACATTCACTTTCAGAGTCCAGGTTTTGCAGTCATATAGTAGAACAGACCATATATAACATTTAACCATTCATTAACATGGCATGACCAAATTAATCAATTACTAAAAGGCGGCCGAGAATTCGAGAGGTATGTCAGGACAGAACAGTGTGGCGGTCCATTCAATTTGCTTACCCCTCCGGGGCAGCGGCGTGATGGTTAGTTAGTTACATTTGCGGAATATATTTTCTTTATTATCAAATCAAATCAGTTTATTATGTGGGTGTATTGTTTGTATACCGATCAGACATTAATTATTTCTTGCTAGATGACACTTTCAAAACTCTTGTAATTCCTTCGTTGTGTCACGACTTGACTATTGTAATGGAATTTATGCAAACATTCCAAAACAACAATTAAACTTCAATCTGCGTTGAATGTAGCAGCAAGACTCATTAATGGCATTCCAAAAAAGTCCCATGTAACACAACATCTCAAAGAACTGGCTTAAAAGTCTAGAAAGAATCCAGTATAAACTCTGCTGGACAGTCTTCAAAGCGCTACATGGAATGGCTCCAAATTATATATCCGAACTCTGTTTAACGGACAGCCTAAATACAAGGAAATCCACACTTCGCTTGGCGAACTCCTCGGCAATAGGAATATTAGTGGAGTCAAAGCGTTGCCCTAGTACAAATTTCGGGGATCGAGCGTTTGCGGTAGCCGGTCCATCAGCTTGGAACAATCTTCCTTCACACCTCAGATGCATAAATGATCCGACAGACTTCAGATCTAAGCTGAAAACCCATCTTTTTCATTTTTCATACCCAATTTAACTTGGATATTTTGTTCTATTATAATCTTTCTAATCGATCGGGAATATCAATCAGATGCAGCGTTCACATTTAGATTTAAAACACGTTTAAATGCGCCTTTGAGGTGATTACATCACAAAAACGGGGTTTTAAAAGTTAGGATATTATTATTATTATTATTAATTATAAATAATGAAAATATTTTTTTTAAATTAAAAATTCTTTTATAATATATGTTTAGATTAGTTCCACTTAGTTTTATGGCTTCGACCGGTTTTGGAAGCTCGATGTCAATTTCTGGTGTCGATGACCAGAATGCAGCGTGCTGCTGAAATCGGTCGAAGCCATGAAACCAAATGGAATTATACTAGGTATATATTATTATTATTATGTTGAATCGCTCTTTGCATGAGCCAAATCCATGTAAAGGGTATTATAGCTATCATAGTGATTCTCGTGACATGTGTTAGGTAGCTAATTTATCGCCATTTTAATGTCACGTGAATTCTACACCAGACCAAAGACAGTGTGACAATCACACTGCCCTCGCCGGGAATCGAACCCGGAACCTTCGGGGTGGCAGTCATTGCACTTACCACTCGGCCACGAAGGTCGTCTTTTTTATTATATATATTTTTTATTTTAGTTATGTTCATTTATGAATAAAAAATATATTTCGCGTGCATCCTGTGCGCGCGCCGTGCGGGCGGACAATCTCGCTCCACACATTCGGCCGGGCCGTGGGCGGTCTCGAATAGCGAAATGTGTTTGCGAAACGTTAGTCTGTGTGCACGGCGCTCATAGCCGCTATATTCTGTGTGCAGGGCAAATGTTGGTGAACTGGTTCGTGTCCGCGTTCGCCGAGGAGCATTACCTGCGCGGCGTGCTCTCCGGCCAGGACCTGCGCATCCTGGGCTCGCAGTACTGCACGCACCTGCTGGCGGCCGGCGTGCTGCGCCAGATCCCCGACAAGGACGCGCCCACCGAGGCCATCTTCAGGGTGAGTCATCTCCGCTAACTCCACTTTGTCGCCTCTTAATTTGAGTGCAGTCAGTCTGCTGAACACGATCTCCGAGGAGATCAACGTCTTTCATATTGACGAATTTTTATGAATTAAAACACTGTTTTTCCACTTTTGAGTTTATTTTTCTCGACATGTTTCGAAGGTTTACACCTTCATCATCGGGAGAACGATATAAACTAACCAAAATTATTACAAACTGAGTGTAAGAACCTAGAATTATATATAACATGTGTTAGTTGACTTGGCTAGTTCTAGGGAGATAACAATAGACATATCAATGGGTTAAATTTTGAAAGGATTTTTTAGATGGAAGTATTGAGTTGAGGGTGTTTTATTGCTCTAAGGCTATTGATTAAGTAAGAGGACAGTTTATATGTTAAGACAAACAAATGGACATTGACACAAGTTGAAAAAATAATACTTTTGCACAATATAATTTTGTTTAACTTTGTGCCCCTATACATAATAGGCCAAAGTAATTACAAACATAAATTTAATTTGTGATGGGTGAAGATCTTTACAAACAGAAAAAAATTTGGTAATATAATAGGGCAAGTACCTAAATGTATCTAAATAGCTAAATTACAAGAATTAGGGTTAACACATATTGAGTTGAGAGAGATTTATTACCCTAAACCTATTGATTTTGTGAAGGAACAGTTCATATTTAAGACAAAAACACAAGTAGAAAACTACGATTACACAATGCAATTTTTAACAAAAGATTCATGTACATTCAGAACACAAATACTCATTTGACTTTAGAGAATATCTTGTCTTCATAAAGTCGATCCATCACTCATGCGTTCCTGGTATTTTACCTCTCCCCAAATAGATGCCCTAAACTGTAAATATGTTAGTTATGCCTTTTTGAAAAATAAAACCGATTTTATTTCAAAATTAATACGAATGAAAACGTCTGTTTTCTATAATTTTTATTATATTTTATGTGAATGACATGTTTCGCCTGTCTAAGACGTTATCACATTTTATAATACCTTCGACAGGCGAAATATGTCATTCACATAAAATCTAATAAACTTTCTAGAAAACAGACATTTTCATTCATATTAATTATTTAATATGGAGTTTTACATCATTGTTCAAGAAACAATAAATGATTTGATTTCAATTGGAAACACGGTTAACCCTTACCATTCCAATGTCGAGTGTGGCTCGACATAGTATTTGTTATTCTAACTCCTATGTAAAGTTACACTCAACATTATACGACACGTTTTTTTTAAAATTAACAATAAAAATAATAATTTTGCACTCTATTTCAATTACGACATTTTATTGAGACTCCTTCTTTAAGCATTTAAAAAAAATTACGCGGCTAATGGTTAGTAATAAAATAATAATTTACCAATGCAAAGGGTTAATAATCATTCTAAATTTAAATTCCTAATATAATGCACACACTAAAATAAACTCTTGATGGAAGTTTATTTTAAATAATATGTTAATTAAATAAAACGATGTTTTTATGGACTACTTACACTTTCGTCTTTTTTCGAGAGCGACTAGTTTCGACTGGCTCGTTCGCATTGACAGACTATTGACACTGTTATTAACTTACTCCTTCATATACATACAGATTAGGGGTGGTCAACAAGTTCTATACAAAAATAATATTAGAATAATACTATAAAATTTACTGAATTTAAATATGAATAGGGATATTTAAATTTTTAAAAAATTATTATATTATATAATATAATGGAATTTAAATTGATTACAAAATGAAATATTTACATTTTGTTCTTAACACTCAACACTTTCCATTATATTTAAGATTGTGTATTTTTACGTCAGGAATTTAATTATAGAATGATTATTAACCTTATTTAGAGGTATTCTGTGAAATTTCAAAATCTATAAGATTAATTTAATCTGTTTGTTTCTTAAAAAAAATATGTAAAACTCCATATGTAATATAGATGAAATGGTAAAATTTTCTAGAAGTTATATTACAACAAAACTTGATAAAATTTTACATTTTCATCAATATTATACGTACTTTTATGTGAATAATTTTAAAATATAGGTACACTTGAATATTTTGATTTATTTGATCCTCTTTTTTATTTGAATTTTTAATGTCTTTTTAGCCCGACTTGATGTATTATTGGGCCCATACGGAGGCACCTGCAGCCCTACCCGCCACTCCAGGCCGCATCCAGACAGTCTCCTGGCCCCCGGTGCAAGATATCCCTCACAACCAGAAGCCCCCTGATCCACTCACTCCGAATTCCCGAAAAAAGAAACTCAATCTTAATGTAGAAAACTCATTGAACAAAATGAACGCTAAAGATTGCGAAGAACAAAAGGGTGTCAATGAAGCATTTAATTTAAGAATCGGTTTAGACGCATCACTCACTAATAATAAGAATGTTGTGGATAAAGAAAGGCACCTCCACCGTATCAGGGAGCTGGAAGACTTGGTTAACTCTTTACTCGTAGAATTAGAACAATACAAAACTGTAGTCAAAATTCAAAGTTTGACACAAAATGCCATAAGAGATTTTAGTTCGCCAATTTTAGAGAAGAAGATAGAACCTAAGGTGGAATCAAATGATTCTGAAATTCCGCCTGAAAAGAATGACATTGATAAGTTTGGAAAGATTGAACGCGCCGAACCGTTTTATAATAATGATGATGTGTCGGCGTCCAGTGAGATGATAACTTCCCAGACCTTTATTAAATCATACGATGAATTTTGTACTTCAAAAAGCGAAAAGCAAAATCAATCTACATTGCCAGATGTTTCTCCGAAAGTGGACGGCAAACCATCTACATCTCCCACTTGTTTGACTCCATCTCCTCCTCCGATGCCTGATACGGATGCTGATGCTAATTATCCTTCTTTACCACCGCCGCCTTTTCCTGAAGATTTAACAGTTCCTTTTGATAGTACAAATGATCGCAGCACCTTTTCTCCTCCACCTCCATTATCTGATAGCAATTCTCCCCCTGCAAACGAAGCAAGGGTTTTACCACCCTTATCTTCCGCTCCACCACCACCACCTATGCCAGATTTGGACTGCCCACCTGTTGAAATGCCAGAGATGAATTCTTCGTCTTCAGTCATATCTTCTGAGCCAGATCCACCCCCTCCACCCGCATCGGAAGCAGGCTTTCTTCCATCGATCCCAGAGAATGTAGCGGCTGTAGTTTCAAATAAAATAGGTCCTCCTCCGCCACCGATGCCTGAAATGGCAGGACCACCTCCACCACCAATGCCAGAAATGGCAGGACCACCGCCACCACCACCAATGCCCTGTATGGGTCCTCCTCCTCCACCAATGCCAGGTATGGGTCCTCCTCCCCCACCGATGCCAGGTATGGGTCCTCCTCCCCCACCAATGCCAGGAATGGGTCCTCCTCCCCCACCAATGCCAGGAATGGGTGGTCCTCCACCACCGCCAATGCCAGGAATGGGTCCACCTCCACCTCCAATGCCAGGAATGGGTCCTCCGCTCCCACCTATGGCTGGTATGCCTCCTCCCCCGCCTCCCATGAGCGGAGGGGGCCCTCCACCGCCTCCAGTTCCAGGAATGCCTCCTCCTCCACCAGGTGCTGGGCCAGTTCCATTTCCTGCGCCACCTGCTGGGGGTTGGCAATACAACAAAGCGAGTAAGTCAGATATCATCTCTTTTTTTTCTTTTGACTTTAATTATAAGTGACAAATAAATATAAAATATATTTATATTTATTTGCCACTGATGCAACTCTCTAATATTCTCCCTTGAACTACTCAAACATCATTTTATCATCAATTAATCATAATAGTTATTTTTTCTAATAATTGATTGATTGATGTATGTATAAATAACATTAAATTTTTTAATGTAACCCCACACATTCGCTTTTGTTTTTAGTATAAATATTTATTTTCACATACTGTGTTTTTGTCTTTCAGCTCTAAGAAAGGATCCGGTGAATCCAAGTATCCCAATGAAGCCTTTGTATTGGACTAGAATTTTAGCTTCTACGGCATCAGCTCCTGTTGCGACTACCCCCGATGAAGAAAACCCTGCCAGCAGTCAACCCCTGTGGTTGGTAAGTACTCAATCTGGAAGCTTATCGATTTCTTTCTATTTAAAATAAAGAATCAACAAAATTAATTGTTCATGCAAGTCCCAAAAACAATTATTAAGGAGTAAAGTATCTAGGAAAAATATTTTTCTAATATTTTACTCTCTAAACCTGGTGCTGATCTGTTAGGGTTGTAATGTTCTGTTTGGCAACACACTTTATGTCATATAAATAAATAAAATCTTCTAAAAAAATATTTTTTATTTGTGATTGATTATTAAGAATATTCATAAGCAAATTTTATTAGAATCGTGCTATATTTTTCATTTTTTCGTTTTTATTTCTTTTTTATACTATCATTATGTTTATATTATTAATATTTTTCTTCTCATAATGAGTTATAGACTTGCATTTTGTGGTATCATCTTTGACAAATGTTTTGAATGTTAATTAATATGAATATTATATAGAAATTGAATCTGTTTTATAGAAATTTTAAAATGGAGTCTGACTCAAGATCATGGCAAAACCCAAGATCGCAATATATTCAATCGACCATGATAGTCTGCACAATTATAAACTCATTTACATAACCTTGTGTATTTGGGTGTATAATGAAATAAATTACAATAAAAACCTATTTCGGTTGAGAAATAGTTTAAAATAATCACTCGAGAATCTTAATACTAATCCTAATTTTATTTTGGTTAACTCTTTAAAATATTACTTTAACACTTTGGCTGCGTAAAAAAATTGCATGCTTTATAGAGAACCTGAAAAATATTGTACCAAACTTTCGAAACCATAAAATTTTGTATTATATCTCAGTTCTAAATAACAAAAATTGTAGAATATTTGATTAGTAACATTGAAAGCACCATATGAACATGGCTCCCGTGACCGACGCGGGGTACAATTTTAGAATGGGCACGGGAGTCGTATCCGACGCAGCGAACGTGTTAACTTCGATTTTGATTCATTAGTCTATATATACTGTTACATTTATATTTGTTGTAGCTGTAATTGACCTTAATTTGTTGTTACCATGTGTTTTTATGTATGTATTCCAATCGATATTTGTTTTCCTAAATAAATAATCCTAATATTACATTTTTGTTTAGGAAATTGAGGAAACCAAACTTGACAATATCGACGAGTTTGCTGACCTCTTCTCCCGCCAAGTAATAACAAGGAAGCCCACCAACAAGAAGAAGGTTGAGAAGTCCTCCAAGGTGCAGGCGGCCAAGATCCTGGACGGCAAGCGCTTCCAGAGTGTCGGCATTCTGGCCCAGAGCCTTCAAGTGGACTTTACCGAGATAGAGCACGCCATATACAATTTTGATACTACTACAGTGAATCTGGATTCCTTGAATCAAATTTATGAAGCGGTAAGATATATTGAGTATATCTATCACAGAAAGAATGGACTGCCACACTTTTATTTCCTGACATACTTCTCTCGTTCCTCAACATTCATACATCGTGTCATGCATGCGCGTCGATTTCTCTGACTCCTTACATGGCCGACATTCAATATTTGATTTATTTGATCGTGCCACGTTTTCCTCGGTCTTCCTCTATTTCTGGTTCCATTTACATCGTTAACATGTAATTTTTTTAGCATTATTTTTTCATTCATTCTTTCCATATGTCCAAACCATCTTAATGATCCTTTCATTATTTTGTTCATAACACTATCATTCGCACCGCATTTATTTCTTATATTTTCATTCAAAGGTCTTTATATTATGTTTAATTATGTTAAAGCAATGTTTCTTAACCGTATTGAAAGAATCGCCCCATTTACCAGAGTAAAATTATCCACCAACAAAAAATAAAATGTAAAATTTACACTTTTCTTTAGTAGGTATGTATTTTATCCAATGGATTTCCTATTAAAAATAAAAATATATGAGAAATATAAATAAAACACGCACGTATAAATTTTTGCGCGTAAACTGTTGTTTATTTAACAGAACTTATAAAATCAAAGCTCCTAAAGAAAGTGTAGAAGTGTATCAGTGTGCATAGCTCGTGAACGAGTTTAATTTTCTATATTGACGAAATGCCCTCTCAAACTTTTGCAGCACCCCCTAAATGTTATAAATTTTAAAATCCCCCGCCTGACCCCCAAAACGCCCACAAAGGGCCGCTGGCGCCTCGGTTAAGAATCACTGTGTTAGAGGTTATTTTATTTTGATCAGGGTTTCTATGTATTTTTATCAAAGCGATTACTAGAGTATTGAATTGATCTCCCTGATTCAGATGCACAGTGTTGATCAGTGGCGGTACTCCCATAGAAGCCCAGACGCCCGGCTTGCGTAAGAAATTTTAATCAAAATCCCCAAATTTAAGTAATAATGCCCCCCCATATCCAAACAACCCACCAAATCACCTTCCAACATTGTTCCCATCAGATGTAAGAGGAATAGCCACAAGAGCTGAACCTTTGTAAGCCAGGTGAGGTTTTGATTCAAAATTTCTTACGAAAGCCGGGCTTCTGGGCTTCTATGGAAGTACCGCCACTGGTATTGATGTGTAGTTGTTGAAGTTGAAGATTTGAAGTTTTATGTACAGAGATAATAATTTTTAATTAGTTTTTTTATTTGTGAAAGTGTTTTCTGTCATTTGTTAACAACTTGTAACAAATATATTCTATTAGTAAATTTGTATCAATAATATTTTACAGAGAGCTACGGAAGAGGAATTATCTTGTATAAAAGAGCACATGAAGAACAATCCGGATATTCCTTTGGACAAACCAGAAACATTCCTCTTTGACTTATCTGAAATACAGAGCTTTGCCGAGAGGATATCTTGTTTCACGTTCCAGGCAGAGTTTGATGATTCCATCACCACCATAACCAGTAAACTGGACAACATAAGAAGAACTTGCGAGGTTATTTACTCATATTTTGACCGTAGCATAATCATACACGTCTAGTCTTTGGTAATTGATTATTTATAAATTGTGTCTTTTTTTCTTCTTCAGTTTATGATGACGAGTGAAAATCTGAAGAAACTCTTTGCAATAATTTTGACTCTTGGAAATTATATGAATGGCGGCAACATGCAACGAGGCCAAGCTGATGGGTTCGGTCTCGAGATTCTTTCCAAGCTGAGAGATGTTAAGGTCAGTTATACGCTATGAGTTGGTTATCCAAACACAGTGTTAGTATTAATAAACTTTTTTGGGACTACATTTGCCAAGGACTTGGCCTCTTCCACAATAGTCCTCCATTGGCTCCTATTCCTGGCAATCCTTCTCCATTCTTCAGATCTTCCCAGTCTTCTCCAGTCCTCGTTGATGCAATCAGCCCATTGTTTTGTTGGTCTGCCTCTTAGTTTCGTTCTACGCAATTAACATCTGGACATAATCTTTGGTGTACTATCATCCAAGATTTTTTCTACATGATCAGGCCACCGTAGTTGTTGAGACGAACAGAATCTCACCCATGTTTCCTGGTCAATCAGTACTTCTATTTCATGGTTTCATATTTATTTAGATTTTGTAAGTCCTATCCTCCAGTGGGCCAGTTTGCTTTTTTCTCTCTGCTTTAGGGACCATAGCCAAATGTGACTACCAGTCTTATAATGGTTTTGTACAGCGACAGTTCGGTATATCTGTTTAGTAACATAAGTATACCCCAGTAGTCTTTTATATGCATGGAAGCTTCTATTTCCTTCTAGGAGGTGAATATTTATTTCTTCTGTTAATTTGTTTTTAGAATTGAGATTAAAGCCCAGATTGACAATGTGTTGGACCTCTTCATGCACATTCTGCTTAATATAAATGTTTTGAACTTAATAAATTAACTTCAATTATATAAAAACTACTCTTTATGAAATATATCCACTGAAATTGTTTTACTGGATTACGGAGAACACAAAATTTTATCCACTAACTCAAAACTTAAATTTTAATGTCTTTTGTTATATGGATGATACAAAGTTCAAATAATTTAATAGTAACTTTAACCCTTAATTGGGCGTAAGGAAATTTATTATTTTGAATAATATTGTTTTCAATGGAGAGGTCCAAAAATATTCACCATTAAATAATTAATTGGCGCACTTTTAGTGATTTATTACTACTCTCATTCCATCAATAGATATGTTCATTTTATTTTTGTAATATTTTGTGGGTAATATTAAATTTTGTCTATAGGAACATGGATAATATAATATGGGAAATATTTTCCTTTGGTCCAATCAAGGGTTTAATTTATTTCTTCTTTATTTCACATTATATTCAAGAATGTAAATTGATATGAATATATTAATAAATATCTTTTGGTAACTGTAGTAATTTTAAAGACATCTAGTAACTAATTAATATGAATGAATAAATCTGTTTTCTAGAAATTTTATTATAGTTTATGGGAATAACATTTTAGCCTTTCTAAGGCATTATCAAATGTTTTGGCATTCTAAGGTATTATCAAACATTTGATAATGCCTTAAAAATGTGAAACATGTCATTCTCATCAACTATAATAAAACTTTAGAAAACAGAAGTTTTTTTCGTATAAATGATTTAATATGGAGGTTTACATCATTGTTCAAGAAACAATAAATACATGTAGTAACCTTTTTACATGAGCATTAGGATATTCAATTTATATGTGATTGAAATGAAATATATTTTGTATTTCCAGTCTAAGGACTCAAGCGTAACACTGCTGCATTTCATTGTACGAACATACTTAAGCAAATGTGATGAGAGCCTGGATTTATCTCTGCCGATACCTGAACCTGGGGACATAGACCGTGCTTCTTGGGTGCTCTTTGATGATGTTAAACTGGATCTGAAATCCATAGAAAATCAACTGAATAGTAAGTTTATTTAAATATATAACTAACTAACCATCACACCGTCTCTCCGAAGGGAAGGCATAAATAATGGACTGCCTCATTGTTCCATCTTGACATACTTCTCTCACTTCCTTTACATTCACACATCATGTCATGTACGCATATCGATTACTCCGACTCTTTACATGGTGACATTTAATATTTGATTGATTTGATTTTTCCCGTTTTCCCTAGTCTTTCTCTGTTTCCGTACACATCGTTAACGTTAACATTTCTGTACCATTCTTTTTTCATTCATTATTTCCACATGTCCGAACCGTCTTTAAGACTCTTTCAATATAAATAATGTTCATAACATTTTTATTCGCATTGCATTCAGTCTCATATGTATTTGCATTTGACACAATCAAATACAGATTTATCACACATTCGTCTAAGAGATCTATCCGAGTGTATATAATTTATCAGAGTATAAAAATATATATAATAATATGAACTCTGAAATATATATTCTCTGCTAGATCTCTTAGACAAATGTGTAGTAAATCTATATAATGATAGAGTGTCAAATGCAAGTAATTTTTCTAAATCCATAATTTAACTTGTGTCTTAGCAAAGTATTTTTTATTATTTTCATCTGAAATTTAGTGTTGTTTTCCATATACAGTAAGAGATCTAGTGATTAGAAATATTACCAACACTACGAAAATGTACAATTTTCAAATTGCCGATATTAAAAAAATAAAAAGCACAGAGGTGCTTTCTCCCAAATCAGATTTTCGCAGAGAACATTATAGTCTACCCAATTAAGATGAAGGTTAAAGAGTTTTGGCTCGCTCTGTACATGCGGGTGACCGCATAACATCGGGTTGTACTAATGTATAAAAGACTTAAAATGAAAACTTTATTTTATTATAATGCAATGTTCTATGATTTTCATTTTGTATCTAATAATTTGCTTGCAAGACAAATTTTAATTGAATGTGGGCAATTTTCTGATAATGTAAACTTATTAACTAACTAGCCATCACGCCGTCTCTCCGAAAGGGTAGGCAGAAATAATGGACTGTCACACTTTAACCGATGCGGCACTCCATCCTTCTCTTTTTAAATATTGAATAATATTATCTTCTTCTTCTTCCCTTTTGGTAGACTCAGGAGTCTGTTATTTCAGGCGGGTCCTCTTGAGATGCTGAACTCCAGCTTTCTCTCCACCGTTTCGGGGGTCTTCCTGGTCGGCGTTGTCCGTTTGGCGTTCCATGGAGAGCTATGTGTGGTATTCTATTTGAGCTCATCCTTTCTACGTGTTGATGCCAGTATCGCCGTCTTTGACGTCCCCATCTGACCACATCTTCGACCTCGCAGATTTCTCGGATTGCTGTATTCCTAACTCGATCACGTAGGGTCTTGCCAGCTATAGCGCGGAGCGTTTTCATCTCGGTTGTCCTGAGCATGCTCTTTGTCTTGACAGTGTCTGCCCTCGATTCAATTGAGGATTGGTCGCACACAGGTCTTATAGATGCGTACCTTGCTGTCAGTCCTCATGTCCTTGTTTCTCCATATGACATCTTTCAGGCAGCCTGCAACTGCTGCAGCCCTATCCATAATTAGGGATAATATTATAATAATAATAATAAATTGGATAATTTATAGAGCGCCATTTTTATGAATTATTCATCTCAAGGGCGCTGATGCTTATAACATTTTATAATTTTATGCATTAAATTTTTGTTATAATTCTTCACCTGATTCTGTATTCTAATAATTTTTATAAATAAGAAAAAATGTAGTAAGATTGTTATTACATAAATAAATAGAAATCATTAAATATGCAATACCACTAATATATTTTTAAGCTACAGGTATATTTAATTTTTTTAGATATTAGGTGTATAACTTTGCTTCCGCCGTTTTTTTCCGAAATTCGAGGCTTTATCATAAAAAACTGGTTATACATTTATGATTCAAAGTATTGTCCATCGCTGGCCACTACTTTCTCCCATCTTTCGGGCAGCATACGAATCCCGCGTTGAAAAAACTGGTCATCTTTTGAAGCGATCCACGAATCGATCCAATTTTTTACTTCTTCATAAGACCGGAAAATGCTGGTCAGCTAGGCCCTGTGCTATTGATCGAAACAAGTGATAGTCCGAGGGAGCAACGTCTGGAGAATACGGTGGGTGGGGTAGGACTTCCCATTTCAAAGTTTCCAAGTATGTCTTGACCACTTTCACAACATGGGGTTGAGCATTGTCATGCTGTAAAATCACTTTATTATGTCTCTCGTTGTATTTCGGCCGTTTGTCTTTCAATGCTCGGCTCAAACAAATTAATTGCGTTTGATAACGATCGCCTGTGATTGTTTCAGTCGGTTTTAACAACTCATAATACACTACGCCGAGCTGGTCCCACCAAATACTGAGCATAACCTTGGAACCGTGAATATTCGGTTTGGCCGTCGACGTGGAAGCATGGCCGGGATATCCCCATGATTTTCTGCGCTTGGGATTATCGTAATGAACCCATTTCTCGTCCCCAGTCACAATGCGATGCAGAAATCCCTTCCGTCTTTGCCTTGCAAGCAGCTGTTCACAAACACACAAACGCCGTTCAACATCTCTCGGCTTCAACTCGTACGGCACCCAATTTCCTTGTTTCTGAATCATTCCCATGACTTTCAGGCGTTTTGAAATTGCTGGTTGCGTCACTCCCAATGATCCTGCCAATTCTTGTTGCGTTTGACACGAGTTTTGATCAAGTAATGCCTCCAATTCTGCATCTTCGAAAACCTTCTCTCTTCCACCGCCATGCTGGTCTTCGACGTTAAAATCACCGTTCTTGAAGCGTTGAAACCACTCTCGGCACGTTCTTTCACTAATAGCGGCCTCACCATAGGTATTTGAGAGCATTCGATGAGCCTCAGCCGCAGATTTCTTCATATTAAAGCATAAAATTAAAACCTCCCGCAAATGACGAGAATTTGGCTCGTAAGCTGACATGTTTAATCGGGAATAACTTTATGATGCAGACACAAATCGACTAATATTTTGATGGCGTTATGTTTACAAATACTTAAGCTTATTGTATGACATCTATGATCTATTTATTCCAACTACCACTTACCGCTACTGCCATCTATTGCAAAACGGCGGAAGCAAAGTTATACACCTAATATTTTAAAAATATCAATGATTCTATGTTTACAGGTTGTAAGGATAAAACTGAAAAAGTGATTGGCGAATCCAAAGAAGAGAATTTACAGCCATTTAAAGATAAAATGGTATCATTTTTGGAAACAGCCGAGAAGCACTTAACGGGCGAGAAAGAGAACCTGGCAGACTGCCACGCAAAGTTCATTGCAACCATGAAGTTTTATCAGTACAAGCCCAAATCCGGGCCCCTCGAGGATTGTTCGCCTAAGGAGTTCTTCGACTTGTGGTCCCAGTTCTGTGTTGATTTCAAAGATATTTGGAAGAAGGAGGAGCAGAAGAAAATCAAAGAGAAGTATGTAGACTTTAAGTTAAACTTGATTCGGACAGTAATAGTGTGCCCTTTTTCATTTATTGGATTCAATTGAAGATATTATAATAACTAACTAACCATCACGCCGTCTCCCCGAAGGGGTAAGCAGAAAGAATGGACGGCCACACTTTAACCGATGCGGCACTCCACCCTTCTCTTTTTGCCCCGCGGGAGATGCGGTGTTATAATAATATTATTAGTGTTATTATAATAATATAAAGCTAAAATGGCAGTGCACAATGGTGTTCTTGTACCGACCCTTATGTATGGAAGTGAAGCATGGAACTGGCAAAAGAAGGATGAAAGTAGAATAAATACAGTAGAAATGAGATCTCTTAGACGAAAGTGTGGAAACTCTATGTATGATGGAGTGTCAAATGAAAATATAAGAATGTTAATGTCACGGTGTTATGAACAAAATAATTAAATGAAGATGATTTGGATACTTAGAAAGAATGGTAAAAAATGTATGTGTTAACGATGTAAATGGAACTCGAAATAGAGGAAGACCGAAGAAAACATGGCACGATCAAATAAATCATATATTGAATGTCGGCCACGTGAGGAGTCAGAGAAATCGATACGCGTGCATGACACGATGAATGAATGTTGAGGAAGGGAGAGAAATATGTCGGGAAAGAAAAGTGTGGCAGTCCATTCTTTCTGCTTACCATTCGGAGAGACGGCGTGAAAGTTAGTTAGTTAGTTAATTAGGCTAATTTGTTTAGCGCCGTTTTCGTGAATAACTCACCTTAAGGTTGATATATGTGGCTGGCTGCATTTGCAGTCTAAAAATATTGGTTTTGAACTATATTTGCAGCTAATATTTGAATCACAATTTTACTTAAGTTTCTACCTATGGTAACCACTTAATTTTTTCGTTAAAATAAAAAAAATTGTAACCTACAAAAATTCAGTTCACTTGCTTTCTGGACATGCCTCGTACAATTTGTTTTTAGCTATTATATTGATTCTTATGACATGTGATAGGTAGCTAATACATCACCATTTTATTGTCACGTGAATTCCACACCAGACCAATGACAATCACATTGCCATCGCCGGGAATCAAACCCGGGACCTTTGGTGTAGCAGCCATATTATTTAGTGAACTGTTAGAAGGGAAAATGAAGCTCGGAGGACAGCGAAATATAAGGACAACCTGCATACTGCAGTAAGGAGTGTAGACAGACAAAAGGACTGGGAGCATTTGGCAACCGATGGCGGTGTGGAGAAGAGTTGTCGGCGGAATAGCCTTGTTCGTAGTGTGACAAAGTCCGTCATTCTAGGATAGGACTATAAAGCCACATCAATGGCCATTATTATACATTATCATATCTTATGCCTCTCTACCACTAAGGTCAGAGGTCGGTTTTCTTTTTATATATATGTTTGAGGTTGAGCTTACGAAAATTCATAGTTTTTGTTCCGTCACAGATGTTTTCTGAAACTTGTTTTGTTTTTAATCATCAACAATTTGTTTATGTTCTTTTTTTTGCAGAATAAAGGAAGCGAAGAGACAGCAAGAAGACAGAATATCTAAAATACAAATGGAGCCGAAGAAAGAGGGTGGCCTCAAGTCCCGGATGAAACGGCTGGCCAAGAGGACCAGCTGATTATTTTTAGAACCGGCCTTTGTCGAAGAAATGAACTCAAAATTGAATGCCAAATTAGTTTAATTTCTCTGAGGATGCATTTATGAGCGGACTGACCAAATATTCAACACAAAGTTATGATTCAAAAGTGATATTAATTGTTAATTTCCTATTATACATACATATTATGTTATTATTATATGTAAAAAATATATATATCTTAAAAAAGCGGTGGGAAAATGTTAACTTTTTATTGCTTCCGCTATTCAGGGATAACAAAATAATGATAAGACTCTGCTGTAGGTGTACTTCAACTAATTAAATAATGTTTAGGTGCTTACTTTGCAGTAACTGAAGGTCTTGTCCATCTCTCAGTTTCTAACCCAAATGTGTCTATTATTGTTTTTTGAATAATGATGTAACTTTGTATTATAATAAATATGAGTGAAAACGTCTTTTTTAACAGTTTTATTATTTTTTATGGAAATGACAAGTTTTACGTCTCTAAAATGTTAAATTGATAATACCTTGGCAAGAAGAAACACGTTATTCCCGTAAAATATAATAAAATTCGCAAAAGTTTTCAAACATATTGTATACAAAATGCATTACCAAACTAAATATAAATATGGAGTATACCTTTGCAATTTATAATAAACTATTACACTGCCTTTGGTAGTTAGTACGTAATATATTTATTTAGAATAGTTAATATGAAAATATTGTGTATGTTTATATATAAAAAAGCAATGTATGTAGAGTTATTGTAATCAAATCCATATAATATTTATTATGTAGATGTCTGTATGATTAAAAGCAATTTTTCATATAATTTATACTGGCTATATATATTAAAACTAAAATGTCTCAAAAATTTTATTAAAAAAAAATTGTATAATACACAAGGAATATAGTGAGTTATTTATGTATTTATGTGCCTTAAAATTTGCCGTATATTTTAATTTTATCAATTAAGATTTCCTTCCATAGATTATTGCACAAACTCCGTAATTATTATTATACTTATACATTTTCCAATGTTCGTTTTTTTATCTACTTTAAAAGTGATTTCTTTACTTTTATTTACTGTTTAAAAATTGTTAATTTTTTTTAACATGTTGACTGCCAAACTACGAGACGATTCTTATTTTGCGTTATTGCCTAAGACGCCAATCCATGAGTTATCTCGTACTTTGTTTACTTGCCCATATTTGTGCAGCTACGAGGAAATTCAGAGAGTATCCGTGGCAGTCAACGTGTTAAATTTGTAAAGTTTTACCGAAACTGTTCTACATCAAATTATTCTCATATGAGAAATTTACTATTAAATATAAGTTACTTGTTTAGATTTCATCTTATTCTAAATGAAATATATATCATCCTCTTGTCTAATGCGTGTGACATTATATGCTGAACCAAAACATTGAAACTAACTTAAATACTTATGTGTTCTTTTTAATTTAACCCTTAGAATGTTAAACATAAATATCTTTATCACTGCAAAACTAATCACCGTTGCTTAAAAAATGATTCACAAATGCTTGAATTAAAATAACTTCTGTGTGATAAATAGTGTATCTCTCTCGTATGAACAAATGGTATTGTTTATCTGGCACAGTTCACGTGGTATATCATTCACCAATGTAAATTATTTATTATCTTGAAAATTAATAACCGATGTAGCATTATTCGTCAATATTTTGAAAAACATGTTAGCAGCCGAAGGGTTAATATAATAATATTTTTGTGTGCAAATCACGCTTAAAAAATGTTTTTTTTTTGTATTATAACCCTTTGACTGCGGCAACTGAATTTAGATGATTAATAAGTCATGCGCATCGGGATCTCAAGTGTGTGGCTATTGATTCTTTGATTTTCGAGGAAGATACTGGTATAATCATTACTGGTTTTAAAGAAAATGTTATTTAAAAAAAATGACATTTTATTCAAAATACCTCGATGAAAAATGTGCCACGTGTGGATGACAGATATAGTAACATTTGCTTAGCGATCTAAGGGTTAAAAAGTACTGCTATAATATGCAAAATAATAAACATTTGAATATTTTAGATAATAATGTTTATTTATTGCTATGCATATTAGTTTTTTTGTGTCTTTCGATATACATATTAACTTCAGCACGACAATAATTTATTTGAAAATAGAAAAAAGTTCTAAAAATGCATCATCATCATTATAAGCCTGTATCCGCCCACTCCTGGATGTAGGCCTAGGCTGGGCATCCATCTGCTTCCATGTCTGTCGGTTCTGGGCTACATGCATCCATATCGTACCGGCGATCTATTTAATATTGTCCCTCCATCGAAGTTGCGGACGTCCTAGGTTTCGGGTAGTTTGCAGTTTTAGGACACCAAGCAAAGGAGGCATTTTGTCCATCTATAGTCACTTAGCGCCACTCTTCTAATGATGTCCGACACTCTTGTTCTGGCTCTAATAGTGGTGTTTCTTATGCGTTTACTTATGTTATAATCTTTTGTATGTAGCACGTACACGTAACGCACATAGCGTCTGACCCAGAATGGGCGGCTATACGTAGCGTCTGTTTCCCATGTTAGGGACGGCTACAAACAGCGTCTGTTCCCTATGTTAAGGGCGGCTGAATCTTAAACTCACCAACACGTTTGGCAAGCGTGGTGTTTTAATGCCAAAAACCTTCTAAATAACAAAACCATGAACTCGACTTTTAAAATAAAAATACCCCAGGTGAGTAGAGCTCATAGCTCAGAATCTCACACCGACACAAGAACGGTCAGCCTCAAGGATTCTGGGGGAGGCAAAAACTCGAAGCTCAAAAAAAGTACAGAAATCAAAGTAGCGACATACAACATTAGAACCATGAGACGGGAGGAAGATAAAATAAGACTGGAAAAAGAACTAGAAAACATAAATTGGGATGTCCTGGGAATCTCTGAAACAAGACTAAAAGGAGAAGAAGCTGTCACTCTTCCATCGGGTCACTTGTTATACCGGAACAACATACAGTCATCGACAGGAGGTACTGCTATAATGGTACATAAAAATCTTAGAAATAGAGTAACAAAGATGAATAGCATATCAGATAGAGTTATATATATAATACTAAAAATAAATAAGAGATTCACAATTCAAATTATACAAGTATATGCCCCAACAAGTACGGCGGAGGACGAAGAAATTGAAAAGTTCTACGAAGATATTACAAAGGCAAAAAGACTGGAAAGAACACAATTGATTATTTTAACCGGAGACTTTAATGCGAAAATAGGAGAGAAAAAACTGGGAGACCCAGAATATATTGGAATGTTCGGTTTAGGTAAAAGAAATGAAAGAGGGGAAACGCTATTAGATTATCTACAATGTGAAAAACTGTATTGCACAAATACATTCTACAAAAAGAAAAAACAAAGAAAATGGACATGGAAAAGCCCTGACGGTAAAACGAAAAATGAGATAGACTATATTATCACAAACAACTTGAAATACTGTAAAGATGTAACAGTAATAAATCAATTTGACACGGGAAGTGATCACAGATTGGTGAGAGCTTCTTTCAAAATAAACACAAAGGCTGAAAGATATAACATGGTCCACAAAAAACCCAAGAAAGTACCCACAACCGAAATAATCACCGCACATCAACCAGAATTTGAAAACACTCTAAAACGCAAGCTGGGAGCCACTATAGACCTTCAGAACATGGAAATTAACGATCTTACAGAGAAAATTACAACGAGTGTTCAAACAGCTGTGAAGACAATATCCTTCAGACAGAAAGGAAAAAATCAAAAGTTATCCTCAAGTACACTAAAACTTATAGAAGAGAAGAGACAAATTGACAGAGATTCAAATGAATATAAAACTCTTAATAAAACTATAAGAAAAGAAGTGAGGAAAGATATTAGAAGATACAACACAAGCCTTATCATGAGCACAATAGAATCAAATAAAAATATGAAAGTACTTAGATCAAACAATTATTATTCTGGCAAATCAAATATAATTAAATTAAAAAATAGAAATGGAGATACAATAAATGATAAAGATATGATAGTGAACGCGGTACAAGAGTTTTATTCAGAATTATATAGATCAATTGCACAAAACAGAGAAAATGATGAAACTGTTTTAAATGCTGGATCCGAAGAGATGCCGGAAATAGAATCAAATGAAGTAAAATATGCACTTAAATATATGAAGAATAACAAAAGTGCAGGAGAAGATCAAGTGACAAGCGATATGTTAAAGTTGGGGGGAGAAGAAATCATTGAGGCAGTAAAAATACTCCTTAACAAGTGCCTAGAACAAGAGGCCATACCCGAAAAGTGGAGAAACGCTGAAGTTATATTATTGCATAAAAAAGGGGACCCAGAGAACCTAGAAAACTACCGACCAATAAGTCTGTTATCCCACCTATACAAACTTCTTACTAAAATTATGACGAACCGTTTAACACCTAAACTAGATTTTTACCAACCAATAGAACAAGCTGGTTTTAGAAAAGGGTTTGGAACCACAGACCACATCCAAACTCTACGATTGCTAATTGAGAAAGTCACAGAATATAATATTAAAATTCATCTTGCATTCATTGACTACAAAAAAGCCTTTGACTCTGTAGAACAGTGGGGAATAATAAATGCGCTAAATGAAGCAAGAATTGACTCCAGATACTCAAGGCTGATCAAATTTATCTATGACCACGCTACAATGGATGTAAGGATTGACGAGGACACAAAAACGGGGAAAATCAATATCAAGAGAGGTGTAAGACAAGGCGATACCATCTCACCTAAACTTTTTACGTTAGTTCTAGAAAGTATCTTTAAAACATTAAACTGGGAACATAAAGGGATAAAAATTAACGGAACATATCTGAGTCACCTCCGCTTCGCAGATGACATAGTACTCATCAGTGATGATCTGGAAGAACTTCATACCATGATAAAAGAGCTCCACGATGCCTCCCTGAAAGTTGGTCTACAGATGAACATAAATAAAACCAAAATCATGAGTCCATCCAACAGCAGTATCACAATCGATAATATGAAAATTGAACCTGTTGAAGAGTATATTTATCTTGGACATAAGATCAAATTAGGGAAGGAAAATCAGACAGCGGAAGTACCCAGAAGAATTGGACTAGGTTGGGCAGCCTTTGGGAAACTCAATCATATCCTTAAAAACAAGGATATTCCCATGAATTTAAAAAGAAAAGTGTTTGAAACATGTATCCTCCCTGTGCTTACATATGGTCTGGAAACTATCACCTTAACTGCGAGGACCATATATAAATTAAAATGTACACAGCGATCTATGGAGAGACAAATGTTAGGCATAAGTCTGAGAGATAGAATCAGAAATGAAGAAATCAGACGCCGGACAAAGGTTGTCGACGTGGTGGATCGTATTGCCAGGCTAAAGTGGCAATGGGCAGGTCATGTTGCCAGACAGGGAACAGACAGATGGGCACCCAGAGTCCTAGTATGGAGACCATGGGACATGAAAAGAGGAGTGGGCCGGCCTCAGAAACGTTGGGCCGATGATATTGTCCCTGTCGCGGGTAGCAGGTGGATAAGAGAAGCCCAAAGAAGAGAAAAATGGAAGAAATTAGAAGAGGCCTACATCCAGCAGTGGAGAGACGGCTGAAGAAGAAGAAGAAGATGTAGCGTATTAACTTTACAAAATGATGAACCTCCAGAGCATAGCAGGCCATCTCCGTGCAGACGAGGCACGGTAATACGATAATCATTCCCAATTAGGTACCTGATTTTACAATATTATTTATTGAAATATTTTTAGCTTTAAATTATTTCATGTGTCCTAATACTGTTAAAGTTGTGAATGTTTTACTAATAAATTGTATAGAATTTTTTATATAAAACATTTTTATAATGTGTATAAGTGCAATACCTATGCATCCTAATAATAAAATATATGGAGTATATTATTTGTGTTTATTATTTTTGAAACCTTGTTTTTTCTTTAAATTGCCTTCACCTAAATTTTTTATTAAATATTTTAATGGTGTTCTTGTGCCGACCCTTATATATGGAAGTGAAGCATGGAACTGGCAAAAGAATGATGAAAGTAGAATAAATACAGTATAAATGAGATCTCTTAGACGAATGTGTGGATATTCTGTGTATGATAGTGTCAAATGCAAATATAAGAAGTGAATGCGGTGCAAATTAAAGTGTTATGAACCAAACAATGACAGGGTTGTTAAGATGGTTTGGACACACGGAAAGAATGAGTGAAGACAGAATGGTGAAGAAGTTATATGTAAACGATGTGATCGGAGCTAGGCACAATCAAATATTAAACATCAGTCACGATGTATGAATGTAGAGGAAGTGAGAGATGTATCTCAGGACAGAACAGTGTGGGAGTCCACTCTTTCTGCCTACCCCTCCGGAGAGACGGTTTTGTGGTTAGTTAGTTATGTTTTAATTTTGAAATACCGTAACCTGTAAACAACTTTGTTGAGTCATTTGTAACACCCGATGATGCCAACATAGGTTGGCAAAACAGCTGACATAACAATCTCATGAAATTTAATAAGTGAATCGTGATATGTACCTATAATAATAGTGTTTTATAACTAAAAATTTAATAATGTTGAAGTATCTGTGTTTCGGCCAAAACAATGCATTATCTAATGAATTTATTTATTTAAAAAATCATAAACATCACAGATACATTAATCCAAATTGTTTATAACTACGGAGTAATAAAACTAACTAACCATCACACTGTCTTCCCGAAGGAGTAGGCTGAAAAAATTTACTGCCACATTGTAACCGATGCGGCACTCCATCCTTCTCTGTTTGCTCCCGCGGGAGACATGGCGTGATGGGTTGCGGACCTAATTGCCACCAATAGGCATCTCCCTAATAGAGTAATAATAAAATCAAAACATACAATGCAAGAATAATTAGAATATGGACATTAAAAATATAGAAGGTACAATTAAAAAATACAAGAGTAATTAATGCATTAGAAATAGTTGCTTTTGTGAGGGTAGTCTCACTACTGTGAAAGTCAATGACTACAGGATAATACTGCCTCTGGTTTAGTGTGTCACTTAAATATTTATGTAAATGGCTATGGAAGTTAGTAGGTTAAATCTTTGACTTTGGGTGGACAAATTTAATAAAAAATTTAAAAGGTACGTGAGGAACTGCACAGTCAAGAGTATAGAGGCTTTCTCAGGGGGATCTATCAATAGAAGCGTAGTGGCCGTCCTCTCGTAGGCCTTAGTTACTCCCGAACACCAGTCAATAAACCAACCTCCGACAGTAAACACGTCTTTCATTGACTCACATAGGAGTACACCGACTAAGCATCCTATAGAAGGATATAACAATATTGAACTGAAATCTTTGTGTAGTCAGTTTTTAAATACTATTTGGTGGTCTAAGAAATTACTGATAAATTGTATATGGTATATAGAAGTAGACCAGCGTCCCGGGGGACGTGGTAGGCCCAAGTTGACATTGATGGGACTTATTCAAAGGACTCTCAAAAGAGATCAGGTCTGACACTCCTGGAGACGCCCTACTAGACGAGCCCACCCCAAGTAAATGGGACAAGGCTAGGAAGAAGAAGAAGAATTACTGATAAATTATATATAAAACATTGTTTAAATCTATTTGGTGGTCTAATAAAATTACTGATAAATTGTATAGATTTTTTAAAATAAAACATTTGCTAAATCTGGTGATCTAAGGAATTACTTGGCCGTCATCCAAGATAAACAATTGTTTGTTGATCCTCCAAATATTCTTGGTTTACTCTCCTAATAACTATTCAACTTCCACCATAGAGCAAAGGATGACTGGAGTGAAGACATCTCATCTTCATATTGTTTAAATAAACGTTAAATATTATTTGTGTTAAATATTATAGTGAAAAAATAAAATGATAATCACAGATAACAATGTTGAAAGTGATAATCACCATACAAAAAGTGAATAAGATTTCATAATAAACTAACTGATTTTTGACAGTTCAAGAGTAATGTTTCACCTTCATATTTAGTTTCATTGTTAAATCATAGATGACTCTAACGAAAATATTCCATATTATACATGTATTGTATATAAAATATTTGAGTATTGTTAAACCTACACAATTTTTACTAATTATCTATACGCGGTAATTAAAAAATATATTTTAAGTAGAACAATAAACGAGAAATAATAAATATAAACACGTGGGAAGGTGAAATTTCACAAATTAAATAAGTTCTTACCCAATCTCAAAAACAAATAACTTCTACTTTTAATTTTCTTTTACAAAAAATATAACTTCAAAGGGTTTCTTAAAGATTATTTGTTATAAAATACTTGATATATAATCTTTCGATTTAAATGTAACATTAATTGTATTTTCATTTTACATTTTATAACGTATACAAATGAATGAATTGTTAATATTATGTCGAAACCTTTCGTTGTTTTTTCTGTAATCTTTTTATAAACACATACCTACATATAAATACTATATAAATGTAAAATGCGGGGGTCCAAACAAATAATAATAATAAAGTTAAGAAGCTATACAAAATTGTATTTTTATTGGGAAATCTAATAAAGTGATTACAAAATTAATTTTACAAAAAATATATTACACATACCCACGGCACGGACATAATTAATATGAGCATACCGAATCCAAATGGATAAGTTATGGAGAGAAATGTAAACTTGAGCTACAAAAAGGATTTTTCGCTCTAGCGTGTAATTTATGCGAAAATTGTAAAGTAAGATAACTGTGCGATTTGCAAACAAGCATGAAGGAGTCCTCTCACGTTTGGGGTTTAAATAAATTTCATTGAAAGCAGTAGCAGGCAGTGCGGTAGGTACCCACGTCTAGTAGGTACGGTCGCGGGAGGCGGCACCTCCCTACAAATCTTCCAGAAAGGTGAACCCGAAATAACGAAATCCTGTATCTTCGCTTACATAAACTGAATTTCAATGATGTAATCTCTAACCGAATAGAAACACACATCTTTATATGGTGTTTTTATTTTGTTTTATGATTTGAATTTCGAAATTATTATTTTGTACTTTTAAAAAATGTAAAAATAATATAGGATTGTCTACATAATAACCAAAACATTATCTGGGTGGTACTAGAAAGAAAATATGTTTGTCATGTCAATTACATAATATTATTTATCTTGAAATATTTAGATAATATTACCTATTTATGCTAGCATCGTTGGGTGAACTGATGAAGGTATAATACCTACTTTAGAAACATTCTAAAAAAACTCACATTTGTAGTAATTAGGTTTCTGAAATGAACATCTCCATACAACAAATATGTAATTTTAAAAGTATTTCAGTAAAAATTGCCATTTAATGAATATCAGTAAATCAAGTGTTAAGTTGGTTTGGACTCATGAAAATGAGCACAACTGTGGGGTAGATTGAAGAAAATATAGCACAACCCAATCAATTAAAATTTAAATGCCGACCACGTGAAAATTCCTCTTCTTCCACTTGCTTTTAGCCTTTTTGGTCTATTACTTCGGCGTCAAGTTCCCTCTTGAGAGGTGGACTGCCAGCTCTTCTTTCAACTTTTTGGGGGTCGTCCTTGGAGTTCTTTTTGGAGGTCGTTCTTGAGGTTCTTTTTGGAGGTCGTTCTTGAGGTGAGGATTTGGATAAATTAATATGCGCGCAATACACAACGCATGAATGTTGCGGAGTCTGGATAAGTATGTCATGTATGTCATGAATGTCAAGATAGAACTGTGTGAAAGCCCATCCTCTCAGCCTGGGGTAGTGATCTAAAAATATAATTCAACTAAAAATATGATAAGTAAGTGAAAACTAGACCTGAAAATAAAATATGCGTAACAAAACAATCAAAGTCTATGCATTCTATTTATAAGAAAAATTAATGAATAGTTATTTCTAAAATATATAATTTGATTTGGTGTTTACTTCCTTTCTTTATTTTTTTTCATAAAATTTAGGTCGTCCGCTGACATATGGAAACATGTAATTTTGTCAACGAGTAATCTAGTAATATGCTCCTATAATAAAATATTTATTATTTAACACATGGTATATAAAAAAATACGTCAAACATTAATAATATTTTTAGAAATAAATTAGAACACTTGTTATAAGGCTTATTTTAATTGTTAATTTTTGGTACCCTGTTGGTTGGTAGTTAAAAAAAAAACCAAAATAAAGTTTTTTTTTTTAATGTTTCAATCCTAGGGATTAGTTTGTAGCATAGTCTTATATATTTAGGCTGGTTTTTAGGATACCACTTGGGCCTTAGTGGTAGTTTCCCTTTGCTTTCCACATTTTTTTTTGTAAAAAAACTGGTTATTTGACCCCAATTACTGTGTACAATTATTTATTAGAGCTATTGATTCTCATGACATGTGATAGGTAGCTAGTCCATAGGCATTTTTTTTAGTCAGACTACTTTTTTCACACTGATATCGCCGGGAATAGAGCCAGGGACCTTCAGTGTGGCAGTCCGGTGAGGAAGACCGAGGGAAACGTGGCACGATCAAATAAATTAAATATTGAATGTCGTGAAGGAGTCAGAGAAATCGACGTGCGTGCATGACACGAAGTATGAATGTTGAGGAAGCGAGAGAAATATGTGAGGAAAGCAAAGTGTGGCCGTCCATTCTTTCTGCCTACCCCTTCGGGGAGACGGCGTGATGGTTAGTTAGTTAGTTATAAGGCAATTAAAATGTATGAAGATATTCCAGAGGAAGTCAGAAGTGAGCAGAATGTGAACAAATTTAGAAAAAAATTAAACAAATGAATGGTTGAAGTATTATAAAAAAGGCACTAAGTGCCAAAAAAAAATACAAAATATATGAATTTTTGTTTTATATGACATATAGAACGAAACTGCATACTTAGTTTTTTTGGTACTTAGTGCTTATTCAAATGTAGATGTTTATGTAGATTGTTATTTTTAATTGTATGAAAGTTTATTAGAACATGTGTACTATTCAAGTATATAAGTAAAAATAAATATTAATAAATAAACAGCTGTCGCGAAAAATAAAAAAAATATATAAAAAATATGATACCATAACATCGTTTTATATTTTAACAGTTAATATGGATATATTTTCGGAAAACCGTGTAATAGATTATTTCATTTTCCGTTTGCCCTGAGGACAATTAACTTAATTGAATTTTTCCGGGTTAATTTGTTTACTTCCCCAGGAAACTACCTTTCTCAAGCTTAGTGCATTACACCGTTAAAGGAAAACATGTTTAGAGTTCTCGGCGCGGAGCCGCAGGGCCACTGAGTGAAGTGGCGGCCTAACCTAACCTAACCTAACCTAACCTAGTGCCGGTGATAAATGACTTTATTCTAGTAGTGTGAAGGAAACAAAAGCCAGCAGCATGCGCCCGTTTATCATTCCCCCCAGTCGGCGGAGTGGAACTCTTCGAATTAAATGTATGAAGTATAAGCTCCCGAGTCGTTTTCTTATTTCTTTACGTGATACAAATATGGCGCACATCGAGAAGACATACGAGAGCACTCGATTCTTTTTATATGAATTTTTTTGAAGTCGTTTCGGGTTGCACCGAAGAATTATTTTCTTTAAATTACTGAATTTTGCACATCGATATTTTTTTTTAACAATGATAATAAATTAATACGTATTTAATACTATTATTATATTTAGACTGTCATTGGAAACAAAAAAATATCTAACTAACTAACTAACTAACTAACCATCACGCCGTCTCCCCGGAGGGGTAGGCAGAAAGAATGGAACGCCACACTGTTCTGTCCTGACATACTTCTTGCCATGCATGCACGTCGATTTCTCCGACTCCTCACGTGATCGACATTTAATATTTGATTGATTTGATCGTGCCACGTTTTCCTCGGCCTTCCTCTATTTCTAGCTCCGTTCACGCCGTTTACATATACCTTCTTCACCATTCTGTATTCACCATTGCCATCTTATTTGCAAAATTTATCAATGAAAGCAAAAATGGGCGTATGTAATGGAATTCTAGTTCCAGCCCTTATGTATGGAAGTGAAGCATGGAACTGGGAGAAAAAGGATGTGAGCAGAATAAATGCGTTAGAGATGAGATCACTTAGACGTACTAATGCTGCATACAATTCATCAAAATAGAGAGACTGTGATAAACGGACCACGTAGAAATAATAAGTGAAGTGAGAGTATTAAAAAATATTTTCAGAGCCTCAAGGATGGTATGTATATCGAAACTAATGGCTGGATTGTATGCAGCGAGATGTGGATACTGTTGGCATCATGGGGCTCGAAGAGTATATGCCAGGACAGAGGGAGATGGCGAGGAATGTTGGAGGAGGCTAAGGCCCACGTCAGACTGTATTGAGAATTCCTAATTTCTTCTTGTTCTTTCGGCGTCAAGTCAAATCCTTCCGACTTTGAACTTTTGCGACGTTCTGACTGAAAATGTTTGGATTTATTCTCCGAACTGCTAGAGGTTTCTAGGAATCCCTATGTTTTGCGAATTTTGTATGACTCATTGATAAGGAGCCGGCTCGAGTGTGGTTCGGTGATATGGAGTCCCCACGAGGCGAGATACTCGCTCATGTTAGAGAGGGTTCAGAAAAGATTTCTGAGATATCTCTACATGAGGGAGTTTGGTAGCTATCCGTGGCTTTATCCCACTGAATTCCTCTTGGGCATGCTGGGGACCAATAGTTTACAGATAAGGAGGGATGGGTGCACACTTACCCATTTATTCTTTGAGAATTCCGTCATCTTGGAGGCTATCTATCTTTATCTTCCGGATGGTTATCTTGGATGGTCAGCATAGACTGTTTTATCTCCCAGCATGCAGAACCAACCGGCCTCTGGTGATGCCGGTGGGGAGAGCAATCAAACTGCTGAACATGATCGCTTCGGAGATCGATGTCTTTCATATTAGTGAAAGTACGTTCAGAAGACAAATACTCTTGACTTTGGAGAGTATCTTGTATTCCTAATGTCGAACCATCTCTCATGCGTTCCTGGTATTATATATTTATTATATTTTACTTGTTCTCAATAGATGTCTTGAATTATAAAAAAATTGTTTGTAATATCTTTTGAGGAAAATAAACTGATTTGATTTGATTTGATTCTTGAACAATAATTTGAAACTCCTAAATAAATAAATAACACAAATGAAAACTTCTGTTTTTTAGAAGTTTTATTTTATGATATGGGAATATTCGCCCTATGAATGCATTACTAAAAGTTTCCTGTATTCATTAAAATGTAATAATGCCTTGGCGAGGCAAAAAATGTTTTTCATACAAAAAGAAAACAAACGTTTTCATTCGTATTAATTATATAATTACACTACGTGACATCATCTCAATAAAATATTTGATTTTTTGATATTCTAGCTTGCGTCAATTTCCAATAGTAAAGCTCTCTCTAGTTTTATAAAAACTGTTCATGTGATGTATTTCGGTTGTGAACTACCGAGGGATGCGCGAATTCGTGATGCAGTAAAATGCGATCGGAAAGTTGCACAACTTTTAATCATTTTTCTTCTATGATTCACATTTTATCTTTTCCAGCGAGTACTTTATCAATCTTTGTTTGGGTGCACACCTAGTTCGACGTCTCAAAGTTGTAACTCTTCTTAGTTCATTGTGTTATAAAATTAACTTCTCATTTTATCTTTATGGTTATTCTTTATATCTAAAGTTGAATTTATGAATTATTTGTTATCTAGCTTACATAGCAGGAAGTAAGTTGTTCGCTCTCTTTAATGTGCAGAAACATAGTAACTTTTTCTGTACAAGACAGTAGTAATATCTTCTTCTTCTTCTCCTTACAGACCTTTGGTCTGTTCTTGAAATCAGGCTGGCCTCTCTTGGGAGGTTGACTCCCAACTATCTCTCCATTTCTTCGGCGGTCTTCCGGGGGGACGGCAGCGTGTGGGATTCTGGTGGGATCCATCCTCTGCACGTGCGCATTCCAGTATCTTCTGCGTTGTCTGCCCCATCTCACGACATCCTCCACCTTGCAGATCTCGCGGATAGCCGTGTTCCTCACCCTATCTCGAATAGCCCTTCCTGCTATCATCCTCAGCGTCCTCATCTCTGCCACCCGTACTTTAGCCTTCGTTATTGTGGTATCCGCTCTGGTCTCAATGGTACTTGTATATGTCAGTATAGGCCTTACGCAGGTTTTATATATTCTGACCTTACTTAGCAATATAATTTAATATAATCTCTTGATAGAAGTTCATTTTAAATAATTAAATACAACGATGTTCTTTAACTACTTCCACTTAGTCTTTACATCGACAGCAACCGATTTCGCTAGACTCGCTGGCATCGACAGACTGGTCCAGCCCAGTCTGTCGCTGGCATCGACAGACTGGTCCAGCCCAGTCTGTAGATGCCAGCAAGCCTGGCGAAACCGATCGCTGTCCAAATAATGGATTTGGACAGCGACAATGTCCTGTCAATGTCCCGACAATGTAATGTCTTGAGAAAAATCCTCCCAAAAGTGGAAAATAAATATATAATATCAACAAATTATTATCATTTTCTTCTTATTATTCTTCCCCTTCACATCTCCGTGGTGCATAGGGCCTCAAGGAGCCTTCTCCACCCGACTCTATCGCGTGCCTGATGCCTAAAATCATCCCAATCGAGGCCTGCTGTTTTGACCTCGTCGTGTCGGGCTCTTCTCTAGGTATCTCTAGATCTGCGTCGCTTTCTCTTTTTCCCACATAGGTGACCAGTCTAGTGCGCCCTGAGCGATGCAGGCTGGATTCCGTCTCAGAGTGTGACCGATCCACGGCCATTTGCGTCTAGCGACTTGTTCTATGATTGGCTTTTCGCCTGCCATAATACAGAAAACAGCATTTGACACTGTTTGGGGCCAATAGATCTTGAATATTGAGCGAAGACACCTATTTATAAACACCTGGAGTTTTCCAATTACATCCGCAGTAGATTTCCAAGTCTCACATCCGTACAGCAGTACGCTTTTAGCGCTACTGCTGAATATTTTGAGCTTGCAACAATCAACAAATTGTAAAGGTTTCAATTTGCTTAAAGTATTTTACGTGGAAGATTTAGTGGTTTGTTATAGGAAACATAAACAGATCGATATCTGAAAATGCTGCCAAATAAATAATAATTTGATTGACTACATCGGGTGTCCAAATATTCCGTCCGAGCAGATTGAAATCATTAATCATGTAACTCGTGATTTCTGGTGCCCGATTTTTCTCTCTGGAGCGTTCTATCTGCGTGACTCAAAATCATATATTTCCAAGGCGGGCTTATTCCAGTCCCCGAATCACAATACTGTTATATTCGCAAAAAAATGAAATTTGCCCTTTTTCATAGTGGAACCGATTCCGGCCGTATCGGGTATTCCATCTTTATGTGGTATGCAAATTTAACATCTGCTTCAAAAGATATTCAGTACTTTTCTGGAATTCGCCAATCGGATATTCGCTTGATATTCATAAATCTCCAATGCCCTGTGGTAGGTAGGCGAGTATAAATATTCCGGTATAATCTTGAAGGGTAAGTACTGATCCAAAATTCAATACAATATTTTTATTCAAATATAACTAATGACGTTAATTTAAATATAGAATAAGAAAGAATCTTATTTTTCGTATCAATGGCAAGAAAGCTTCGCAGAGGTGCCTATAAAAAGGTAATATATCTATTCTATCTCTTACCATTGTCGTGGAAGGTTTGGTCATCTTTGCATCGTTCCCAGGGGGGGGCAGGTATTATAGCAACACTACACGTGGAGGCACCTTCCTTGCCCCCATATATAATAAATAATGAAAAAAAAAAATTACGTCGTTTTCATTCACGCAAATAATAAAAAACATATTAAAATAATCTTGAAAATAAGTATTTTATTTTCTTCCACTTATTCTTCCTTATATTCTTAAATATAATACAATACAATTCCTCTTTTCTATGAATATTTCCTCTTTTGCTTACCTACTTTTGCAGATTTTCACGGTTGATAAAAATGTGTTATATGGGATCTTGGGTACATTCTCGTCTCTTGGTATCCTCGGAGATCGGAGATCGTTGCAGTCTCCATCTTCCGGGTAGTATTGTCCCTCTTAATTTCCTCTAGAAACTAGAAGCAGAATGTATGGAATGAAAAAAATAATTATTTTTTATTTTCATTTTACATTGAACACCAAGAAATTTAAATAACTAAAAAATTGCAATAGGTTAAAATTCATTCTCCCGACACTTCATTTTACCTTGGATAATAAATTACGTATAAGTAAGGCGGCCTTCGTGGCAGAGTTGCAAGAGCTATGTCTGTCGAGTCGGAGGTTCCGGGTTCGATTCCCGGCGATTGCACACAGTGATTATTACACAGTCCTTGGTCTGGTGTAGAATTCACGTGATAATAAAATGGCGATAGATTAGCTATTTTTCACATGCCATGAGAATCAATTGCTAAAAAGTTGTATACAGTAATTGGGCTCAAGTAATCTGCTGTATACAAATGTGGAAAGAAACGAGAAACTACCAACTTAAAAGGCCTAAAATGCATCCCAAGAATCAGCAAAAATATTACATTTTGCTGCAAAACAATCCCTTGAAACTAGCAAAGCGAAGAATAAGCTACATTAATAGTTCTAATGTTAATAAAAATCGCATTACGGGTTTATAAAATAAGAAAGTACATTTTTTTATATATAGCCTCTGCCGTAGCAGGATGTCTGAAGAATCTGGTTTGGAAGCAATCGTATCGTATCGACTGCAAGATCAGAATTTATCGAAGATGCGACCTATCATGACGTACGATCAAATACTGGAAAAACTCTCCCTGATCGTATCCGCAACGCAGACATAAGAAAAACTGGCGAAATAAAGGATATCGTTCAGCGGAGTAGATCCAGAAGAAGATACTGAAGGGACCATGTAGCCCGAATGGATGGTGACAGACTCGCATATAAAGCCGCTTATGAAATACCTTCCGGACGCTGCCCACCTGGAAGACCACCTAAGAGATGGAGGGACAACTGTACCTCATCATCCGATGAGACATGATTTCTGTGTCACAGATCGCCAGATCTATTAAACGAAGAAGAATAAGAAAAAAATATTTTTTAATCGTTTAACTACTATAAGTTATATTTAGATATCTAATTATATTACCTCGTATGCACCGGTACCACAATGATATATAATAAAAAGTTCTGAGTTTTTGTTAATATAATATTTATTCTGGAAGTAGATGTTTTACGATTTCAGGTTTGGTCCGCGGCACATTTCACTTTTTCAATTTCCGGGAGAGTTTTACTAACAGATATGAATAACAAATATTTTCTGTTTCGTTTGTTTAGAACAGGAATTCGCCCGGTCAGTATACCCAGGCCGGGAATATCTCTCAGGCATGCATTTCCATTCAGACTGACTTTTTATAGGATAAATTCCAATCGCATTCGAAATGTATTCTTTTCGTTGGAGCTACATTCTGGTATTGGTTTTTGATTGAGTTTTTCAATATTCTGATCTTTCTCTTCCCCGTTTAAAAATGCTAACTAAGAAGAATATACGAATGATTTGGTTGGTTTCCACAAGAAGCTTGCTCAATTGTTTTCTCTGGCTTAGTAAATTAATAAATCGAAAGATAAGGGTTGTGTTTTAACAAATTTTTTTATTTTATTTTTTATAATGTCACACTTTTTTGTTCTATATTCGTCTTTACTGTGCCTTGCAAATTGAGATTTGAATATTTATTATACTAAAAAAAACATGACAAGCCCCATTTCCGATATGTTTATAATAATATAACTATCTGAAAGTAATTGAAAGGTGACCATGTTCGAAGTAGGAACATTCGACGAGCGTGCATGTCACAATGTGCGAATGTAGAAGAGGCGCGATAATTACGCCAGGATAGAATAATGTGGCGATCCATCCTCTCTGTCTACCCCTCCGAGGAAACGGCGTGATGATTAGTTAGTTAGTTTAGAAACGATTTTGTACTAATACGCGCTTTCATAAATATCTCTTTTGGACTTCCTAGGCCGTCTCTGGTCCAAAGCCGTCTCTAGCAAAGGAGACACCAGGTCACACTTAATTTACTGACTCTAAAAAAATCTCATATAATGTAAATCACACTCTTACATACACTAGATACATACATATAATTTCCTCCAGCACAACGGTAAGAGAATAGGAATGGTAATAATAACATTCTTACGAATCGAGCTTGCTATTGACACGAAGAAGAAGAAGAAGGTCTTTAAATAAATTAAATCGTTATATTATATGAATACAAAGTTTTTTTCTGTATTCAAATAACACATTCCAATTGAGTTTGAATTTTGTTTGAATTGAGTTTATTGTAACACCTGATGATGCCAACATCGGTTGGCGAAACAGCTGTCGCGACACTCTCAGTGAATAAAAATAAATTGTGATATTATATCAGTGTTTTAAATTTTAACAATAATATAATTTTCTTTTTCAATATTATCATAATATTACAAAGTGTTATGTTGTCATGTAACAATTATTGGTGATTGTATCAAGGCATTTTCAGAAATAGGTGTTATCGAGCGCCCATGTTTCTTACAGCTTCCTCTGCCAAGAGCGCCCTCCCTATCGGAAGCGGAAGCTCTTCTAGCTACTTCCTATCGTCAGATGATAGTACGTGACGTCTCTTTGAGCGCCTACGTTTTTTAAACAGAATCACGAAATTGTAAAAATTGAGTTATATATTTAATAAAAATTTGTTATATTCTCGTCTAATTTTATTCTATTGTTTCAACTGCTAAAGAATTTAATACCACACAATGTTTTTTTAAATCTTATTTTTTATAACGGATTTCATAAGAAATCCAAACGAAACAAGTCATATTTTTATTTCTACAGAAATAATGTTATTTTGTTTTGCAATGTTGACTTAGAAAACACCTTCATAGATGGCGTAACCAAATTCGTTAACTAAGAGAAAGCGGGATCTGTTGAAAAACAAACCAAACTCTACAATTAAAACGAGTTCCGATGTAAAAAATATAAACATGTTTTTGCAAGAAAAATCTGATATGGCGTTGTACGAGGGTTTTTCAGTGTTTACTTGAACATTTAACGTGTAAATTATATAAAAACAACAACAATTATATAAACAACAATTATATAAAAACAACAAGTAATGTTAAAAACAAACACGCTGTATTAAAATATAAGTATTTGTTAACAAACACGAAAGATCATAAATTAAAAATAACCATCACGCCATGTCTCTGAAGGGTAGGTAAAGATAATGGACCGCCCCACTACTCTATCCTGACACACCTCTCTAGATTCCTCCACATTCGCACACAGCGTTTAACGCACGCACTTATTTTAAATTAAAAACTTTGAAAATTATTAAACTAACTAACTAACTAACCATCACGCCGTCTCCCCAAATGGGTATGCAAAAATAATGGACTGCCACACTTTCTTTCCTGACATATTCCTCTCGCTTCCTCAAAATTCATACATCGTGTCATGCACGCGAGACGATTTCTCTGACTTCTCGCGTGGCCGACATTAAATATTTGATGTCGTCTTAATGATCCTTTCATTATTTTTACAAAATAATAATAATAATAAGCCGCCATTTCTTAAGATAGTCGATTCTAAGGTACAAAGAACATAGTCATGTTGAATCTTGTGTTAATCTGTTAATCAAAAATAAACAATTTATAATCATTTCTTCAGGCTGAAATTTAGCTTTACCCTGTAACAAGTTCGCTCGCTTTTTCATCTCATTGTTCCTGCTAACGCTCTCCCCATCCGTTCCAGATTTCATCTCAATCTCCGTCGGTCCCATCCTTTATCCCCGGTTGTTTGTGACAGTGTGCACCAACATATCATCCATCCCCCGCACTGCATAAACTGCAGAACCTTTGCCGGGATATGTTAATCTGGTTAGTCTTTACGTTTCCTTTTATTTTTCAAGGATTAAATTAAAATCTTGTTCACAGACTTTGTGACGACTCTTTGTTAAATCTGTGATAATAATAATAATAATAATAATTAGGCTAATTTGTATAGCGCCGTTTTCGTGAATAGCTCACCTCAAGGGCGCTTTGACAATGTTTTTAGTCATGAGAGCTGCATGTGACACCAGCAATCAGATAACCGTTGCTTACATTTTATGGGATATTTTGAAAAGGTGGGTTTTTAGGTGAGATTTAAAGTCTGTCGTATTGTCAATGCATCTGAGGCGTGCAGGAAGCATATTCCAGGCGGACGGACCTGCCACTGCGAAGGCCCGATCTCCGAAATTTGTCCGGGGGTTGCGCTTTGGCTCAACTAATCTGCCTATTGCCGAGGAGTTTGCTGATCGAGGCGTAGATTGCCGCAAGTTAGGGCTATCAGCAACACAAAGTTCAGATGTGTTAGGCTGGTGCCATTCCGTGAAGCGCTGTGATATTAGATAAATGTTTCTTTTTCTTGTTTATTCTTTCTTGAATAATAATCTTTGGTCTGGTGCAGAATTCACGTGACAATAAAATGGCGATAGATTAGCTACCTATCACATGTCACGATAATCACTATGATAGCTATAATACCCTTTACATCGATTTGGCTCATGCTGTCATGATGTAAAGAGCGATTCAACAAAATAATAACTATCTATCTATCTATCTTACCATCACGCCGTCTCCCCAAAGGGGTTGGCAGAAAGAATGGACTGCCACACATTTCTTTCCTGAGATATTTTTCTCGCTTCCTCAACATTCATACATCGTGTCATACATTGCCAGACGAGTTTTACTCCATATTATATAATTTATACGGATGAAAACGTCTGTTTTCTAGAAGTTTATTAAATTATTTGTGAATGACATGTTTCGCCTGTCTAAGGCATTATCAAATGCTTTTACATTTGATAATGCTTTAAACAGGCAAATATGTCATTCATATAAAATATAATAAAACTTCTAGAAAACAGAGGTTTTCATTCGTATTAATTATTTAATTGAATTCGTGAGTTCTACCAGACCAAGGACAGTGTGATTATTTACACACTGTTATTGCCGGGAATCGAACCCGTAGCTTTCGCCTATCTGTCACGAAGGAAATAAAATCAAAAATAGGCATACTAAATACATTATTTTATTAAATTATACAAACTATATTTCTATGATAAGAAGCCATTACTGGCCTGGTGAAGCTTGCATCCGATCATGGAGCGAAACTAGTTGGCATCAATTATAATAACCCGAAACTAGTTGGCATCAATTATAATAACCCGAAACTAGTTGGCATCAATTATAATAACCATATGCTGGTTAAATACAAAGTGTTTTATTAATTTATATCTATAAGTTTAAAATATTTAATCACAAACCAGGAATGCAACCCATAACTCACGGCGAACCATCAGATTCAAGGATAGATACAACTTTAAGATGGTGCAGGACTTCACTTACCTGGGTTCGTCTATAACAAAAGAAAACGAAGATCACAAGGAAATCGAAAGAAGAACAAAACGTTCTTCTCTCTACTACCAGCGCTCAAATCAAGAAACGTACACTGGAAAACCAAAATCATTCTGTATAAAACAATCATCCGAACAGTAGTGACCTATGGATATGAGGCGTGGACAATGACAGCGAAATCCGCATAGCGACTGGATACTTTTAAGAGAAGGGTGCTGCGCAGAATTCTGGGACCTGTGAATGACGGTGAAGGCTGGAGAGTGCAGCATAATGACGAGCTGTACTATATTTACAAAGCTCCCAGTCTGTCCACACAGGTCAGATTGAATAGACTGAGATGGGCCGGTCACGTGCAGAGGATGCCGTCACCGCGAACCCCAAAAAGATTGCTGGAGTGGCACCCAGGTGGTAGAAGACCTATTGGACGACCAAGGCTGCGATGGGAGGATGAAGTTGGGAGAGATGGGGCGAAATTGTTACGAGTGTCAGATTGGAGGGTCGAATCGGAGGACAGGAGGAGTTGGAGGCGAAGAATACTGGAGGCTAAGGCTCGATATGGGCTGTAGGGCCATCGAAGAAGAAGAAGAAGAATTGCAAAGTGAGTGCTTCACATGAAAATTGAAATTTGAAATATACAGTTTTATATCATGACTTAAGAAACAATTAATTATTAATAATAATATTTTCTCACAAATGGCATATTCTTTTGTGTCGTTGTCTCCGTACGTAAGCTGGCGATTTATTTTACAATTAAATTCTGGGAAATGATTGAACTAAAAAAGTCGGTAGTCGTGACCCAACTATCTCAGTAAGACCATGATAAATAGGGAATAGTTAACGATGTAAGATCAATCAATCTATTTTCCGGCAAAGTTTTCAATATCGATATACGTATATATGAGCTATATTAACACGCGTTAGCCAGCTTAGTAAGAAAGCGTTGAAGTATTAATTCAGGCCTAATCTGAACAATCTCTTGATTTAATGAAGTTGACAAAATATAAAGACGAGTAAACTCAAGCTTGTTTGTTTAAAGGATTAAGTACTTAGAAACTAGTTGAGCACTCCTACTTACAATAGCACCCTTTCATTTCACTGAGCTCTTTCAGTAAAGCAATACATTATCACGGGACCTGAACCCTTATTTTGTCACAAGAATGCCTAAGACTAGACTCCCAAAGAAAATCCTGCACTCTCAGATGACCCAAGGAAAGCGTTCACATGGTCGGAGCGAACCTCCAAAATACCAACATTGATAGTGAACGCTGGGAAGAGACTACAGAAGATGTACATAGATGAAGAATGAAAGTACGTAAATTGATTGTTTCCGAAACAATTATGTAAAATTTCTTCAATATTTGCCATACGTTTGTGTTGTGGATTCATTAAACAATGTTACAGGAATATTTTCGACACAGAAGCCTTTCATCAGTGATTTGTTAGTTTTTGTATACACGAAATAAACATATTAACAAAATTTTCATGACTGCGGTCAGTTTTGAGAGAAATTTCATTTTAATATCTTTCAAATTTAAGCATATTTATGAAAAATTGTTGTAAATATTTATTTTGTAAATAAAATATCTAACAAAACACTGATGATGGGCTTCTGTATCCGTAAAATGTTTTTTTTTTTTAGTTTAATTTTTAATAAAGATAGTGTTGTTTACAAAGTAATAAACATTATTCAATTATGAAAACTCCATATTTCATAATTAACACGAATGAAAACGTCCGTTTTCACATCATTATATTTGACATGTGATAATGCCTTAACCAACAAAATAAAACTTCTATAAAACAGAGTACATAGAGGCACACAAGACTATTTTTGTGGCAGAGTGGAAAGAGCTCAGATTGGCATGCCAAAGGTCCCGGGTTCGATTCCCGGCGATGGCAGTGTGATTGTCACACTGTCTTTGGTCTGGTGTAGAATTCACGTGACAATAAAATAGCGATAAAATAGCTACCACGTGTCACGAGAATCATAATAGTAACTAAAAACAAATTTTACATAGTAATTGGATCTAAATGACCTGTTGTATTAAAAAAAAACTTCGATGCACAGGTCAGAGATGACGCTACAGAGAGGAGGAGATGAACGGATAGGCAATCGGAAGACGGTGGTGGTTCGATCACCAACGTCTTTAATAGTTGCCCAGAGTATGTGGGTCCAAGGTTGGATTTATAATCACGTGGGGATCCAGCTGGGAAGCTTTTGAAAACATGAGTTACATCCTTAAAAACCGAAAAATACCGATCAACCTGAAACGAAAAGTCTATGAAGCCTGCGTTCTGCCAGTTGGTACTTATGGTCTTGAAACTGTTACATTGTCCAAACAAAGTGCCGAGAAACTACGAGTGACCCAAGGAGCCATGGAAAATGCCATGTAAGGAATAAGCCTGAGAGACAGAGTCAGAAACGATACGGTGAGAGAAAAACAAAGGTCACTGACATCATCCACCGGGTGGCGACTCTAAAATGGCAATGGGCAGGTCACGTAGCCAGAAGCTCAGATGAAAAGTGGAGAAGAAGACTGCTGACTTGAATACCGTGGACGGCAAAGATAAGTGCAGGGCGACCGCAACTACGGTGGAAGGATTATCTGAACAGACACGCCGGAATAACCTGGATGCAGTCTGCACAGGACAGAGTGACATGGAAGCGAATGGAGGAGGCCTTTGTCCAGGAGTGGACGGGAATAGGCTGAGGAAGAAGAAAAGAAGACGACCTTCGTGGCTGAGTGGTAAGAGCTCTGACTTCCATTCCGAAGGTTCCGGGTTCGATCCCCGGCGATGGGAGTGTGATTGTCACACTGCCTTTGGTCTGGTGTAGAATTCTCGTGACAATAAAATGGCGATAGATTGGCTACCTATCACATGTCATAAGAATCAATATAATAGCTAAAAAATAAATGTATACAGTAATTGGGTTCAAACGACCTGTTGTATGCAAAAAAAAAATAAGAAGAAGGGGATCCACATCCATGAAGGACAGTCTTCCTCGGATACGAGGGACAGCCGATGATGATGATGATGCCGTTATCGCGGGACCTGAACCCTTATTTTCCGACGGATAAACCTTCGAAAATTGTAATAGGCGATTTCTGGTGCTTATATTTAGGAAATACTTTATTATATCTCGGTTGGGAGTGAATTGAAAATTGACTTTTGAGAGAATTCCGGCCGGAGGGTGTTTTAAATATGAGCGATAAATTTCAAAGACTAATTTGGCAAATCCAAGTTCCAATCGAGTTATGAGCCTTGGCCGGCGCGGGTCGCTCGGTCGTTTATTAATTAATGCGATAACTTCGGGCCGTACTAATTATACGATTGGCTAATAAAACCTCGGACGGGAGTGACGGCGTAACGAGATTTATGTATCTCGCAATAAGGAACAAAATGCCGCGACGTGTAATATCTCAATGCTAGGAGGAAACGGCTGGAGTACAACTTCCCCGTTTACTCTAGAAGAGATATATGTATTTTTCCGACTGAAACAATCCTCGAAATATTTATTGCGCTAGAAAAACGTTTCTGGAAAACAGGCGTAAGTTGTGTGTGAAGGAATTAGATGCCACCTCGGGAAATGTCGCTGAAATAAGTAGGACAGATTCGAAAATATTCTCTATGAGCGTGAGTATACATATTTCTATAGCTATATTAGATATTTCACGTAAACAAATATAAATATTTACATAACACATTAATAGATTATTTCTTGTTTTCTTGAACAATGGTGTAAAACTCCTTATTAAATATTTTTTACGAATGAAAACGTCTGTTTTCTAGAAGTTTTGTTATTTGTTATGGGAATGACATGTTTCACCCTACTAAGGCATTATCAAATGTTTTGTAAAATGTTTTAGTAGGGCGAAACATCACATTCCCTTACAATATTGTTAAACTTCTAGCAAACAGACGTTTTCATTCGTATTATTTATTTATAATGGAGTTTTACAGCATTGTTCAAGAAATAATAAATATAAGGTAGATGAATTTTATTCAAATACTATATAAAACACCAATTGACGGTGATTTTTATTTAATATTATACTAAATAAAATATTTTGATGACAGCCATTTTTTGTTTAACTTTACGACTGGATTATTTGATACTTTCAATTCAAGGGGTTACAACTCTATTTCTTCTAATTTTGCTGTTACAACTTGAAATGATTTACAATGTTTCAGATAGCAAAACGGAAACAGAAGACGAAATAGAGATCTACTCTCAATGTTTTTTACGAAGTTCAGCGTGAAAAAGAAGAAATGCTATCCAAACAAAAATAAAAAGAGACAAATTTTAAATGTGTTTTTCGAAAATTTGAAATTAGTTTAGCAGATATTTTTTCTTATTGGTTATACAAAACATTAATTTCAGGCAAGTCCGTCTCTTTTTTGAATAAATAAATATTTTTCAATTTCTTATTTTTTGAAATTTTCAAAAATATTTCAATATGGCTTGAGATCCTCATAAAGCTACAACAAGATTTGATAAGCAGTTTTTAAATGAAAAAAAAAATCGCAAAATTAAATATTTTCAATTAACCGTTTAAGAGTAGATTCATTTATGTGTTATTATTATTGGTATTATTATTTTTAAAACCTCTGACAATCCCCTCATTGACAATGAAAACGTGTTTTCTTTAAACTGTTTTTTTTTTACAACAAATTGTATATGAGGATTTAAAAAAACAAACAACAACGACAAACCATCACGCCGTTTCTCCGCAGGGGTAGGCAGAGAGAATGAACCGCCACACTACTCTATACTGACATACCTCTCTGGCTTCCTCCACATTCATACAGCGCGTCATACACGTACGTCGATTCTTCCGGCTTCTGACATGACCAGCCTTAAAAATTTGATTAATTTGGTCATGCCATGTTTTTCTCGGTCTACCTCGACTCCGTACTCCGTACTCCATTTTTTAACGTATACTTTTTTTAACCATTCTTTCTTCACCCATGCGCTCCATAATATGACATATTATGTCCGAACCAACGCAGCAAGTTTATAAAAAATATAATTTTTTTTAAACTATTAAACATGTTTTAAAAAGTATTTTAATCTACTATTTGTCAAAATCTTAACAAAAAATTATAATTATACGATTAAGGATGATAATTGTTCGAATCGTGTCTATAAACAGTGCAATAAAAAGATTTTTTTTTAAAAACAATGTTTTAGTAATATAATGTGGAGCAATTCAATATGATGAATTTTTGATAAACTTAAGGCTTTAAAACTGTAGAATTCCATAATGAAGATATGTTTATGGATTTCTACTTTTTAGCTTATTTTTCTCTACACGTTTCCCAGGTTTAATTCCTTAATCATAAAGAGAACGATAATAATTGTTTATATCGGTTATTTCATTCTCCCGTTACACTCTGCTTATGTAGTTCTCCCGATAATGAAGGTATTAAACCTTCGAAACATGTCTAGAAAAATAAACTCAAATAAAGAAAATAAAACGGTGTTTTAAATTATAAAAAAAATCGATTTTATCAGGATTCAAAATTTATATAATATGTGATTATATGTGGCTAAGTTCAAATGGTCATTTGCGGGACATGTTGCTGGACTGGGAGACCAAAGATGGAACAGAAGGGTAGTGGAGTGGAGACCACACAAAGATAGATGGTCTGATGACATTAGAAGAATGCCCCGGTTAACTGGATGCAGGAGGTACCTACAAGATATGTGGAGACGTATGCTGCCGCATCAACTAAGCATATAAACGCATCAACTAAGGTTTTTGTCGAAATTTAGTTATTACATTATCTGGTATCGGGAAAACGAGATCTACAACTTTCTCAAAGTGACATTTCATGATTTCTTCATTTTCTCGGTTTTTCAGTTTTCGTAAACGCAGTAACTAAGACTTCGAGTGCAGTTTTACTTGTCCAGAACGCACTAGCTGTAGTTGGTGCAGACTTGTTTTCTAGCATTCAATAGCTTTTTAGTCATAAATGCACTATGTTTGAGTTAGTGCGTTTATTGCTAGCAATCTCTATGAGTATTATTGGCGGCGTGCTTAGATTAGTAGCATCAACTTGAGATAATGAGCTTATTATAAGTAAAAAAATAGCATGTTCTGCATTGCCACACAAATTATATCGCACTAATTTCACATATAATAGCAATTTTTCTTTACTTAAATGCATTTTGTGATGTAGTTGATGCACTTATCACATGTATTGTTGAAGAATTGAGGTATAAGCTTACTATATAAAATGCATTAAATTGATTTACTATGCATAAATGTATCAAGTAGGGTAGTCGATGCGTTTATGACTAGTTATTATGGCCTAAAAGTATTAGAAGCTGCTAGCGATAAGTACTTTTTTAAAATTATATGTACACTTTATTTTATTTTTATGTACGTTTGTATTTTTTAGTATTCTTAACCAGACGATCGCCGTAAGCACACATGTGCGCGCTTCGCAATATTCGAAAGATGTATTTCAAAATTAATTTCGCTTTTCTCACGACATCTATAAATATTTTAAAATATTAACAAACCAAAAAGGATCGATATTTTTCGATAGTTTGGGAGTATCGACAAACGTGGCGATGAATGGGTTAACCCTTTTCTCTTTGTTTTGGTACAACTTTCATGTTGGTGTCTTATATAGTTCCTGAGATATAAGCAAAATAAAAATAAAAACTTTAAACGTGTTTTTCTCGAAAAGCGTCAAACCCTAGTTAATGCGTTTATCTTACGTATAAGTGCGGCGCGGCAGTATGGGGGAGGCCTATGTCCATCTGTCGACGATATCAGCTGTATAAGTAAGTAAGTTGTACAATAATTTCGTAAGTATTATGGATAAGTATACTATATCTGTTATCACTTTCTATTAGTATATTGGGATCGAAAAAAATATTCCTCTCTTCCCGGGCCATTATTAGCGGGTAATCAGAGCCGGGGATAAGCACCTGAGGTAATTGCGTTAATCAATTACTTACCGCTCGTCGTTATTCCCAGAAAAAGAAACAGCTAAATCGGATGGATATTGATTGAATCTCCTCGCCGGGAATTAGGGCTACAGAGTCTAATAGTTCCTCGGTATAATTCACGAAGATTAAAGCCTTTGCAATTGAACTCGTTCAATTATCCATTTAATTATATACAAATCGATACAAACGCCAACGTTTTTGTGTACTTGATTTTATTTATACCGATCACATATATGTTTATTTATTACAGCAGCTTCAAAGAAGTATGTCATCTCAGAGTTTTTCAAATATTGTAACAGTGGACAGTTTTCCTTTAATGTCTTCTTATTTTTCCATGTTGTAAACTTATGTGGTCTGTTCTCCAGAGGGTTGCTTCTCCTGTGAGATGGATTTATCAAATCAATCAAATCAAATCCGTTTATTTCATCCATAGTCAATACAAAATTAAGGTTTAAGGTATCGATTGAGAACAGGTAAAATAATCTATTGTGTATAGTATACTACCAGAAATGCATGAGAGATGGTTCGACATAAGGTAGACAGGATACTCTCCAGAATTAAGAGTATTTGCCTTCTGAACGAACTTTTACTAATATGAAAGACGTCGATCTCCGAGGAGACTCTGCTCTTGCTCTCATTGCTCTTCCCACGGGTGTCACCAGTGGCAGGTTGGTTCTGGCGGCCAGTAGGTAAAACAATCTATGCTGTCGCTGTCGGAGATACCTATCAGGGACAAAAAGGCGAACACTCTCCAGCACGGCCGAGTTCTCGAAATATCCCCTGAATAATCTAAAGAAATGGGTTGTGAGATGCCCATCTCTTCGAAGCTGCAGAGAGTTGGCCCCAAGCATTCCCAAAAGAAATGCCGTGGGATAGAGCCACGGATAGCTACCATTCTCCCTCATGTAGAGATACCTCAGATTTTTTTCTGAACCTTCTCCAGCATAACGGAATATCTCGCTTCGTGAGGACTCCATATCACAGAACCACTTTCGAGTCTGCTCCGAACCAATGCATTTACAACTATCGTACCATATCTTCCATGAAGACGAGTCCCGTGATGCTGATTATATAGTGCTTGTACAAGGTTGCTCCAAGCATGGCTCTTTCCATGGCGCAATGGGCGACTTGGAACTTGTACATTAGCCCCCTTTTCAGTGTCCACGTTTCAGCTATAATGTTATGACTCTCAAGACACACTGGTAGAAGACTTTAGTCTTGGTGCATTCGGCTATTTGAGAAGTAAAAATTTGACGCTTTGGTATACAAATAATATCTTAATTCTTTTAGAAATGTAAGAGCATTAGGGTAACCCTTGTTTAATAAGGATTATAAGGATACTGGGAAAATATTGTAAATAGGGCTAGTTGTAATATTGATATGACAGTTTATATAATTAGTTTTCAATGTTGGCTACATTATGAGTCGGAGAAATCAACGTTCGTGCATGACACGACGTATGAATGTTGAGGTCACTTCGGGGAAACGGCATGATGGTTCGTTAGTAAGAAATTTCTTATTCAAGAGATTCACAAATTCTCAAGCAAGGAAATATTTAGGTACTTAGTATCAAATGTAATTGTCAACTTTTCTTTCATAATTGGTAGTATATCTGTATAATCCCCTCGTAACTAAACTTTATTACACTGAAATGATATTACAAAGCTGTAAAAATGAAAATAATTCGTCCAGTTTTGCGTGTGGGAGAGAGATCGGACGAAAAAACCAGCATGAAGAGCCCATTCGTTCAATTAATCAAATTTAAAAACAATTTTCTTGGTAAATTTAGGGAATGATAAATAGTGATATAATTCTTGTAACTTGTGCTGTTTTACACGACATTAATTCTTGCGGCCCGAATAAAAATATGCCGGTTTGTTTTGACCTACCCGGCAGCGGCGTAATAATCCATTTAAAATGCCTTAACCCTTCGCGTAACATCAACTTATTTTAATCATTTTCTTTCTTTACACTAAATAAAAGTTCTGTTCCCAGAAAACAATTTACATCTTCGTCTCTATTAAGATACAATTAATCCTTATAAAATTAAAATAATTTATCCGCAATGGGTGAAATCCAGTATTTGTCTACAAGAATTTGTATACATTCAAAATGTTGTATAAAATAACTGGTCCAAGTAGGCATAAAATTGGAGAGACATCTCCGGGCGAAGTCTAGTACTGTATGATTTGCAGAAACTTTCACAGTACATTAATAAAGATTTTCTGCTTAATGATTTCCAATCTTGATAGATGACGCTAGTGTAGAGTGAACTTAAAAATCTAAAGATAAGCGTGGGATTGTAGCATATATACAAGTTACAAAAAATTGTTAGACGTGGTGGTCAAAAGAAAAAAAATGCGGAATGGGGAATGTTGTTAAACATAAAGCTATTGCTCAACCCAACCAATGACAGGTCATAAGTCCTGTAAGCGCCTCGGCCACCACATTCTGTTCCCAGAAAACAATTTACATCTTCGTCTCTATTGAGATACAATTAATCCTTATAAAATATAAATAAAAGTTAGTACATATGTTTATTGTTTCTTGAACAATGATGTAAAACTCCATATTAAATAATGAATATGAATGAAAACGTCAGTTTCCTAGTAGTTTTATTATATTTTTTGGGAATGGCTTATTTTATGCCCTTGGAATTTATTTTTCTAAGGCATTATCAAATATGGTAATACGAAAATTGATGTGACTTTATACATTTTTAACAAATAATTATTTGGGTAGGTCCAGAAATATTGGGGTGTGTTTCTTGGAACTCGTTAAGAAAATTTATGACAATGATTACATAGTTAGGGGATATTAAATGATATTATATCAATCAAAAATAAGTTATTTGAGTTAGGACGAAAAGTGTTTCTAAGAAAAACATATTTTGACAAATTGTTTACAAAAGATTGTACATATTTGATAATGCCTTAGAAGGGCAAAACATGTTATTCCCAAAAAATTTAATAAAATTTCTAGAAAACTGATGTTTTCATTCGTATTAATAATTTCAATCCATCAATCAAATCAATCAATCAATCAAATCAGTTTATTTACTCAAAAGACATTACAAACAGCGTAAAAGTTCAAGGCATCGATTGAGTACAGGTAAAATATTATAACATACATACAATATAATACCATACAACATAATACCAGGAACGCATTAGTGATGGTTCGACTTTACCTATACCTTTCTTGGTACTCTTAGATAAAACTAAAACCATCGAACTAATCATCACGCCGTCTCTCCGTAGGGGTAGAAATAAATAATCGATCGCCACACTGTCCTTTACTTCTTTCGCTTCCTCAAAATTCATACATCGTGTCAATAACGCACGTCGATTTCTCCGACTTCTCACGTGGCCGACATTCAATATTTGATTTATTTGATCATGCCTTGTTTTTCTCGGTCTTCTTTTGTTTCTAGTTCCATTGACATCCTTAACAATTACTATTTTTAATATTCTTACTTCATTATTCTCTACGCGTCTTCAAATCATCGTAATGATCCTTTCATTGTTTTGTTCATAACATTTTCATTCGTACTGCATTCACCTCTTATTTTTCAGTAAACGCTCTATCAAACACAAATTTTCTACAGTCGTCACTTCTAAGAGATATATTTTTTTTTATTTAATTTTTTTTTAAAACCCAATTGGGTTATATGGATACATTTTTAGATCTTACTATTAATTATGTATTGTTTCAGATATTTTTTATATTGAGTTGTAGTGAGATTCCTTGTGTCTTTTGGTAGTCCATTGTAAAGTTTCAGTCCATTGTTCAATATCCTTGATTGTCCTGTCTTAGTTCGTGCAATTGGTAAGTGATATCTGTCACAGTTCCTGGTCCAGTGTCTGTGTGTGTCTGAATTTTTAGTTAATTTGTAGCTGCTGTCTGTTGTCTTTTCCATGGTCACTCTGTGTAAAATTTTTAAGGTCTCATATTTGGTCAGGTCTGATATGTCCATTTGTTTTGTTTGTCTGTAAACTTGTAAACTTATACATTTATTCTACTTTTATCCTTATTTTGCCAGTTCCATGTTTCACTTTCATACGTAAGCTAGCCTGGCGAAACGTGTCGTTGGCGAAATAAAGTAAAAAATGGATGTAATGTTAATTTAATTAATATTTAATATTATAATAAAAAAACATAATTCTTCTTATAAGAGTGTTAATGATGTATTTAAAATTTGTGTTTTGTAAACTTTCGAGGTGATGTGTGATTGGGGCGAGTTGGGTGGTGTAACCAATTGCTGTGGTCCAACTTCCCCGGACGCTTGTGGTGAATGAGTGTCGTTCCAAAGTCGTTTTATAGTTCGAAGTTAAACTTTCCACTGATGGTTTGACCAGGAGTCAAAACTTCCCCGTGAACAGCAATATGCCAAATTATTGATATACTATCTCCTAGAAATTTTGGATTGTACCCAAATCTTTTTATTTTATTTTAATTTCAATATACTAACCAACCATCACGCTGTCTCCCCAAAACGGTAGGGTGAAAGAATGGACAGTTTTTTTTCACACTTTTCTTTTCCGACATACTTCTCTCGATTCCTTAATATTCATACATCGTATCCTGCACGCACGACAATTTCTTCGACTCCTCACGTGGCCGACATTCAATATTTGATTTATTTGATCTTGCATCGTTTTTCTCGGTCTTCCTTTATTTCTAGACGCGTACAGGGTCTTGACTGCTTCACATTCATCTAAGATATCTCATTTCAACTCTATTTATTCTACTTTCATCCTTCTTTTGCCAGTTCCATGCTTAGATTTCTTACATAAGACCCTGTACGCGTCTAGACCGACTGAAGAAAGACCTCTAGGAAGACCTAGACATCGCCTAATGGACAATGTTCTGGCTGATCTGGCTAGGTTGGGCGAATCGGACTGCTGGGAGCAAATGGAGCAGGATCGAGGAGCTTGGCAAAAAATCATCAAGGAGGCTAAAACTATTTAAGAGTTGTATGGCCATAGGAAGTAAGTAAGTTCCTTTATTTCTAGTTCCATTTACATCGTTAAAATATACATTTTTTACCATTATTTTTACAATCATTATTAAAAGTGTCCAAAAATTGTTCATTGTTTTGTTCATAACACTTTCATAAACCCCGCATTAACTTCTTATATTTTTGTTCGACACTCCCGGAATTCTACACATTCATCTAAGATATCTCATTTCTACTCCAGTTATTCTACTTTCATCCTTCTTTTGCCAGTTCCATGCTTAGCTTCCTGTCATAAGGATCTGCACAAGAGCACCATTGTGCACTGCAATTTTAACTATTTTGGATAGGTTTTTGTTTGCGATGACAACTTTAAGTGCACCATTTAATAAATATATCATATTTTATAAAATAATAATGCATAAAAGTATCGTTATAAAAGTGAATCAAATAGGGGTTCCTTGAGCCTAGGTACAGAATGAACAATTTATCTTATACATATTTTGTTTATACATAATTTATAATATTAAAAAAAAAAAATTATATAAATAATAAAATCTCTCGGTATACTTTTATACGTCGACTTGAAAATCCACTTTAATGTGATTTTTTAGTATCAAACATTCTAAAGTGCAATTTCGTATGAAACATTTAATTTGTGGTGTGGCATTATTAAAAATATTTTAAAAACACTTTTCAACTTGTTTTTTTCACCAATTTATTATTGTTTATCAAACCAACCGGTTTCGCTCCCGTCAGAGATTCGTCTAGTTTACAAAATAAAACTGGGTTGTTTTGGTATCCTTACGAAGCTCCAGCGGGAGCGAAATCGGTTGGTTTGATAAACATTAATAAAGTTGTGAAGAAACAAGTAGAAACATATTTGTTTTTTTTTTAAATGAAATAAAAATAGCTCATAATGTAACAGGATTATAGAATATATTTTATAGAAATCTTCAACGAAAGAGATTCTGTTTATATATAAAAATAAAATATTACAGATAAATTGCGTTGGCGCGACGATATCCGGAGAGTGCGGGAAGTGCTTGGATGCGGATCGCACAGGATATAGGGGAGTGGAAAATACGAGAGGAGGCCTACGTCCAGGAGTGGAAGGGCATAACAAACCGTAGAAGAAGTAGATAAATAAAGATAATTAAAAACACTAAAAAGTGTAAGTGTAAACTGCTGACTTGGAGACCGTGGACGGCAAAGAGAAGTGCAACCGCAACTACGATGGAAGCATGACCCGAAGAGATACGTCGGAATAACCTGAATGCAGTCTGCACAAGACAGAGTGGCATGGAAGCAAATCGTGGAAGCCTTTGTCCAGGAGTGAACAGGAATAGGCTGAGGAAGAAGAAGAAGAATAAAATGTGTAATAAATAAAAAGTACATAAACGTAGGAACACAAATGTTTTTAGCAACGTAAATATGTACCTACGATTTTAAAGACTCTCTTAAAACGTAGTACGAAGTAGCATAAAAAACCTAGGAAAAATTACTACGTGTAAAAATATACGTGATAAAATTATAAAAGGCGCGTCAAAAGTCGCGGCGTCGGAGCAAGTGTAAGGAGAATTTCCCGAGCGAGTGCGGGCGGGAGGAATAGTGTTTGATATATGACAAGTGCTAGATTACAAAGCCCCGGATATGAGCGAGCCTTTCCTCGCAGGGAGTTTTATACTCTACATAAAGGGCTGACTTTGTATCACAGCCGAGGGACTTTTTTAACCCGGCGGACGTACAAGGCACTCTTACAACAAATTTATATATATTTTTTAACAATGGACCCTTACATCCGAAATGAAATACAACCTTTTATTAAACACAAAACATTTTTTTATAACAACCAAATTTTTTTTTTGTTTTCTTTATGCATTGAGTGTGAAGAAAACTTATAAAATAAACATATAATTAAACAGTATATACATGTTTTTTTTTTTATAAATATGATATTTATATTATATTATCGCTCTTTTTTACATTTTCACTTTTAATAACATTATAACAGTCAATTGTTTTGGCCGAAACACTATGATACTTCAACTTTATTACTGTTAAAATTTAAAACGCTGTTATAATATCACAATTTCTTTTTATTCACTGAGAGTGTCGCGACAGCTTTTTCGCCAATCGATGTTGGCATCATCAGGTGTTATAATAAATTGTTTGTTGTAACACCTGATGATGCCAACATCGGTTGGCGAAACAGCTGTCGCGACACTCTCGGTGAATAAAAATAAATTGTGATATTATAACAGTCTTTAAATTTTAACAGTAACATTATAATGTTAAAATACATAAAATTATATGTTGTTGATTGTTGTGTATTCGTTTAGTATTTATTATTCATGAATTAATATAAAAAAATAAAAACCTTATTTTTTAATTATGTTATTGCTCTTTATTTCAATATCAGATTAAATAACATTATAATGTGATAATACACTTTTGTGTCACTGAGTTTATTTTCTTCCCGGTGATATATATACAATATTTTTTTCCCTACTAACATACAGCCATTCGTCTCTTTAAACTCGCAAGAGATCCTGTCTTCTTGTTCAAAATAAGAACACTCGCGAGTAGCGAAAAAAGAGAAAAATTTCAATTGTTTCTTCCCCATCGAGTGAGATACTCTGACGTCACAGATAACATACAAACTTAATGTTTTAAACAAAATGAGTTCACAACGACGTAGATAACAAAATACTCCCATTTCAGGAGCTTAAAACTATCCCTCAAAACTAAGTATCCATTTAAAAAAGAACCTTCGGTTCACACTTGGATTACAGCCAAGTTGACAATAAAAAAAACATATTCGAGGACCCGAGCAGCTCCGTCATTTGTCACTTCGCCCTAGATCGACGGTTGCCAGGTACTTAATGTAAAGATATCCGCTACAAGAGGATCTTAGTATAAAATCTCTTAGTGGGAATTTATTTCATTAATAAATTGTTGGGATTCAAAAGCATAGTAGGGATATTGGGTATGTTTGCTGAAAAATATGCTTCTACAAAATGTCGTAAGGCGCCATGTTGCATATATAACAGCAACACTACTATCAAATCGGGTGGTGGTCTAGGGGATAGAACGCTTGGCTCCTGATCCAGGGGACATGCTTTGCTTAATCGTATCACCTCGGAGTTTGACATATTTTGTGATAGTTTGGCTCATCTGTGGGAAGTACTATCTTTATTATAATTGTATGGTATATTTATTTTATTAATTTGTCATGCATCTAATGTTTCTCGCTCTTTTTATTAATCTATTATGTATAACTTATTATTGTGTATCTCTAACTTGTATCTTTAGTGAATTGGAAAAAAAAATCTGTAATGTATTCTTCTTCATAATAATGAGCTATTTTCTGCTCACATTGAAGATTGTAATTAAAAATTCTAGTATCATTGATATAAATCCTTGATGTTAGTCTTTTTAAAAATAAAAATAAAAATGTCCAACTCTCTAGCGTCCACGAGAGGTCTTTAACACTCCGCGAACACCGGGTAATGTGGCACATATTACTTAGGACCTGACAAGACACAGAAAGAAGAATGTCTATGATATTGGCATTATTTAATAGATAATTTTATGCCATTATTGTTTAAATATAATTTCAGGTTTATGAGCGCCACGGCTAGCTCGAATGAAGCGTAACCGTGAAGTTCAATTTTCGACAATTGTCGTCTTTGTGGATGCGTTTTGTCCACTAGAGTGTACGTGGTGCGAAAACAATCTATGACCTTCCGAATAACTTGCTCGGATGAACGATTATGTCGAGCGTAAAATGGACGTAGTGCACGATAAGTTTGGCGATCCGACTCATGTTTTTCAAAATAAATTTGCACAAATTGCAAGCGCTGTTCTCCCGTCCATCTATTTGTGGTAAAATGGCAAAACTTATTGACTACAAATCAACTGTCAACTGTCAAATTGACAGTTTGTTGAAACAATGTTGCTTGTTTAAAAACCAAACCTCTAAGAAAACATCCTATATAACTCTATAAATAAAATGAATACAGGGAAACAAGATTTTCGTTATTTCTCCGATACATTATTGAAATAATGGATAGCCACATTGTTCTTTACCGGAATATTTTTCTCGATTCTTCAGATTGGCTAATCCCTCTGGACGATATCTGCATTTTAGTTGGAGTGTCGGGAACGTATTGAAAACCATGCATGACTCGCCATACACTACCGTCAATGAGTGATGAATTTAAAATCGAATTAACGTCTTTGCTTTAAAAAAGGTATAACTTCGTGAATTTTGTACTTGACGATAGAACCAAGTGAGAGTTCAATTACAAACGGCTAACAAACCAAGACTAAGCGTTCCAAATAAGTATCGATTCTTCTTCTTCTTCAATGGCCCTACAGCCCATATCGAGCCTTAGCCTCCAGTATTCTTCTCCTCCAACTCCTCCTGTTCTTCGCTTCGACCCTCCAATCTGACACTCGTAACAATTTCGTCCCATCTCTCCCAACTTCATCCTCCCATCGCCGACTTGGTCGTCCAATTGGTCTTCTACCACCTGGGTGCCACTCCAGCAATCTTTTTGGGGTTCGCGATGACGGCATCCTCTGCACGTGACCGGCCTATCTCAGTCTATTCAATCTGACCTGTGTTGAGAGACTGGGAGCTTTGTAAATATGGTACAGCTCGTCATTATGCCGCACTCTTCAGCCTTCACCGTCATTCACAGGTCCCAGAATTCATAATTCTTAAGTATCGATTATATGGAGAAATCATAAATATTCGAGCATTAAAATTGTGTAAACGTTTTGGAATATAAAAATTTTATTTAAAAAAAAGAAGCAGGTATTTTAGATTACTTTCGTATTTTTATATAAAATCAAAGAATTTTATTTGTACTATTTCTCGTTTGATTATATGATCGAAACTCCGCATTCATACTGAGTCAACAGACGTAACTATCGATGGCTTGGCTAAGAGTTAGCTCAAGAAGCAATTAAATTTGAATATAGAGATCATAATGAATGTTCAAGACTGTTTCCATATTTAGAAGGAGTTTAATAGACCATTGGTGAACGTTGCTCAATGATGAACGTAATAGCCCAACGACATGGCGACTCCCAGGTTAATTGGTAACTTAAGGTTTCTGGAACACCGCACTTATGTTCATGATCATAGTTCCCATTTTGACGAATGACCGAACCGGTACTTTATTTGAATTTTAACCGCTATTTAACGAAGTTGATTTTATTTTTAAAAACATTTAAAAAAAAGTTGTTCAATCATCATTACATACTGAATGGTATTGAGTTTTTAACGTATACCTTCTTCGTCAGTAGAACCATACAATAATGTTTGTAATTATTCGCACTTAAAAAAAAAACATGCATACTTACTCACATAAAAACAAGTACTTTAAAATTATATTACTAAAAATAATTGACCTATATTAAAAATATACATAAACATTGAACAAATGCAAACAATTCATATTCATTAAAACGACGCTTTATTTATCATTTTATTCATTGTATTATTATTCATTAAATACCGATTTACCATTCAAAGAAGCACTGCGCAGCATAGATATGGGAGTCAAAGTAAATGGCGTATTTATTAATAACATCAGATACACCGATGATACTGTAATCTTGGTAGATAATATTAATGACCTACAAGTGCTCATCAATAGAATCAATGATGCAGGTGTAACGCTGGGACTCAACATGAACATTAGTAAAACAAAGCGCATGGTATTTAGCCAACAGGACTACGCAGAAGCAAGTCTTACTTCAAATGGTGCCAGTATTGAAAAAGTGGTCAAATTTGAATATCTCGACAGTGTTCTAGTTGAAAACATCGACCCAGAAATTGAAATTAGATGCAAAATAGAGGCAGCACGTGCAGCATTCAATAAAATGAGAAAGGTATTCTGCAATGATAATCTTAATTTGAAACTCCGACAAATAATAGTTAAGTGCTATGTTTGGTCTATGGTTTTGTATGGAGTGGAGTCATGGACCCTCAAAATCAGCACTATGAACAGGCTAATTCAGTGATTCCCAAAGTGGTCTATATAAACCCCCAGGGGTCCACGACAGCTTGCTTGGGGGTCTACGACAGTTGCAAAAAAAATTGGGGTTCACGAGATGTAAATGGGGGTCCATGAGATCAAAATTGAAGCCGAATATTGAAACGCAAAACGAATATTGGGGAAAATTGGACGGTCGAAAACGTTACGGGTTACTCGTTTATTGTGACACCCGATGATGCCAACATCGGTTGGCGAAACAGCTATCAGCGCCACTCGGAGTGAATAAAAATAAATTGTGATATTATAACAGTGTTTTAAATTTTAACAGTAATAAGTTCATTTTAAATATTTTTTTAATAAAATGATGATTTTTTATAACTACTTCCACGCTAGTCTTTATTCCGACAGCGACCGATTTAATTATTATAAAATACATTTACGAGTACATGCAGTTTTTCATTATTATGATTATTATTTTTCTAATTATTATATAATTATAATATTAATTACAGCGTGAGTTAAATCGATATAAAGTGTAGCAAAAAATTACATCATAGAAGATATGTGTAGAATCATGTGAATAGAAATAATATATGACAATTATCTCTTTTTGAATGTATACAAATACTTGTAGACGAATACTGGGCTTTACCCATTGCGGGTTATAATTTTTGAGGATTAACTGTATCTCAATAGAGATGAAGATGCAAATCGGAAACCGAATATGGTGGTCGAGGCGTTTACAGGACTTATGACCTGTCATTGGTTGGGTTAGAATTGGCATTATCTATTTGTTGCTCTTGTCGTAAGGGCATTCAAGAATTCGCTATAATGGAATCTAAAGAGGCCTGTCTCCGTTGTCACCGTAGAAGACAAATCGCCTTCAATACATCAAATAAAAGATATTGATAATCAAATATAAATGGTTCTTTCTATCATTCATATTCTTTTTAGTTTTTAATACGTTTTTTTACAACTATTTTTATTGTTTTATAACTAAAAGTGTTTTTATTTACCAACGTGACTCCATAGATTAGAGTAGAGAGTAACAAATGTGTCCGCAGTAATACTGCCACTACGGTTACAAAGATACTTGCACTAAATAAAGAGACAATGACAAATGTTCAGTAGATAATAGATTGGGGCGCATTGTAAACGCGTGACGTGTGAACGGAGCGGTAGCGGCGGGCGGTCGCGGCGCGGGCTCCCGGCATGACACATTATTTATTTGATTCTGAGAATGTTTTCGAAAGAGAAATAAAATAATACGTCTCGACGATAAATTTTAGTGTACTTGGAACAGCAGTAACATTTTTCTAAAAGATGGCTGCTCGTGAGATTTTACATGATTTAGATGCAACTGTAAGAGCCTTAATAAATCATTCAAGTATCAATGGCAATATCGTGATATAAGAAATACATTTAAAAACTAAGTTAGAAGTGTTGTATACATATGTATGTAACACTGTTAGATATATACCAATACATTTGATCAAATTTGCAGCAATTTAACGATAAAATAAAATATTAATACACTTGTAAATTTGTATTAACATCACTTTATTATTTTCAACAGTCAACCAGTTTCGCTCCCCCAGAGCTTCTTCAGGGTTACAAAAGGCACTAATTATAATATCAGAGAACAACATAATAAATAAAATTTAGGGGGAAAGAGGGATAAAATAAAGTGTGCACGGGGTCAATTAGTATGGTCGAACGGTGAGTCATGAGCATTAGGGAAATAACAATGGAGGCTTTCTAACTAATATTATAGTAGCAGACAGAATTAATTTTTTTCAAGGGATTATTTAAAATGGGAAACATGAATTTTTCCCTTGACACCGCACGGTGATGACGTATATGTGTGGCTGTTAAGAATATTTGTAAAACTAAATCATTTTTTATAATTAAATCAATAAAAAAATTGTTCAAGTAGACATTTTGACAGCTGTCAAAAGTGTATTTTAGAAATTTGTTAGAACTGTTTAGAATCAATTTAAAATCAAAATTGAATTCTTTTGTTATAAAATACTTGACGACATCGGAATTGTTATCTAGCAAAAAATCATTAATGTGCTACAAACGTTTAAACAGCCGAACAATACAAAAACATCATACGGTGACTATTTGTGAATAAAATAGGTTTTATCGCAGGGCTCATCACCCTGCATGGTAAAAAAAGAACACGATTACGAACACAAACATAATGGCCTTTACTGATGGAGAGAGGTGGCCAGGGACAGAAGTCAGTGGAGGACCGTTGTGGGGGAGGCCAAGTCCCACACCGGGATGTAACGCCGAGAAATGATTGAGAAATGAACATGAATAAAAGGTTGCTATATGAAATATTTGTCTGATTATTTATTATGGGAAAATTATTATTAAGGGCTTTCTTGATTTCAAGTTGTTTAATTTTAGATCTGGGGAATTTTCATGAAGCATTTTTTGGTCAAAATCTTTATGAAAGTTATGTTTTGTCTCTAACATATGGTTGGCGAATTCAGAAAAGAGTAGAGCTTAAAATGTAAACTTAAGAGCGTAGTCATGGTTATACTCTGAATCTTAAAAACCTCTTCGGGTGGCTTGCCAGGTGGACGTAAGCCTATGGATACTCCAGCAGCAGTGTATGCGATTCTGTGAGTGTCCATACGATTTATATGGTCTCATTAGAATCATCTCCTCGTACTGCGCCAAAATAATCTCATGATGTTCTAAGTATTACAGATTTTTTATTATTTCCGTAATTCCCACTCATCTATGAAAGTTTTCCCTGCAATGGTGCGAAATGTTCTCACCTCTGAGGTTCTGAAAATATTTTTAGTTCGAGTTCTATTTGCTCTTGTCTCCATACCATATGCCATTATCGGTCTGACACGGGTCTCATAATACTGCCTACGATTCTATTCATATACTAATTTATTGATTATCAAGCCTTACAATGATATTCATATTCTATTGCATACTATAAGAGTGTTGCTTTTAATTTGAACTTCATTAAAGTATCCGCTTAAACTATGCCATAAAACCTTTTTTTTGTTTCTTGAACAATGATGTAAAACTTCATATTAAATAAAATGAAAACTTCAGTTTTCTAGAAGTTTTATTATATTTTATGGGAATGACATGTTTGCCCTTTTAAGGCATTCTCAAATGTAATGAATCTTCAACTCGTTGCAGTTTATATACACTAGTAAATGGAGCAGAATATGGTACATTTTTAAACAAATAATTATTTAGGTAGGTCCAGAAATATTGGAAAGTGTTTCTTGGATCTCGTTAAATTTTTTTATGACAATGATTACATGGTTAGGATACTGAATGATATCATATAAATCAAAAATATGTTATTTGAGGTAGTACGAAATAAAGTGTTTTTAAGAAAAACATCTTCTGACAAATTGTTTACAAATGATTTTACAGAAACATGTCATTCCCATAAAATATTATAACTTCTATAAAACTGACGTTTTCATTCGTATTAATCATAAAGGGTGTAAGACTGAATGAAGACTGCCTTCATTCATCTCGTTATTAAACTTGGAATATAAAATAAAAAAAGATTCCGCGGAGTTATAATACCAACTCCAGCCCCAAGGTCAGAGGAAATAAATTTTGTCTTAGAGAAAATAAGGTAATTTATTATAGTTTTTCCGAGCAGGGGTCGTAAGTTTGTTTTGCGTAAATGATAAGGCCGGCCTAATACCGTAAGCTTTCCTCTCATATTTTCAGGCGTCGTACATTTTACATTTTACGGGCCAATCTCTGGGCGGACAGGGGGAGGGCGGAGTTACAACGATGACGCGTCTTTTTAGTCATGAAGAATTCAGTTTTGGATGGGAATAATCCGGTTATGTCATCGCGCGGGAGACGGACAGGCAGCAGAGGCCTCCTCTGCCCGCGTTAGGCCGCATGAATAAAACGTGCGGTGCTGATACTTTCACAGTGATATATCGCGGCGCTAGCAGCCGGCATAGTCTGACCACATTACGTTGGCGAAAAATAATACCTGTATTTTAGAATATGATTTTATTACTTCCATACTTTGATAAGCAGTTCTTTAGAGGCATTTTCGTACTCTATATAACCACAATAAAAATACATAATAGGAAACAAAGGGAATATAACACATCTTAACACGAATTTTGATACGTGTTTCAACAGCGATTAAAAAATAATGTTGTTAATAATGTTGAATTATTATTTTGCCAAAACAATGAATTATCGAAATATCGTTTTATTAAAACAGTTAAAATCGCGAGTTGGCATTTGATGATTTATAAGTTGTATTTTATTATTATTAATATTTTATTATTATTTACTATTACAATTACTGTGTACAATTTGTTTTTAGATATTGATTCTTATGTAGCTAATCTATCGTCATTTTATCGGGATTCGAATTCCACACCAGACCAAAGACAATCACACTGACATCGCCGAGAGTCGAATCCGGGACCACTCTGCCACAAAGGTTCATGGAAAATCTGTATTAAAAAATATGATTAGAGTATCCTTAGAGGAAGTTGAAAAAAACGTTTCGTTTTGTTCAACTTTCTCAAATGTATAATAAATCTAAGCCAAATTTTTGACAATTAAAATTAATATATTATAAAGTAATACTGTATAGTGTTACTTAAATAACCATCGCTCTATAACTATAATTTAAAGTCTATTTTTTTATGTTGTTTCAATGGATTATAATAAAATCTTTAACATAACAATGTATGTTGAATGACAGCAATTATGAGGACGAGGATGTTTAGCGAATTCGGGTTAGAAGGTTAGTGCCGCTTACCCGAAGCTGTTATAGAACGCAGCGGCGCCCTTTCATCAGATTCGTTAATGCAATACTTTATGTTTTTACCGTCCATGATTCAAAACTTATGATAACTGGGGAATGCAACATTCCAATAAAATATAGAGGGAACACGGTCCACATTTAATCTACTTTTTTAGCGGCTTCGAGTTGGTTCATCTCCAGCCGTACAACCAGTCGCCTTCTTGCACTAACAGCTTGCCAGTCAAGCCGTCTGCGTCTCCCGCCACACAATAAAGATTTCATAACTATGCGAGCGCCCTTTTGATTATTTTTCAGCATCAAAAACTCGTCAAAAAGGCAAGCGGGAATAATGTACTTGTTTATTTATTTTTTATTTCATATAAGTTGACTGCAAATAGAAGTACAGGGCGATCACAACTACGGTGGAAGGATGACCTGAATTGACGAATCTCGAACAGGATCGAGATCGGATGGATCGAGTTCGCATGTACATGCGAGTCTATCACTATCCATTCTGGCTACATGGTTCTTATCAATAATGATCAATGGTCAGTTATTATAACTGATAGGAATGACATTTTTTGCCTTTCTAAGGCATTATCAAATGTAGCTAAAATCAAACGCGTTGTTGTTTTTATACACGAGTTAAATAAAGGAGCAGAATACGGTAATTAAGATAATTGTTATGATTAATTGTATCTCAATAGAGACGAAGTTGCAAATTGGGAACAGAATATGGTAGTCTAGGTGTTTACAGGACTTATGATCTGTCATTGGTTGGGTTAAGCGCACGCTTTATGTAATACAACATTCCCCATTCCCCCCTTCTTACGACCACCATGTCTGACAAATTTTTGGAAGTTGTATGTATGCTACTATGTAACACCACACTTCACATGTTATATTTCAATCTACACACTAGCGTCATCTTTGAAGATTGGATTAAGCATTTATCAGAAGATCTTTTTATAAACGCAATGTGAAAAGCTACTGCCATTAACGTATTGCTAGATAACAGATGTCACTCCAATTTATATGCTATTTTTAACTTGGACCAGTTTTTGTGTTTACAACATTTTGAATATATACAAATACTTGTAGACGAATACTGGATTTTACTAATTGCGGGTTATCATTCCAAGGATTCATTGTATTCCACACGTCTCTATTGAGATACAATTTATCCTTAAATTGATAACCCGCAATGGGTAAAATCCAGTATTCGTCTGCAAGTATTTGTATACATTCAACGTGTTATAATTGTTATGATTAAATACACTTACAATAAATAAACTATTATAAACCCAACCTGGCTGTGAAATATTTAGATATAGAATAGAGTGGACGAAATTCATTTCCATATTTATGTATGGAAATCAAAACCATTGTCTGATTCCGAAAATAAAATCTAATAGTAAAATGTTTTCGTGGTCCAGCTGCAGCTAGCGGTGCAGCACTCGGAGCTTAATGCATAATAAACCGGGGCGGGGAGGAAAAACACGCGAGGGATAATATTATCCCTGTAAGCTTCAGAATTGAAAATGCTCCGATTCGGTAAACACTCACTTGTCCTAGAACGGTTGTTAACCATTTCAAGTCGCGTGCGAAATTACACATTCAATTTCTTTTTCGATTTTTTTATGAATCATAACACTGTTTAATCAAGGATTAATTTTATCTCAATAGAGACGAAGATGCAAACTGTAAACTGAATATGGTGATCGAGGTGTTAACAGGACTTATGACCTGTCATTGGTTGGGTTAAGCGCACGCTTTATGTAATTACAACATTCCCCATTCCACCTTTCTTATGACCACCATGTCTGTCAATTTTTTTGAAGTTGTATATATGTTAATATCCAACACCACAATTCACATGTCAATTTCAATTTACAGACCAGCGCCATCGATGAAGATTAGATTAAAGCATTAAGCAGAAGATCTTAACATATATTAACATATATACAACTTCCAAAAAATTGTCAGACATGGTGGTAATAAGAAAGGTGGAATGGGGAATGTTGTAATTACATAAAGCGTGCGCTTAACCCAACCAATGACAGGTCATAAGTCCTGTAAACACCTCGATCACCATATTCAGTTTCCAGTTTGCATCTTCGTCTCTATTGAGATACTGTTTTTTCACTTTTGTGGAAAGGTTTTAATTCAGTGTTTTAATTTGTTTAATTTAACCAATTCGTCATTATGTAATTCCACAATTCTTGCCTAGATCGATCCCCTTAGAAATGTCCAAGATTGTATTGATGATAAATTTAAAAAAAAAGTGAAAATTAACATAATAATTAACGATAAATTTTAAAAACAACCGTTCACCAGTAATTATTTATGCATTCGACCGAAAAAGCCAACAAAGTTGCTTTCCTGAATACAATTTAGTCTCGAATGAATAATGTAACAACAGAAAAAAACATTTTTGATTGTGGAAAGTGTTTTTCATTATGCTAAGAGCGCGATCGAGATTGAATTTCTTCTTGGAAATAATTTTAATAATTTTCTTACTTTAATCACTCTAATGGTGAAAAACAATTCCTTTTATTGGTATCTGCGCTGTGAAATTCAGATCTGCATCTCACATAAAAGATAATTTTCATTAAAAACTGTTTTTAAATTAAATTACTACAAAGTTATGTTTGAACAGGTTCTTGCATATTTATAAGGTTAAAACCATTTACGTAAATGAATATTTTTTTCCATATTTACATTACGGTGAAGCTTAAAATTTGGTGTAAGTTTTAATAACTGTTTTCAATATACATAATACAATATACATAATTTTTTTTTTCTTTACTAAACAATGCAGAACAAAGGCAACATTATGTTGTTATTTTAATATGATATATCGAATCTTCATTTCAAATTTATTATTATTAAAAATTCTTCTTCTCCTTATTCTTAGTGTAGGCCTAGTGGCCTGTTTCTTAAGAGGAATTGGCCTCCTGCGAAGTCGACTCCCAGCTGTCGATCCATCTCTTTGGTGGTCTGCCCGGGGGTCGTCTGCCTTGGGGCTGGCCGTGCAACACAATGAAGGGGAGTCTGGATGGATCCATTCTCCTCACGTGTGCATACCAGAATCTTCTCCTTTGCCTTCCCCACCTAACGACATCCTCGACCTCGCATATCTCCCTTATCCGTGTATTCCTTATCCTCTCTTGCAGTGTCTTGTCACTGTCTTTGAGCGTGTTTTTTTGTGATTGTGGTGTCCGCCCTACACTCGATCCCATATGTCATGATAGGTCGCACACAAGTCTTATTATTAAACATAAATAAATAAAAACACCCGCATTCGCCCCCGCCGAAGTAAAGTCAGGGTTATAAAAATAAAATGAATGAAGTTCCGTTTGGAGCGAAGCCGGTTGGTTCGATAAAACAAAATAAAGTGGAGTAAAAACAAAGTACACAAGCGTAATTTATTTTTTCTTGAACATTCATGTAAAACTCAATCCTTCCAACTAAGTGTTTTATACGTATAAAATAAAAACCGTTCACAATAGTCTGATTTTGCGCAATTAAATTTAATATTATACTATCAGATTTGAAGAATGATTTTACTATATACGATCGTATACTATTTTATCAATCTTGAAAAGGTCTTAATATTGTACATACATATATTCATCAGGAGTTTTTGTTTCTAATTACGAATAATCATGATTATTTAATACACACTATAAATATCACAACTTTTTAAAATATTTTTTATATGAATTTTTAACCGTATTTCTAGTTTTTGCATCATTTTTTAGACATGTTTCGAAACAAGAAAAAAACTGTTTAATGTTTCTTAAACAATTATGTAAAACACTACTATTAAATAATAAATAAGATTAAAACGTCTGTTTTCTAGAAGTTTCGTTATATTTTATAAGAGTTATATGTATTGCCATACTAAGGCTTCATCAAATGTCTTAACATTTGTTAATACTAAATACTAAATAAAACGATGTTTTTTTTTAACAAATTCTGCTTTTGTCTTTTTTTCGACAGCGACCGGTTTCGCCAGGTTCGCTGGCATCGACAGACCGGTGACTCTGTTATAAACTTACTCCTTTGTATACATACGAATCAGGGTTGGTAAACATTATTCTAGATAAAATAATATATTTTTTTACATAATTATTTTTGCATAGAATTATGTTTACCACCCCTGATCTGTATTTATAAAAAGGAGAAAGTTTATAAACATGGCATGACTAAATTAATCATATACTGAAAGGCGGCCACATTCGAAGTCGAAAAAATCTATGAGCATGCATGTTACGATGTATTAATGTGGAGGAACCTAGAGAGTGATAATATACTTTATAAAAGTAAATTTCAAGTGATAATAGACAAGAAATGATACAACTTACTTATATTTTTTGATGTTTGCTTTCAATAAATATTTTTTTTATAAAAATGTAAAAATTATATTTATTTATGCTTGTGACATGCACGAAAGAAAAATCGATTATACGAAATTTCGATAATGCAACTTGAAAAATTTAAACTTGATATATCATTTTACAGGTAAACTTTACAAATAATGCATAAAATACATTAGCCCTATTTTTTTTAAATAATTCAAAACATGCGGTATGCGAGTGTCCCTAAGCTTAAAACATCACGGTACTTAAACGGTTAATAACGCAGCAGAAGAAAAACTTATTTGTATTATTATAGGGCATTGAAGTAGTTAAGGAGTGTCATGTTATTTCCCGGAGCCTGTTACTAGGATATACTCGTAGATGTCCAAGAACGTAGGAGATGCCTATTGGTGGCGATGAGGTTCGCAACCCATCACACCGCGTCTTCCGCGGGGCGAAAAGAGAAGGATGGAGTGCCGCATCGGTTAAAATGTGACAGTCCATTCTTTCTGCCTACCCTTTCGGGGAGACGGCGTGATGGTTAGTTAGTTAGTTAGTTAAGAAGAACTTATTATTGTATGATAGAGCGTCGAACGAAAATATAAGATGTGAATGCGGTGCGAATGATGGTGTCATGAACAAAATAATGAAAGGATCATTAAGATGGTTTGGACATATGGAAAGAATGAATGAAGAAAGAATGGTAAAAAAATTATATGTTAATGATGTAAATGGAATCAGAAATAGAGGCACGATCAAATAAATCAAATATTGAATGTCGGCCATGTGAGGAGTCAGAGAAATCGACGCGCGTGCATGACACGATGTATGAATGTTGAGGAAGCGAGGGAAATATGTCAGGAAAGAAAAGTATGGCAGTCCATTCTTCCTGCCTACCCCTTCGGGGAGACGGCGTGATGGTTAGTTAGTTAATTATTATTGAAAATATATGTAATAAAACTTACGAAAACTTACGAGTGCGTGCATATCACAATTGATGTGTTCAAATTTCGAATTCAAATATTGAATTTAAAAATAATTTATTGTCTTCGAAATTTGATTGTGTACGAAGTTATTCAATAACGTTATAGAAATCAAGTACAATACAGCTCTTCAGCAAAGTAATATCTTAACACAATATAACCGGAAAGATTATTTATTTACGTTAATTCGGACGGTATTGCCAACTCAGCCATTAATATCGGAAAAGTTTGGGCCGCGATGGTTGACTCCGGAGAATGTATAATACGAAACAAGAGTTGGGAATTTGTTTACCGAATAAACCGGCAAATGGTAACTTTGCTACGCACACAATACGCCCAATCAACCCAACTGGACGGAATATTGTTTGTACTAGCCAAGAGTTGTACCGGCGCAGTGCGGCGGGATTAGCCGCCTAACTTCATTAGGTACCTACTCCCCCCTGTGTTCCAAAATTGAGGAGACTTTTTGCCAAACTCGACATCCTCTTGGAATTATCAAGGCCTTCTATGGATGAGAAGTTCCATAGAGTACAATACACGTTCTTGTTGAGTTAATATAAATCTAATTATCATAATTTTATTTTACAAGGATTAATTGTATCTCAATAGAGACGAAGATGCAAATTATTTTCTGGGAACAGAAGGTGGTGGCCGAGGCGCTTACAGGACTTATGACCTGTCATTGGTTGGGTTGAGCGATCGCTTCACGTTTAACAACATTCCCCATTCCGCCGTTATGACCACCACGTCTGACAAACTTTTTGGAACTTGTATATATGGTAGGTTTCTACACCTATTTTCACATTTTTATGTTCACTTTACACTAGCGTCATCTATATTAAGATTAGAAAGCATTAAGCAAAAAACCTTTATTAATGTACTGTGAAAGTCTATGCAAATCATACAGTACTAGATTTCGCCTGGAGGTGTCTCTCCAATTTTTTGCCTGCATGTACCAGTTATATTTATACAACAACATTTTGAATGTATACAAATTCTTGTAGACAAATACTGGATTTCACCCATCGCGGATAAACAATTTGCATCTTCGTCTCTATTGAGATACAATTAATCCTTGTAAAATAAAAATAATTTAGAAACCTACCATATATACAAGTTCCAAAAAGTTTGTCAGACGTGGTGGTCATAACGGTGGAATGGGGAATGTTGTTAAACGTGAAGCGATCGCTCAACCCAACCAATGACAGGTCATAAGTCCTGTAAGCGCCTCGGCCACCACCTTCTGTTCCCAGAAAACAATTTGCATCTTCGTCTCTATTGAGATACAATTAATCCTTGTAAAATAAAAATAATTTATCCGCAATGGGTGAAATCCAGTATTTGTCTACAAGAATTTGTATACGAGTACATTCAAAATGTTGTATCATAATTTTAATTGACCGCTTTTAGAACACAATTGTAATATGTACAAGTACATACGAGTAACAGTACATTTTGGTGGGAGCGAATTAAAAAAATACTAATAAACTGGTAATAAAACTTCTTCTTCTTCTTCTCCGGCGCTACAACTCTTGGTGGGTCTTGGCCTCCTCCAAGAAACGTCTCCATCCCGTCCTGTCTCTGGCCGCCACCTCCCAGTCTTGCTGCTCCAGGACCCGATAATCTCCCACGGTACCATCCAGCCATCGTAGTCTCGGCCTACCGATGCTTCTTCGCCCTGCTGGATTGTCATACAACACTCTTTTGGGGGGCTCCAGATCTCCCATGCGGTGCACGTGCCCTAGCCAGCGCAGTCTGTTAATCTTAATAGTAATAAAACAAATAACAAAAATGTTTAAGAAAAGCGCCCTTGACGTGAGTTATTCACAAAAACGGCGCTATACAAATCAGCCTAATTATTATAATTATTATTATTATTTTGAAAGGATAATTTATGCACTGTATTATTTATGCTTTATTTTTAAATATTTATATAAAATAAAAACAAGAGAACAAGAAAAAGAGGTAGACCAAGGAAATTGGGACACGATCAAATTAATCAAATATTAAATACAACATTTTGAATGAATGTATACAAATACTGAATTTTACCCATTTCGGATAATTTATTTTTATTTTTATAAGGATTAATTGTATCTCAATAAAGACGAAGATGCAAAATGTTTTCTGCGAACAGAATGGTGGTCGAGGCGCTTACAGGACTTATGACCTGTCATTGGTTGGGTTAAGCGATCTTTTATGTTTAACAACATTCTCCATTCCGCCCTTCTTACGACCACCACGTCCGACAAATTTTTGGACGATGTATATATGCTAGAATGCTACGCAGCTTTCAGTTTTTACATTTTGTAGTTCAATTTACACTAGCGCCATCTATAATGGCAAATATTAAATGTCGGATACGTGAGGAGTCAGTTAAATCGAAGTGCGTGCAATGTATGAATGTCAAGAAATCGAAAGAAGTATGTTAGGAGAGAATAGTGTGGCGGTCCATTTTTTCTGACAACCTCTTCGAGAGACGGCGTGATGGTTAGTAAGTTAGTTGTTCCCAATTTCTGTATTTTATTATGTTTTCTTTATATACAATACAAAGTGCTAAAAATGCCTCGATAGAACGTATTACCCCAGTTGGGAGGTATGAAAATCACCTACTTGATAAAATAATACAAAAATTTATTAGGTACTTAAGCGATCGCTCTGGCGAGTTGAATTGTTTAAAACTGGTCTAGTAAATAAGTTTAAGGATAAGTTTAAACTACTGAAGTTAAATTTCATGGATAAATAACAAATCGGCGGACTTTGAAAAAAAAAGTCCTTTTATTTTAGCAAAGAATGGGTTGTAAAATAAAAATATAGGGGTGAAAAATTTTTTCGGTAGTTCCGACGATTAGATTAAGAATTTTCAAGAATTTTTGATTTCAGATAACATCAAGAGCCAAAATAACCGGGGCCACCCACGCGCTTTTTATTTCGAGGTGCCAACTTCAATCAATAATAATAATAATAATAATAAACTATCAAATTTTTAAAATTTTTTTTTTGTATCTTCAATATGTAAATAAAAACATCCAAAATATCCAAAACGATTCATTTTTATTTTCCTGAAAAAAAAAACGCCCTCCAAAAAAGACATGAAAATCAGCTTAAGTTACCAGACACCTTAATCAACTGTTGAAACAAAATAAAATATCGTATTTAAATAAACATATAAGAATAATGTGTCGTTTATGTAACAATGTACATGTAAGCAACTGTGTTTAGGTGTTTGCCCGGAGACACTAAGACGTCAGGCTACACCAACGCGAAGAACAAACCCTCTCCCCCGAGGGTAGCAAAGTTATCAAAATTATTCCGTTTTGGCGGGAGCGCCGGGAAAACCTTGATGCAAGGCAAACATTGGTTCCCGCTCTTTTTCAAATCCCAATCAAAAGATCGAATCAGGATGAATCAATCGAAAAACTTCAATCCTAAATAATGGCTTTTATTCGCTAGAAGTATTCAAGCATTCCGAGTCGAGTCTATCGGTAAACAAAATCACGTTTTATGAATTATACATTACGATGAAAGGAATGTTTATTGCGCTCAATTTATTGACTTAGGTAAGGAGGAGATGAAAAATTTCTATTGTAGATAATACGAAAAGAACTATCGAGGGGGAAATAATTCATCGCTTAAATATTCCATTTCCTCCAGGTATTCGCCATTTCGGTCAGCCCTTGCTGCCTCCCTACAATTAATTTAACATTGCCGTATTTTATATTTGTTTGAATTTATTCTGAATAAAAGACGAGGCGACCATTTTCCTCTTATAACTTCCAGACGTTTTATTTATCATCAGCTATTATTACATTTTTATTTAAACAACACAGTTACTTAGAACAACTGTAAATCTTTTGTCATAAGTAAATAGTCACTTATTTACTTTAAAAAAATTCTTTGACGACTTTTGTTTAAAAAAATATTTGTTAATGGAAACAAAATTAATTTCTGAAATTGTGTGTAGGCATAGTATTCTCTCTGAGAGTGGCACTATTAACCTTTCATTAGGTACGCGTTTTTTTTAAATTTAAACGAGAACAATATTTTAAGTTATATTTTGCAAAATTAAATATGGGAAAAATAATTTCAAATATGTGTTGTAAATTTATATACGTATTTCGATAAAAAATACGTTTGTAGCAAATTTGCTACACTATGAAATGAAAGAGAGTTATATGGATTAACTTAATCCATTTTGTTTACCCAAATTTATATAAAAACTACAAAATGTTTGACTTTTAATAAATAAATTATATTGTACATTTTTATTGTAATAATAAACGCGAATGTTTAATGGTTTTACTGGTTTAATAATAATAATATGGCTTATATAAATATCAGTTACAAATTTGTTTCGCCTTGCGAGGGCATTTTCAAACAGTTATGTTCAGTTCAGTTTGAAAATGCCCTCGCAAGGCGAAACAAATTTGTAACTGATATTTATATAAGTAATTATATGAATAAAACCAGTAAAACCATTAAACATTCGCGTTTATTATTATAATAATTATAATGGAGTTTTACAAAACAAAAACCTCAACAATCAATTGTACATTTTTATTATTAGTTGTTAATTTAATATAAAATTTAATTTTTCTCTATTAAAAATAACAAATTATAATATTAAATCATAACAATATTTAAAACTGAACATGAAAAACTGATTAACCATGAAACAGTAGTGAAATTCTTTAAGTCTCAAACGCTTACGGTGGGCTGGCCATGTGGAAATAATGCCAGAGGGTAGAACACCACAAATTATATCCAGATGGGTGGCTCGCGAAAAGAGACCAAGAGGCAGACCGAGGAAAAGATGGGCGGATTGCGTGGAAGAAGATTGGGAGAAAATGGAAGGAGCTGGGGAATGGAGAGAGATGGCCAGGGACAGAAGTCAGTGGAGGGCCGTTGTGGAGGAGGCCAAGTCCCACACCAGAATGTAGCGCCGAGAAATGAATCACATGATATAAACATGCCACTTTACGGGCTTTAATTTTGATAAACGTTTCCCAACCAGCTCTGCCACTCTGGAAAATATTTATGCAGCCACGTTTCAAACGACTCCAGCCAGTCCATGATACCAGCTTTTAAGTTTCATGATACAATACTATATAAAATAATTGACCAGATGTAGCATTTGACCATTCTCTGTCAACTCTTCAAATTAATGTTGTCATCACAGAAAACATTCAATAAAGGCTGCAGAAAATTTCATTTTGATTTGTTGACAAAAATCTGGCATTTTCTTAGATAAAAACAAAGTGTATCGATGGATCGAGGCCAAGATTAATCCATAGATTCCGGTCGAAAGGATTAGACATAAAAAATAATATCCGTGTCAAATGTAATGCGAGGGAATAAATTGCTTTATGGCTAGCACCCGCACCCGACACGTTTACATACACATACATAATATTTAACAATTTGGAAAACAAAGATTACCCTCATCCCTGCCATAAATATCCGCGGGAAAAAATAATAAAAATGTAATTCGGTAATCGTAAAAATAAAAACCTCTAAAAACTGACAGAAAATATTACAAGAAGATTTTATGAGGGGTTCCCGTGAAAAGGGTCCGACAAGGTGAGTAAAAAACCAAAGGTTATGTTTGCATGTTTCCCGCGCTTAAGAAGAGCGGGGAAATTTATTTGGTCTCGATGTAAACGTGTGGATTTCAATAGATTTTATATGAATTATATAATGCGTGAAAATCCTCACATTACACGATCATTTATCACTGCTTAGCCTTCATATTGACTCATGGAGTTTATGTTTTTCTTTGCGAATCAAAAACTTTTTTTAAGGAAGAGAAAAATGATTTTTGTTAGCACTTAATGCACAAGGGCTTTTCTTTCTGTATCGCTTTATTCAGATGTTGAATAACTTCTTATATTTTTCATTCCTCTCTTATTGGAAGTTGCACAACGTCATGGCTATTGTTGAGCGTCAACTGTGAGAAAACGTCATCATTTTCCCAATAGTAGTTAAGTTTGTTCAAAACTTAATAACACGAGCTTGACTCGTGTTGTCTACGTTTGGCTGATCAAAACACCAATAGTTCAAAGACAAGAAGGGATGGGTGAATACTTACCCATTTCTTCAGACTTATCAAGGGATTCTTTGAAAATACCGTCATCTTGGAGGCTATCCATCTTTATGTTCCGGATGGTTATCTTCGACAGCGTCAGCACAGACTGTTTTATCTCCCAGCATGCAGAACCAACCTGCCTCTGGTGATGCCGGTGGGGATAGAAATCAAACTGCTGAACATGATCGCTTCGGAGATCGATGTATTTCATATTCGTGAAAGTACGTTCAGAAGACAAATACTCTTGACTTTGGAGAGTATCTTGTATTCCTAATGTCGAACCATCTCTCATACGTTCCTGGTATTATATTATATTATACATTTTTTTTATATTTTACCTGTTCTCAATAGATGTCTTAAACTATAATAAATGTTTGTAATATCTTTTGAGAAAATAAACTGATTTGATTTGATTTGATTTGTATCAGGATCGTGTTTATTGTGTTTAATAATAATAATAAATATTAGACTAATTTGTATAGCGCCGTTTTCGTGAATAACTCACCTCAAGGGCGCTTAAGGGGGCCAAGGGTGTTTGGTTCAATTTTCTTACCACGACTCTCACTAGATATAATAAGTTAAGGGGTTAATTATGTGACTTGTCTTATTAGTTATAAAGTCATTTGCATGAATCGTAAACAACCATATGAACATGGCTCGTGGAGTAACGCTTGGTTGTTAAGACATATGAGGAACTTCACCCGCTAAGATGCTATTATACAACTTGGGTCCCAAGCTTATTACAGATCGTTCATCCTAGGGAGTAAGTTTAGAATAGTGTGAGGAACAGTATGTTTACAAACACTTGTCGTTTAATGTTTTAATGAAGCGAAAAAAAACATTTTCAAACACTGAAATGATTACACAAGTTTTGTAAATTAAAATGCTGTTAGCTTTGCATGTAATTACATATAATATAAAAGTAATTTCATATATTAAAAAAAAGTATTCATGTAGTTAATTGAAATTTCTTGGTGGAATTTCATAGTAAATAATGAAAATAAACAATTTCTTTAAAATTTCTATTAGTTTAATTTCAACTTGAACTGGTTTCGGCAGCTCACTGCAATCTTCTGGTTAATTTTTTTATCAGTTACGCCAGAAGATGACAGTGATCTGTCGAAACCGGTGGAAGTTAAAAAATTATGGAATTAAGCTGAACATTTTATAAAGGATTTTTTTCTTCATTATATTACATAAATGTATGACACGTTAGATTATAGGAAATTTCTGTAACAATGATGGGTAATAAATAAAAATACTCGTATATACGAAAACAAAGAAATGTAAATATAAAAATAAACTTGGTAACAATATTATATTATATATCTAAATAACCACATTGCTGTTAAATAAATTAAGCTTTTTGATTAATTTATAAAATTTGTTGTTTATGAAATAAAAATAAATAAATAACTAACGAATTGATGGATTTATATAACACAATTCTGTATATATTTTAACACATTCAAAACAGTCTCTTTGTGTGTTCCGAGAGCGGTTTTCACTCTCTTAAATTCGAGACGATAGTGTTTACCTAATCACCGAGTATTTTAACTAAACGGCCTGGCAGCACATTGACAAATCCTTGAACTTGGACTAACAAGCAAATCGGGTGGTTTTCTATATCCAATACCAGAATACAAGTTGAGAGCTAAATAAAAGTAGCTCACACCAATGTCGCCTCGAAAATGACAGTAATTACATTTTCGAGGAGTCATTACTCACACCATTGCAAAATGACTCCCTAGGATAAACGATTTCTACCTGTTGGCAAGTATCGGGGGTTGGTGGCAAAGTGGTAAGAGTTAACTTGCTAATCAATTTACTTATAAGCTTGCTAAGTTTCACGATAATGGAGTTTAATACACATTTCATAACAAAATCTATGCTTCATACTATGCTCAAGTATTAATTTATAATGCTCTCAAGGAATTTACATGGGAACGGTCTTATAATGTATTATATACAATATCATGTTATAAATTTCAAATGAATTTATATATTATATATGACGCGTTTTGATATAGAAAACATCAAAACCTTTGATAACATAAAAACTAACTAACTAACCATCACACCGTCTCCCCGAAAGGGTAGGCACAAAGAATGGACTGTCACACTTTTACTGATGCGGCACTCCATCCTTCTCTTTTCGCCCCGCGGGAGACGCGGTGTGATGGTTTGCGAACCTCATCGCCACCAATAGGCATCTCCCGCACACACTTCGATCGTCCAACACCCACAAAATAAATCTAAAACAAATAATATAAAATACAATGATATAAAATAAATTAACAAAATAAAAATAATTTAACACAAAATGTTCTTTTTAGATGGTGCACATCTAAAAAGAACATATTGACTATTTAATTTATGTTCCACGAATCCACCGTTTTTAATTTAGCACATAATGTAATAACACATAATGTTTTTTTCGATGTTGCACATGTTGACATGGACGATCCGGACGTTTGTGTTTATTTAATTTATGTAACACGTATCCACCGTTTTTTTAATTAGCTGTAATTAGGCACTTAACCAGCAAGAACTTAAAAATAATATTGAAGAAATTATTCAAATTGTCATTGGAACAAATGAAAAATTTATTTTTACGCCTGTCAAAATTCTTTATAAAAACGATAAAACTAATATAATTTTAACAGCAAAACAGTACAAACGTATTACGTGTCACAATTAACTATTATAAAGTGCGGCAACAATTAAATTGACCAAAACAATTCACTTATACATGAAATATCTCCAAATTTACAGGAGCACCATATGAACCAAACCAAATTTTCAAAATCAGAACGGTTAAAAAAAAAATAATAATATAGGTAATAAATTATGTAATTTTCTATACGTTACTAAAATATATATTGTCAAATTAAATATTTAGAATTAATTTCACAGATACATCTCATGAAATGAGATAGAAAATTGCTATAACTTTGTGGGAAGTCTGTTTCGGGTGTGTATGATGGCTAAATAAACAACAGTTAGATCTAAATTAAAAATAAAATAAAATAATTTAGTAATGTAATATAAAAATAAAAAATTCTTATAAGGTCAGGTCAAAATAATCGGATGATTCATTTATCACGAGCGGAATATTTAGCGTGACGTTTGAACTACACTATATTATTCAATCACTTTGCACTTTTGCACAGTTATCGACCTTTACGTTTAACACCAATTGAGATCAAAAACTTTATGACTTTTTTGATATTTGGCACCTTTGCAATTTCCAGTCCTCAATTGTATCGGATCATTTAAAGACCAAACTAAAGTTTTTACAATTTATTCCAGAATAATGTGCGATAAATACTTTTTGCATTTACTAGAACTTAATTGGAAATATTTATGGAAGCGAAGCATGGAACTAGCAAAAGAAGGATGAATGTAGAATAAATGCAGTAGAAATTAGATCTCTTGGACGAATGTGTGATACTCTGTGTATGATATAGTGTCGAATGAAAATATAAGAAGTGAATGCGGTGCGAATGATGGTGTTATGACCAAAATACTGAAAGAATCATTAAGATGGTTTGGACATATGGAAAACGAATGAAAAAATAATAGTGAAAAATTGTATGTTAACGATGTAAATGGAACCAGAAATATAGGAAGATCGAGGAAAACGTGGCACGATCAAATAAAACAAATATTGAATGTCGGCCATGTGAGGAGTCAGAGAAATACGACCTTCGTGGCAGAGTGGTAAGAGCTCTGATTCCCATTCCGAAGGTTCTGGGTTCGATTCCCGGCGATGGCAGTGTGATTGTCACACTGTCTTTGGTCTGGCGTAGTATTCTCGTGACAATAAAATGGCGATAGATTGTCTACCTGTCACATGTCACGAGAATCAATATATCAGCTTAAACAAATTGTATACTGTAATTGGGTTCAAGCGACCTGTTGTATACGTAAAAAAAAAAAAAAATCGACGCGCGTGCATGACACGATGTATGAATGTTGAGGAAGTGAGAGAAATATGTCAGGAAAGAAAAGTGTGGCAGTCCATTCTTTCTGCCTACCCCTTCGGGAGACGGCGTGATGGTTAGTTAGTTAGTTAGTTAGTTAATTGGAAATAATCTATAAAATACAAATGTTTTATAAGTGAATATTTTTTAACTAGAACAAATTTGTAATTGAGTGAACAAGGAAACAGTCAGACGATAAATGTATTATTTTATACCAAAAATCCGCAAACTAAAAATGCAAATTCACCAATAAAACCCACTCGAAGACACATTTTATTATAACCATAACTTCATACAGAAGCAATTCGAAATAACTGAATGTCCCCTGTAATGCAGACTTCGGTTGAAAAAATATTATCTCTCGACATGATTGGCCGACTTCGAGGAAAGTTTCCAGCCAAATAATAACGCCACTATGAAGGCAGTCAGGCGAGGACAATAAAATGCAATTAAAACAAGTTTTAGCGCAAATGCTAAAGTTAATAAATTTGTCGCCAGCTTTTCGTGAAAGAGACCGCGAATCTGTGGTCAAAAGTTTACAGGCAAATTAAGGGCATGTTTTCTGCAAAATACAATGAAAACCAAAGTATTACAATTATGTTCAGTAATGAAATAAATACACTCGTTGGAGAATATTCAAAAAAAAATTAAGATCTATCTTAATTTTTAAGATAATCTAGGGTAAATAAAACATTTTGAATGTATACAAATACTTGTAGATAAATATTGGATTTAACTCATTGCGGGTTAGTCATTTTTAAGGATTAATTGTATCTCAATTGAGACAAAGATGTAAATCGTTTTTTTTTTTTTTTGGAAACAGAATATGGAGGTCGAGGCGCTTACAGGACTTATGACCTGTCATTGGTTGGGTTAAGCGATCGTTTTATGTTAACAACATTCCCTATTCTGCCCTTCTTACGACCACCACGTCTGGCAAATTTTTGGAAGATGCATATATGCCACTATATTGAGAAACACTTCACATTTTTTAATTCAATCTACACTAGCGCCATCCCTTAAGATTAGGTGTAAGCATTAAGCAGAAAATCTTTATTAATGCAATGTGAAAGGCTACGCAATTATCTTACATGGCTCTCCAATTTTTATGCTTTAACTTGGATCAGTTTTTTTATACAACATTTTGAATGTATACAAATACTTGTAGACAAATACTGGATTTAACCCATTGCGGGTTAGTCATTTTTAAGGATTAATTGTATCTCAATAGAGACGAAGATGTAAATTGGGTCAATAAGTTAGTTTGGATACATGGGAAGAATAAATGAAGCAAGTTTTATTTTTCATATGAAGCATTAACTTTGTGGTTTGACATTTAAAATTTATAGATATAAAATAATAAAACACTTTTTATTTAACCACTGTATGGTTATTATAATTGATGCCCCTAGTTTTGCTTGAACTCAAGTTTCATCGCGATAATATAATATCTAAATATTAGTTTTTATATTGTCCTGATGAACCTTGGGTCAAAGCAATACTATATTAAACATACCGTGGTTAAATACATAAGTTTAAGAATGTATATGTTACCAATATCAAAGTATGGAATATTCAAATAATAATTGAAGTAAGTATACGTTATTAATATAAAAGTACGACATGTTGAAATAACTAATTAAGGGTATACCGATTAAGAAAGTATAAAAAACCGATACGTTACCAATATCAATGTATGAAACATGGAAATGATTAGTGAAGGAAGCACTGTAAACTAAAACTAATACTAAAAGTATATATATAGTACTTTACACAGAATATCTTTCAAAATAATATGATTCTAATTTTCAAAATTAAGGGCATTTCATTACATGGTTAATTTTTTTATTCATTCTTTCTACATAAAGGTATCGTTATAGGCGACAATCTACTTCTTTTTTATCAAGCCTTCTTCCCTTCACTGATGAAGATAGGGCTCTTGCATTTTCTTCCACTCATCCCTGTCTTGTCCCTTCCGCATCAAGGTCGTTACAGCTATTCGATCAATATCGTCAGCTTCTTTTAGGTGGCCTCCCGATATTCCTTTTCTTTGTCCAGGGCCTCCGCTAATGTATTCTGGATGTCCATCGGGTATTGCCCTGACTTGCTTCTTTAATTTAGCTGTACGATCCATAATGTCGGCAACTTTGGTTCGGCGTCTTATTTCTTCATTTCTTATTTTGTCTCGGACACTCACGCAGAGCATTTGCCTCTCCATGGATCATTGTGTGATTTTTACTGACACTTTTTGCTGTTAGGGTGGTTGTCTCAAGACATTGAAATTGAATAACTGTTTAATTCTCTCGAAATGAAATTGAATAATTGTATTTTTCTCTAGGCGACAATGAAGTTGAATAATTGTGTATTATTATTATTATTATTTTAAATTTTCATACGAAGCACTCGCTTTGTGGTTAGACATTTTAAATATATAAAATTAATATTTTAAGAACTTTGTTTCTCTTTTTCTTTTTGTATACACTTTGTTTATAGAATACTTACATAAAAAAAAAAAAAAATACATAGACATGTTTCGGAGAACCAGTCCTTCTTCAGTGATACATATTATAAAGATATATCATTTCTCGGAGCTACTTCCCGGTGTGGGACTTGGCCTCCTCCACAACGGTCCTCCACTGACTTCTGTCTCTGGCCATCTCTCTCCACCCCCCAACGAGGACCGTGAGAGCCGATCGCCCAGCATGGATTGGGCACGTATGCCGAGCCAAAGAGACCAGAGCAATCAAGACCCTGTACGCGTCTAGACCGGCTGCAGAAAGACCTCTAGGAAGGCCTAGATAGCGCCTAATGGACAATGTTCTGGCTGACCTGGCTAGGTTGGGCAAATAGGACTGCTGGGAGCAAAAAGTGCAGGATCAAGGAGCTTGGTGAAAAATCATCAAGGAGGCTAAAACTCTTCAAGAGTTATAGGAAGTAAGTAAGTAAGTGAATATAGAAGAAAAAACTTTGTATTTAACCACAGTATGGTTATTATGTTTGATGCTAACTAGTTTCGCTCGGACCCAAGCTTCATCAGGGCAGAATAACAATTGTATATTTCTCTCGAAATTGCAATCCACTTAAAGAGTTGTGCGTGTGTACGTGTAAAGGCATGCAGTCGTAAAATATGAAAAAGGTTGAAAAATTATTTTCCGTGCATAAACTTTTTATTTTACGGAGCTTTGAGCTGATGCCCCGGCGGGAAGGGGAGGCGTAACGGTTAAATATTATATATTCCTCGGAGATAAATCCGATCTGTAAAATCACCGATGTTAGGCACGCTCGTAATTCTTTCAAAGAGAATATTATAGTTTCCCGATGCGGAAGATATTATTTGCACCGGCGATAAATATTACAGATGGGCGTTTAAATTTGCATCAAACCCACGACCCGGTGTTTATTTTGCCTCCCAGGAGGCGTATAATTGATGGCCCACGTGTTTGTTTCACTAATTGCCTCCCGCTTTGAAGTAGTTTGTCTCCGAAGGATGTATTATTATATTATGTCCCGGGGTAACATGCCGTCCGCCATGATTGTCGGCGGCATAACGTATAGATTTATTTAATGTCGACAAGAATATTAGTTTCCTCTCAATGTTCAAAGTTTAAGTATTTGTTCTGGAGTCAGTATTTAGTATTCCTCGGACACAAAATGGACAAAAATACTGCTGACTTGGAGACCGTGAACCGTCACGTTGGCATAGCCTGGATACAGCCTGCAAGAGACAGAGTGGCGTGGAAGCAAATGGAGGAAGCCTCCAGAAGTGGGTGGGAAAAGGCTAAAGAAGAGGACAAAGAAAATGTATTATTCTCCTCCTTCGTGTCAATGGCTAGTTGCCACTGACACGAAGGTAATGAGGCAATTCTTTAGTATTACATATCTTAAGAATTGCCTCAGAATGGTATTTTATCAAATTAAAACAAATTTATTTTATTTATCGAACCAACCGCTTCGCTTTCGTCAGAGCATCGTTAGGGTTTCAAAAATAAACTGTTTTTGTAATCCTGACAAAGCTCCGGCGGGAGTGAAACCGGTTAGTTGGGTACTGAGCAAAAGTGACAAAAATGCGCTACTAGTCTGGTCTGTGAAAGTAAGGCGCTGAGGAAAACATTGGCCTTCTCTGTGAAGGTGGAGTGTAGAGAGTGAGATATAACCAGGAGTGGAAGGACTTTACAACGAACCCAGCATAGTGAAGTTTATCTTCTTCTTCTTCAAGTGGCGTCACCTCGGCGAACCTGTCCCTGTCCTGCGCCGCTTGTAACAGCTCCTCCACACTTCAGATGCCGGTCCACTCCCTCACGTTTCGCAGCCAGAACATTTGTCTCCTTCCGGGCCCTCGGCGTCCCTCAATTTTCTCCTCCAATATCAGTTGGAGAAGGTGGTACTTTTCCCCACGCAGTATATGACCCAGATGTAAGATCTTTCGAACCTTGATAGTTGATAACAATCCCCTGTAAACTCTAGCTCACCTCAGAACTTCGATATTGGTAACCATTTTATAACCATCTAGTGAAGTTTATAAAAATACATAATCTAAGATGGTTGGGACATTTCCAGCGAATGGAAGAAGATCGAATCTCCTAAGGAGGATTCTCAATACGAGTATACGACTAGATCGAAAGTGAAGTGTGGGAAGATAAAAATGAGATGGTTTTGGGAGAGTGGCGAAGAATTCTGGAGGAGGCCTGCGCCCATGGTGGGCTATATCGCCATTGTTGATTGATTGATTGATATATATACATCAAATGTTTCGATTGAGGTTTTCCCTAGTTACGTCAGCTGTAAGGCAAACGTCGAAACACATGTATAATATATAGCTCGACCACAGCTTGAGTCAACTCAGTAGACTTTTTCTAGACTAAGAAAAGTAAACACAGAAATAAATGTAATAATAATTAGTTGTATCCTCGAATTAAACAACAGCAATGATAACAATACAGAAACTAATAAAGGAAAATATAACTATATAACACGTCCGATGGAATGGACACTTGTATAATCAAAATAATTCTCAAGAAAATAAATTATTAATCCACCTATTTGTTCACATTGCAATGATTCAAATAATCAACCGCATCGAATCGAAAAAAAATAAGTACACAGCTTCCAGTACTATTTGTTGAATATTTTAAAGACAAGCGATGAATTAAATTCGAGTAAATGTAAACATTAAGATTAATGCGTACATAACATAAATCAAAGAAAATCAACATTTTGCAAAACATCATTTCAGAGTTATATAAAAATGAATGCAAAAAGAGAAGGATGGAGTGCCGCATTGGTTAAAGTGTGACAGTCCATTCTTTCTGCCTACCCTTTCGGGGAGACGGCGTGATGGTTAGTTAGTTAGTTTTTTTTAAACAAATTTCACACATGAAATTCGTGATTATCAAGTCGTCATCAATACACATACAGAATAAATAATAGATTCAATTGATCTTTTTTTATTTTTTATACATCGATTATACTTATACTTGTATACGAATACTGGATTTCACCCATCGTCGGTTATCAATTCATGATTTAATTGTATCTCAATAGAGACGAAGATGCAAATTGGAAACTGAATATGGATGATCAAGGTGTTTACAGGACTTATGACCTGTCATTGGTTGGGTAAAGCACACGCTTTATGTAATTACAACATTCCCCATTCCACCTTTCTTTATGACCATGTATGACAAATTTTTGGAAGTTGTATATATGTCTAAGTCCTATGCCAGATTTCACATGTCAGTTTCAACGTGCCATCTATGAAGATTTTGATTTCATATGTTAATCTTTTTAAGATTACTCTATATATAATCTACATACTAACGCCATCTATTCTTTTGTTTTCATGAACTTTACCTTAGTGACGTGAGCATTAAAGGAAAATTTTAAAACTGTATTATACCACAACATTTTGTTTTGAATGTATACAAATACTGGATTTTACCCATTACGGGTTAATCATTTAAGGATTAATTGTTTCTCAATAGTGACGAAGATGTAAATTATTTTAGAAACAGAATATGGTGGTTGAGGCGTTTACAGGACTTATGACCTGTCATTGGTTGGGTTAAGCGATCGCTTTATGTAATACAAAATTCCCCATTCCGTCCTTCTTATGACCACCACGTCTGACAATTATTTTTTGAAAGTTGTATATGCTACAATGTTGAGGAACATTTCACATATTTTACTTCAATCTACACTAGCGCCATCTATTAAATCAAATCAAATGAAATCAATCATTATTATCAAATCAAATGAAATGAAATCAATCAAATCAGTTTATTAACTCAAAATACATTACAAAAAGCAACATGTTTAAGGCATCTATTGAGTACAGGTAAAATATTATAAAAATACAACATAATACCAGGAACGCATTAGAGATGGTTCGATATTAGGAAGACAAGATAATTTCTAAAGTCAAGAGTATTAGTCTCCTGAACATACCTTCACTAATATGAAAGACCATTTTCATTTTAATTATGTGCATTTAACCATGATAATTTTAATAACAAGGCAGACCGAAGAAAACACGGCATGACCAAATTAATCAAATTTTAATGGTTGGTCATGTTAGAAGTCGGAAGAATCAAAGTGCGTGTAAACTCGTTGTATAATCGTAGAGGAATCTCGAGAGATGTGTCAGGATGGAGTGGTGGGGCGGTCCATTCTCTCTGCCTGCCCCTGCGGGGAAGCGGCGTGATAATTTACTGTTGTTGTAATTAAATTATTTGTTTTAAATTTATATTGTGGACGTTGGACGATCGAAGTGTGCGCGGGAGATGCCTATTGGTGGGGTTCGCAACTCAACCATCAACCGAAAGAGAATGATGGAGTGCCGCATCGATTAAAGTGTGGTAGTCCACTATTTCTGCCTACCCCTTCGGAGAGGCGGCATGTTGGTTAGTTAGTTAGATATTTAATTTTTACCATGCCTCTTTTAAACTACACTATATTTTTTATCAACTTTAATACGGATGTTTTCACGTAATCATTCAATGAATATTGATGAATGTGTCCTTTTAAAAAAAATTGAAATGGTCTAGCAAGGCAAAATATGTCACTCATAAAAATTGGTCCAGCCGTTTTTGAGTTATAAATGGAGTCACTAACACGACTTTGTTTTATGTATATAGTCATTTTCTTCATCTTCTATTCTTTGAACTCAATGGACTCGGCAACCAATTGACAGATCTTGGTAATATTTTCACTGTTCATTAATATTAATTCGGCGAAGGTTTAAGAATTTTGAATATTGGGAATAAAATATATTGAAAACAAATTTATATTTTGTTTGGACAATCAAAATCTTGGTTCACTGAGAAAGGGAAAAAAAAATTTGGCCTAAAAGATTATTTTTAGAACAAGTATTGTGAAATTTCACAGATTATAAATCTGGGCTCTGAACATTCTTTTCAACTAAACTATACTGAGCCATAGCAACGCGTGGCCGGGTACAACTAGTATTTTATATTTTCGAAGTTAATTTCGCCGTGGATTCCAGTCTAAGATATATATTTTACTTGTTTATTGTTTCATGAACAATGATGTTAAACTCATATACTGTTTCTTGAACAATGATGTTAAACTCATATACTGTTTCTTGAACAATGATGTTAAACTCATATACTGTTTCTTGAACAATGATGTTAAACTCATATACTGTTTCTTGGACAATGATGTTAAATTCATATACTGTTTCTTGAACAATGACGTTAAACTTTATTTTAAATACTGAATCATAATGAAAACATCTGTTTTATAGAAGTATTATTTTAATTTATGACATGTTTCTATTTGTATAGTTTATGACATAACTAAATATTTATGAAATTGTTTACTGTTTCTTGAATAATGTTGTAAAATTTCAAATATTCAAAAATATTAATTATTGATAATTAAAAATGGATTGGCTTTCCCAACCGGCATCATCAAAAAAGGTTGGATGCATGGTGGAATGTATATTATTCGATATCGGCTTGAGAAATAAAAGTAATTAATGGAATAAATATTTAAGGATTAATTGTATTTCAATAGAGACGAAGATGTTAATTGATTTTTGGAAACAAAATATGGTGGTCGAGGCGTTAACAGAACTTATGACCTGTCATTGGTTGGGTTAAGCGATCGCTTTTATGTAATACAATATTCCCCATTCCTCCCTTCTTACGACCAGCACGTCTGACAAATGGGAAATATTGTATTACACAAAGCGATCGCTTAACCCAACCAATGGCAGGTCATAAGTCCTGTAAACGCCTCGACTACAATATTCTGTTTCTAAAAAAACAATTTACATCTTCGTCTCTATTGAGATACAATTAATCCTTGAATGATTAACCCGTAATGGGTAAAATCCAACATTTGTCTACAAGTATTTGTATACATTAAAAAACAAATGGAATAAATATTGCTTTCACACATAACTTGTTCTTATATGATCATTTTTAGCCCCCTTACCCGCTGTAGGCAATACAAATAATTGTAAGCAGTAAAGCCAACCATCCAATAACGGAAGGAATCGAGTGTAGCGCCATGAAATATTTTCACGACCTACAAAAACAAAACAGCCTAAATTTTTAAGGGCATAGGCCTCTCCCGCAGCTGCCTGGGTGACGGGGTGGAAAGACGTAGGGGCGGAGGGGCGAAGGGGCGGAGGAGGCGGACTGATGTAATGTGTACCTTTCATCATAGTGTGTCCTATTATTTATTTACGCCGTAATTCATCATGACGTCATGAGTTGCGCCGCTCGTCGGCGTCACGAACTCGGCGGAATCCGTGGAAGGGAAGGAATGTATTAAAGTAATAGTTCTCTAGGGATACTTTAAGTATTCAAAAAGCTTTGCATACATATGAAAAAAACACGTAGCCTCATATGGAAGAGACAATATTGTACATTTTTAATGTAAGATTATTGCAATTGTGCTTATATCTGCGTTGTCTATCTAATTGACAATCAAACCGTTTCTACGGAGGGGTAGACAGTGAAGATAGACCGCCAAGTCTTTTCGCACATTTGCTGTAGGGATCTCAATTTTGCAGTATATATCATATCGTAGACTTCACGAGGAAGCGGCAAAAGAAGGTCTCAAGATTAACATGTCCAAGACAGTGGACCTACGAGTGTCCACAAATGATTCCACCCCAATCTTGCTCCACGGCGTCCCTCTTATGACCACGACCAGCTTCTGCTACCTCGGTAGTATGATAGCGGGCTCGGGAGGTACGGAGGAAGATGTAGCCAGCAGACTTAACAAGGCAAGGGGAGCTTTCGCTATGCTTCGCCCTGTATGGCGCTCCGGTATCATTTCGAGAAAGCTCAAGCTCCAAATATTCAGCAGTAGCGTTAAAAGCGTACTGCTGTACGGATGTGAGACTGGGAAGTCTACCGCGGACGTTATTGGTAAACTCCAAGTGTTTATAAATAGGTGCCTTCGCTCAATATTCAAAATCTATTGGCCCCAAACAGTGTCAAATGCCGCTCTCTGGACTATGGCAGGCGAAAAGCTAATTAAAGAACAGGTCGCTAGACGCAAATGGCAGTGGATCGGTCACACTTTGAGACGGAACCCAGCCTGCATTCCTCAGGGTGCACTAGACTGGTCCCCTATGGGGGGAAAGAGCTAGAGCTACCTGGAGAAGAACCCTGCAGGACGAGGTTAAGGTGGCAGGCCTCACTTGGGATGATGTTAGGCATCAGGCATGCGATAGAGTCGGGTGGAAAAGGTTCCTTGAGGCCCTATGCACCACGGAAGTATGACAGGACAAAAATAAGAAGAAGAAGAAGATCATATCATACTTACGTCATTCGTTGGCTAGTTATTCACATCTTTTATAAGGTTTGACACTGGAACTAAATTCAGAATACGGCGTCAGCTCTATACAATAATATCAAAGAATTAATCCGAATGAAAACGTATGTTCTTTAGAAGTTTTATTCGGTTTTATTGAAATGACATATTTCGCCTTGTAAAGGCATTATTAAATTGCATTTGATAATGTATCAGCAGGGCAAAACATGTCATTATTATTAAATATAATAAAATTTCTAATAAAAAAACGTTTTCATTGTTATTAAATATTTAATATAATTTGAAACAATTTTCGCAATAAGTATAAAATTCCCAAATTGCGAGATTTTCGCTTTGCGTATTCGCGTACTAAATTAAACCCAATTCTTGCTCAAAGGGTTTTGAAACTGTTAACATTAAAATTTCATACAGAGTAAACGATCAAATTAGCTTTTTAATTGTGAAAACTTTTGCTTTCGGAAATCAGTTAGGAATATAATTATTTTCCCTACATAACAATTCAGCAAGGTTTTGTTTCTTAATTATCCTTATTACTCAAAATACATTTATTTAATATCGTTAAAAACTAGATTTTATTTTGATTATTTTATACGGTAAATAGTGATTGCAATATCGGTACACCAGCATTTCGTGCTATTGACAACAACAACAACGACAACAACAACAAACCATCACGCCGTTTCCCCGTAGGGATAGGCAGTGAGAATGGACCACACTACTCTATCCTGGCACACCTCAACCAACCTTTAAAATTGGATTAATTTTGTCATGCCATGTTTTCTTCGGTCTGCCTCAACTCCGTATTAACGTATACTTTCTTAACCATTCTTTCTCCATCCATGCGCTTCATATGTCCGAACCAACGCAGCGATCCTTTCATAATTTTGTTCATAATACCTTCTTCCGCTCTACATTCCTTTCTTATATAAGCATTTGAGATTCTGTCGTATATCGTTCTACTACACATACGTCTTAGGGACCTCATCTCAACAGCATTTATTCTGCTCTAATCCTTCTTCTGCCAGTTGCATGCTTCGCTTTCATACATTAGGGTAGGGACCAGAACTCCATTGTGAACGGCCGTTTTCGCTTTCATTGATAAATTCTTGTTTTCAATAACTATTCTTAAAGCTCCATTCACTTTGTTAATCGCACCAACCCTTCTTTCGACGTCACTATCCGTTCGGCCATCTGCTGTGAACATGCTACCTAAATATACAAATTCCCTCACCTGTTCCAAGTTCTCTTCGTTCACACTTAGATTACAAACTGTCATTTGCTCTTCCCTTTCAAAAACCATCACCTTAGACTTTCCGACATTCATCATTAAATCATTTGACTTGCATACCTCATACAATATCGACACTCAGACTTGTAATTCGTCTGCACTATCCCCAACGAGAACGGCATCGCCCGCGTAAAGCAGACAATTTACAGACAAATCACTTATCTTAGCACCAGCATTTATTCCTTTCAGTTCTTTCATACACATGTCCATGTACAGATTAAGCAACCAAGGAGACATCACGCAGCCCTGCTTAACACCCTTTGTGATATCAAACCAAGTCGTGATGTCCCCAATTACCCTAACACTGGCAGTGCTTCCTTCGTAGAGAGAAGCAACCGCCCGTATCAGTTTTGTGCTCACTCCGAATTCGGACAAGATTGGCCACAGTTTTTCTCTGTTCACTCGATCATAGGCTTTTTGCAAATCGACCTCCACGGTCTCCACTCCAGAACTATCTCTCCTTTCCTTAGCTGTAAAGCATATATCGGAACGGAATATTAATGTAAATTTGCATTACAGAAATACATTTTATAATAATTAGTAACTCAATAACAGACTCAACAGGGCAAAGGGAGCTTTAGCTATGCTTCGCCCTGTATGGCGTTCCAGTATCATTTCGAGAAATCTCAAGCTCCAAATATTCAGCAATAGCGTTAAAAGCGTATTGCTGTCCGGATGTGAGACTTGGAAATCTACTGCGGACGTTATTGGAAAACTCCAGGTGTTTATAAACAGGTGCCTTCGCTTAATATTCAAGATCAATTGGCCCCAAACAGTGTCAAATGCCGTTCTCTGGACCATGGCAGGCGTAAAACCAATTAGAGAACAGGTCGCTAGACGCAAATGGCAGTGGATCGGTCACACTCTGAGACAGAACCCAGTCTGCATCGCTCAGGGTGCACTAGACTGGTCCCCTATGGGGGGAAAGAGGAAGCGAGGCAGACTTAGAGCCACCTGGAGAAAAGCCCTACAGGACGAGGTTAAAGTAGCACGCATCACTTGGGATGATGTTAGGCATCAGGCATGCGATAGAGTCGGGTAGAGAAGGTTCATTGAGGCCCTATGCACCACGGAGGTGTGACAGGACAAAAAGAAAAAGAAGAAGAATAATAATTAGTAATATTCTGCTAGCTGAAAGCAAAGTCAGGATACTCAAAACCATCTGATAGAAGTCAGAGGCGATACCAATAAGAACCTTCTCAGAGTAGCAAAAATGCGAACCCTGTGCTCCATCACGGACAGAACCATCAGAGATCGGATCAGAAATGAGACGATACGGTCTGTCTAAAAACCGTTAATAAACCTCAAACGAGTGATTTAAAATATAAGTGGTATGAAAATATTCGTTTAGAAAGTTTATATATTCACGGTTTTTGTTATTGTTCTATAAAAACTCCAAAATTTACATGTAATTTAAAAAAATGTTTTTTCATCTACATACGAGTATATAAAACAAAGTTGTTTTAGTTACACCATTTATAACTCAAGAACGGCTGAACCGATTTTGGTGATCTTTGATTTGTTGGATTTGTCTTTACAAAAACTGTTAAAACATTTGAAAAAAATTCGAAAAAAAAAATTATGAAAAAACTTCATTTCCTCATACATTTTGTATGGAGCGACTTTTTTTATAATTGCCAATCTTCTATATATATATATATAAAACAAAGTCGTGCTAGTTACACCATTTATAACTCAAGAATGGTTGGGTCCAGCAAATATAATAGTTTAATAGAAAGTTGTGCAACAATTTGAATATTTGCACATTTAGTGAACTTAATTCATTTTGAATATTAATTTTAACTTGATAAATAACTGAATTTAATTTAACTAAAAAGTTAATACAACATTTATTGATTCTGGGGCTGTACGAACTTCGCCGGGTGAGCTATTTTTTTTATATAAATAGAAAAAGAAAGAAAACAGTAATCGACTCACCTTTAAAACGACCGTTCAAATTCCATCAATTTCGCTTAAAAAAAATCTCTTTTAAAATGAAGAAATATTTCAATTGTCTTTTCATCTTAATCTCAGCCTTGCCGACTTCCTTCCACCTGTAAATTAAGAAAATTGTACGGATTTAATAATACGAGTACAAAAAATAAAAGGAGGGATCATTTTCTCATTCTAAGACAATTATTATTTGTCACGATCTTTTTATTCATTGTGTTATATCTGCGATCATCGATAAACTTTTCGAATTCAATTCAGAATGATTTTGAAAATAAGATTCTATTTTTAAATTAACGTTTTCATATTTCGTAATGACAACCAAACAAACAACCAACAAACCATCACGCCGTTTCCCCGCAGGGGTAGGCAGAGAGAATGGACCGCCACACTACTCTATCCTGGCACACCTCTTTAGCTTCCTCCACATTCATACATCGAGTCATACACATACGTCGATTCTTCCGGCTTCTGACATGGCCAACCTTTAATATTTGATTAATTTGGTCATGCCATGTTTTCCTCGGTCTACCTCGACTCCTTACTCAATTTACATCGTTAATGTATACTTTTTTAACCATTCTTTCTTCACCCATGCGCTCCATATGTCCGAACCAACGCAGCGATCCTTTCATAATTTTGTTCATAATACCTTCTTTCGCTCTACATTCCTTCCTAATATCAGCATTTGAGATTCTGTCGTACATCGTTCTACCACACATACGTCTTAGGGACCTCATTTTAAAATGAAGAAATATTTCAATTGTCTTTCCTCGTAATGAGATTTTTTTTATAAGCCTGTGCGATTTTATACGACACATCCCCAACTATCTATCCTGATATAGTGTCACGTCAACCAGCAGAGATGACGTATGACTGTGAGATACGTCTTGTTTCAAAATGAAAACGGGCGGCAAATATTTGTGTCTGGCGGTCGCTCTTCTCAAAATGGACTGATCAATTATTAAACCAGTGCTAATACAGCACGCGTCAAAAATAAAGCAACAACTGTTTCAAATATATATTTAAATGCAAACTGTTAAATACTAAAGGAATCCGTGTTGATGGAAAAATAATTAAACCATTTACGTTTTGCCGATGACATCGTTCTCGTGAGCAACACTCCGGAGGAACTAACTACCTAACTAAATAACTATCACGCCTTCTGCCCGAAGGGGTAGGCAGAAATAATGGAGTGCTACACTTTTCTTTCCTGACATATTTCTCTCGCTTCATCAATTCTTACATCGTGTCATGCACGCGCGTCGATTTCTCTGACTCCTCACGTGGCCGACATTCAATATTCGATTTATTTGATCGTGCCACGTTTTCTTCGGTCTTCCTATATTTCTAGTTCCATTTAAATCGTTAACAATTTTTTTTTTACCATTCTTTCTTCATTTATTCTTTCAGACCAAACCGCAGAGCTAAAAAGAAGAATTGGACTAAGCTGGGCAGCTTTCGGAAACATGGGTTATATCCTTAAAAACGGGAAAATACCGATCAACCTGAAACGAAAAGTCTATGAAGCCTGTGTTCTGCCAGTTGATACTTATGGTCTTGAAACTCTAACATTGTCCAAACAAAGTGCCGAGAAACTACGAGTGACCAGAGCCTTGTTAGGAATAAGCCTAAGAGACAGAGTCAGAAACAATACGGTTAGAGAAAAACCAAAGGTCACTGACATCATCCACCGGGTGGCGACTCTAAAATGCCGATGGGCAGGTCACGTAGCCAGAAGCTCAGATGAAAAATGGACAAGAAGACTGCTGACTTGGAGACCGTGGACGGCAAAGAGAAGAAGGGTGACTACAACATCGGTGGAAGGATGATCTAAACAGACTCATCGGAATAACCTGGATGCAGTCTGCACAAGACAGGGTGACATGGAAGCGAATGGAGGAGGCATTTGTCCAGGAGTGGACGGCAATAGGCTGAGGAAGAAGAAGAAGAAGAAGAAAGTAAAAACTTTGTTTTTTGTATCACGATTGTATTTTTATTTTACGCGACATTATTGATATATTAAGTAAAGGAGTAAGCATTCGTGACAGGGTTCGTCAACGTCGAGGGGACCTAATACGGCACTACTAGATGAAGAAGATTGTAACAAGTGCCGTCTCTTATGTCTCGACTCAGAAGAATGATGAAAGTAGGATAAAGGCCGTAGAAATGAGGTCACTAAGAAGGATGTGTGAAAAAACAATGTACGATAGAATATATAATGATGAAGTAAGAAAGGAATGTATAGCGCATGAATGCGTGATAAACAAAATCAAGAAAGGGTCACTAAAATGGTTTGGAAATATGGAGCGAATGGATGGGGGAAGAATGGTTAAAAATATACATACAAGGAGTGTGAATGGGAAAAAAGTCGAGGAAGGCCAAGGTAGACCATGGCATGACCAAATTAATCAATTACTGAAAGGCGGCCATGTTCTAAGTAGGAACAATCGACGAGCGTGCATGTCACGATGTGTGAATGTAGAAGAGACGCGAGAATTATGTCAGGATAGAACAATGTGGAGAACCATCCTCTCTGCCTACCCCTCCGGGAAATGGCGTGATGGTTAGTTAGTTAAGATTGTAACAAAAAACAGTGGGTATAGTAATAAGTTCTGTTTAATAATTGGACGCAGTTTTCTTGAGACAAATTAAGATATAAGAAAAAATAAGAAATTTGTGTTTGACGTAAATAAATATGTATTGAGTTTTGATTGCATCATTTTGATGTAATTTAAATAAACATTACGCAATCAAAACAGTATGCCATTTGTTGATTTATAAGAGTGACGCGTTGCTTCATTGCTCTCGATTGTTAAAAAATTAATACATTTAAAAAATCTTGTTTACCGTAATGTTTGACACCAGACTACTCTCCGGAGAGGTGAAGTGTTTTCACATTGATAGACTCACTCAAAACTCTAATAAAGTGCGTACTAGGCAGACACGAGATACTCGAAATGATATTGTTACAATCATGTGTGTTATGAAAGTTTTTTAGCGACCTGATTGGAAATACTGCGGAATCCATCAACGAACTATCCGCGTGGTACTTCCGCCCGACAGTCCTACTCTCCCACTTCTGCCAACACTACGGGAGTTAAAAATATAAAACACACCTGTCAAAGTGATAGCCTGTAAATATTAATAAGATTTTCCGATGTTTATATGGCGAAAAAGGGACAATTACTCATTCGTGCACTTTAAAAAATGTTCCAAAGAGTTGTTTTTGTCAATTGTCAGTCAAGCTACAATTATAAATAAGATTTATTGCGCAGTACTGCATTCTCCTGAAGCTCAACTATTTGTTGTATACTAGTTTCCGGTCAATTTGCGAATATTCTGGGTGACCGGACGACATAACCGTGGTTATAAAAAAACATGTATTTGTATTCATTCATGTTGGACACATCAAAAACTCAAGGGATTTTCTGTTGAAAGGTAAGTGACAAAAAGTCAAGCATATATGTTCACCATCTGGCCCACAATCAATTATTTAACGCGTGGCAATTTTGGAGATCCATTCGCCTCTGCGAACCACCTATTTCGATTCCGACATCTGACTTCAAGAACTAATAAACTATTCTGCCTCTATCATAATGTAACTACCATTAATAACAAAGCATCATGTATTAAGAAAACGTTTTTAAGATAATCAAATGATTTTACTGAAATCTCTTGATGGAAGTTCATTTTAAATAATAATTAAATAAAACGATGTTTTTTTTAACTACTTCCACTTTTGTCTTTATTTAGACAGCGACCGGTTTCGCCAGGCTCGCTGGCATCGACAGACTGGTGAGTCTGTCTGGTGAGTCTGTCCTCCAGTCTATCGATGCCAGCGAGCCTGGCGAAACCGGTCGCTGTCTAAATAAAGACAAAAGTGGAAGTAGTTAAAAAAAACATCGTTTTATTTAATTATTATTTAAGAAAACGTGTTTTTTCTCTGGGTCAGTTCTTTGATGTTACAGTAGAATTTAGTTCTAATTTCGGGCTGATCGGGAATAATATATGTACATTTGTTTTCAGAGGGATAGAGCCAGTCGCGTGGATGGAACACGTATTGCTTTCCGGCTCAGCAGCTTCTTACACGCAAAGCGACTTCAATTATTAAAAACTGTCGGTGAAAACTTATGGACAAAGGTGCACTACGAGAAGGTATTTATGGTTTTCTATATGGTGTATCTAAAACGTTAAAATATGTACAAATAAAAATAATAATGAAATAAAATGATGTTTTTTAGTAACTATTTCCACTTTTTATCTTTATTTCGAGAACGATCGGTTTTCCCCGGCCACCTGGTATCGACAGACCAGCTACCTGGCTCCATACCTAGTTATTAAACAACATCGTTTTATTTAGTTATTATTTTAATTGAATTTCAATTTAAAGATTTCCGTAAACTCATTTGATTATCGCTTAAAAATATATCTGACAGTAATGAGTAAATATTTTTTAAGATATTTAATTGTTTCTTTTTTTATATGCTTTGTTTATAACACACACTTTATTTAAAAAGATAGTCAGTTTTGACAGATATTATATTATTATATATTAAACTGTTAAATTAAATAATTTTGTTTTATGCATCACAATTGTATTTTATTTTAAGCGACAGCTGTTTCGTCAACCTATGTTGACATCATCAGGTGTTACAATAATATATCAAATGTCATATTTTCGTGATTTTTCGAACCTTTATGTGTCCTATGTTCCTATGTCAATTTGAATAATTCCTATGATAAGTTTGACATTTGATATATTATTGTAACACCTGACGATGTCAACATGGGTTGGCAAAACAGCTGTAGCATAAAATAAAATACAATTGTGATACATAAAACAAATTTGTTTAATTTAACAGTTTAAAATGTTAAGGTTTAGTATTTCGGCCAAAATAATGGACTATTATACTCTTATATTATATAGAAAACTTACCACATTCGTAAAATTAAAAAAATCTTTTATTTATATAATAACACTGATGAAGGGCTTGTGTGTCCGAAACATGTTTGGTATTTAATTAAAAAAAATAAAGTGTATGTAAAGTGTATATAAAAAACATAACAATAAATATCCGCAACACGAAGTTATGGCGAATATAGAAGACAATATTTAAAACCTGGAATGGTTACCGTTCATTGAATTATGAATTCAAAAATATTTTTATAAATAAGCTAATAACGTGTTCAGTTGTGAATGTAACCAAGTGTAGCAGATATCTGGTCGCTCCCTGTAATGGAGCTGAGCTTTTCTTGTGGCGCAGATACTTAGCGAAACAAGCGCGGGGCTTTTAGCGGAAATGTATTCCGAGGAGCTTTTTAAGCTTAATCTGCGGGGAAGTGCAACTAACACGCAATCGAATGGTATCGTATTTAATTTGCCTGTATCCTGGTTTTGTGAACATTAATTCGAAATGAAATTGAACAAAGAATACGAATTCATATTATCCTATACATTCTATTGGAAATATAAAAACCACAATTAACCGAATGATTCGGCGCTTTTGTATAATATATCGTCTCCAAGAGGGCTCTATAAAATTAAAAAATACTGTTTGTAATTCCGAAAACGTCTTCGTCCGTACTTCCGAAAACTTTAAATTTGATTTTTCTAAGCACTTCGCATAGAAAAATCAAATTGAAAATTCGCTGTAAGCATTTTGTCTACCTGACTATACTGTCTGGGCGATCAGCTGCTGCCAAAACTGATCAGAATTGAAATAACAATAAGTGATAGAGATAGATATAAGATTTAATTTATTTTATAAACGCGTACGAAATCTGCTATTTACAATACACCCTTACATTAATAGTTATTTTGTAATTTATTCTATGACCGTATCCCGGACATTGAAATAAAATGCAAAATTAAAGTTGCCCGACCTGCATTTAATACAATTAGAACCTTCTTTGGCAAAGAAAGTCTTAACTTGAAACTCCGACAAAGAATGATTAAATGTTATATACGATCTGTTTTACTATATGGCTGCGAAACCTGAACTCTAAAAGTGAATGTAATGAACCGGTTGGAGGGATTCGAGATGTGGATATATCGCAGAATGCTCCGTATACCGTGGACCGATAGGGTCAGTAATGCAGACGTACTACAAAGAGCCTGAGCCAATAGAGAGCTGTTGTTGAGTGTAAAAGTTAGAAAGGTCTCATATTTGGGTCATGTGCTAAGGGGAGAAAAATACCACCTCCTTCGACTGATATTAATGGGTAAAGTGGAGGGACGTCGGGGAATCGGTAGAAGGCAGCTGTCCTGGCGGCGGAACATTAAAGAGTGGACAGGAATTACATTTCAGAACCTGTTCCAAGTGGCGCAGGACAGAGATGCCTTCGCTGCGGTGATCGCCAATGTTGGGGGAACCTGACACGGCACCGAAAGAAGAAGACGATTACAGCGACCGAAAATTCGCACATCTCTCTAGTTTATTCACTATGAAAAAACTGTACGTATTAATATCAGAATTATTAATACGTACAGTTTTTTCATAGTGAAGAACTAGGTATCCGAAAAAGTTTATCCAAATATAATATGATCCTCAAGTGACATTTCATGACGCGTTCAAATATTCTGGAAAGTTATTTTTTTTCTCGCTCTGAAATGTTTTTGGAGAGTTTAGAGTTTAGAGCGATTGCAGCTGTTGGGGAAACAATAGAAAACTAGTTAGTTATTCATTTTAGTTTTTAGTACTCAGACTTCGCCTTCGTCTACGGTCTACAGAGACACGAGTAGTTTGATACTGGTTTATACACGTTCACACTACAGAAGACCTAGGATGAAAATAACCTGAATCATTTATAAACGAATAAGTAAGTACCCATTAACTAAACTAAATATCTTCCAGTTTTTAATTAATTTTTATACATGTTTTGAAGGTTATACCCACTATATTGATAGAATGATATTAAATGGTTACATCCGATGGTAAAGGTATAATATATTCGAATCATGTCACCATCAGCCGTCTGTTATCCACTGCTGAATGTAGGCCTCTCCCAAAGCACGCCATCGCCCCCTATCCATTGCCGCTCCCATCCATCCATGTCCAGCAGTCCTCTTCAGATCGTCGGTCCAGCGGGCAGGGGGATGTCCAACTCTGCGGAATCATGTACGCGGTCTCCACTTCAGAACCCGTCTCCCCCGTCGGCCGTCGCCTTTTCAGCCTGCCCATCCTCAGAGCCACCTCAGTCACCTTGGTTTGTTGACGAATAAATTCGTTTCTAAATCTGTCCCTCAGGATTATTTCAAGCGTGGCTTTTTCCACCATGAATCACGTCGTTGAAAATAATTTAAAAACGTTATTTAAATTAATAATCATGAAATTCTTTAGTGTAATGTGGAATCAACAATTTTAAATATATATTTTATTGTTAGTTCCATGTAACACGTACACTCTTAAAATATAAATAATTATTAATTTGAATACTGGATGAACGTTAGGCGTTAACACTGTGAAATTCCACAAAGAAGTTTAATTAATTAATTAATCATAAAAAAGTGTTTTAATTCATAAAAAAAATCTGTTAATTTTTTTTACAATTAAAATTATTATTATGGACGTATAATTAAAAATAAGATGTAAAAAATTGTAGTTAAAATATTGAATACATTTTATAGAAATTGGAAAATTCATTATAAGTCTTTCGTTGTTTCCACGTGCCATCTATTGTCGTTACATGTAAGCTCATTAAAACGTATTTTAATCATGACAAACTCCAAAAAATAAAAATAAAAATATTAATGTTGCAAATTAAAATTTCTTGGTTCGTTGTAAATAACGAAAAAAGAGTGTTTATAATATTTGTTTATTTCGATTGTTATTTATAATAGTTAAGACCGGTTTCGGCAGCTCGTGGCCATGAAGGAAAATAAAAATAAACAATTTAGTTTTTACTGTTAAAATTTAAAATACTGTTATAATATCACAATTTCTTTTTATTCACTGAGAGTGTCGCGACAGCTGTTTCGCCAACCGATGTCGGCTTCATCAGGTGTTACAAGTAACTCTATTCTGAGTTTTTTGTAACACCCGATGATCCCAACATCGGTTGGCGAGACAGCTGTCGCGACACTCTCAGTGAATAAAAAGAAATTGTGTTATTTTAACAGTGTTTTAAATTTAAACAGTAGGTAATAATGTTGAAGTATCACAGGGTTTCGACCAAAACAATGGACTATTTAATATAGTTTTTTGAATCGCGGGCTTCAAAATAGTTGTCATTAAATATATAAATTATAATTGGAGTAGAACGATCTAAAATTATTAATTGAACGAACAAAGAGGTCGCCAAAAACCTAATGTTATCTGCAGACATTGTCGGTTCCGCAACAGAGGAGCGAAAGGGCTTTACGATTATTAATTTTAGCGAAAATTCGGTAAAAAACGAAAGCAAAATGTTCGGTGAAAGTGATCTTGGTGTGTAAACACGGGTCTATTTCACATTCAAACAATTCCTTGATTTCTCCCGGGAGCTGGCTGCATGGGACAACGCGATGTTCGCGGGAAAACGAGGCCCAGTTCCCGCCAACTTTGTTCAACTATACGATGTTTGATCACTTTTGTTCAGCCCGTCATCGCTGGACTCGAATAACAAAAAAAGTACAAATATTTTTATTGATTTCACGTTATACGGTGTTCGTACATCGGTAAGTTCTTTTTATCTTATTTATTTATTTAGATAGTCTATTGTTTTGGCCGAAACACTGTGATACTTTTTTAATTTTATTTATTTATTTAGACATACAATAGTAAAACTGTATTCCCATGAGTGGGAATACAGTTTTACTATTGTATACTATGGGACACATACTCGTATACTCATTATGGGACAAAATGACAATGATACACTTATTTATTTGATACATTCACCAGCGTGTGTATTACGAGTTAAACGTTTATTGTTACATTTTTAACTATATTTACAAACCATTTTTTGTCTTAAAGTTGTTGAATAAACAAATATACTTTTTAACTACAATACATTGATAATTTCAATTTCACTTAAAGTTGTCATCGCAAACAAAAGCCTATCCGAAAAATCTAAAATGACAGTGTTCTTGTACCGACCCTTATGTATGGAAGAGAAGCATGGAACTAGCAAAAAAGGATGAAAGTAGAATCATTACAATAGAAATGAGAAAAATTGTGTATAAGAAGTGTGTGCGGTGCAAATGAAAGTGTTATGAATAAAAAAATTTGGACACACGGAAATAATGAATGAAGAAATATTGTAAAAAAAAGTATATGTTAACGATGTAAATGGTAGAAATAGAGGAAGACCGACGAAAACGTTGCAAGATCAAATAAATCAAATTTTGAAGTCGGCCACGTTTGAAATCGGAGAAATCTACAGGCGTGCATGACACGATGTATGAATGTTGAGGAAGCAAGATAGGTATGTCAGAAAAGAAAAGTATTGCAGTGAATTCTTTCTGCCTACCCCTTCTAAGAGACGGCGTGATGTTTAGTTAGCTAGTTATTTTTTTCACAATTAATTTATTCTTCTTCTTCTTTTTGTCCTGTCACACCTCCGTGGTGCATAGGGCCTCAAGGAACCTTCTCCACCGACTCTATTGCATGCCTGATGCCTAACATCATCCCAAGTGAGGCCTGCTGCCTTAACCTCGTCCTGCAGGGTTCTTCTCCAGGTGGCTTTAGGTCTGCCTAGCTTCCTCTTTCCCCCCATAGGGGACCATTCTAGTGCACCCTGAGCGATGCAGGCTGGGTTCCGTCTCAGAGTGTGACCGATCCACTGCCATTTGCGTCTAGCGACTTGTTCTCTAATTGGCTTTTCGCCTGCCATGGTCCAAAGAACGACATTTGACACTGTTTGGGGGGAATAGATTTTGAGTATTGAGCGAAGCAATTATAATAAATGAATATTATTATAATTTTAATTTATAAATACTGTGAGAACATTATTAAATGATATTCTCGAAAGTTTTGATTGTGGCGACAGTAATGCTTTGTTTTTTAAAATGTATAAAATACGCTGATGATTTATTTAAGAAAATTTTCCTTCTCTACCACAGAGGGCATTGGTTGGCAAAAATTAAATGTTGAAGGTCGCACCGTACCGCATTCACAGACAGGAGAAGGAGAGCGTTTGATTTTGAAAAGGTGGGCCGAAGATAGGCAGCTGCAAGACTGAAATAGGTAAGTACTTATCACACTTTATTTCAATCAGATTAATTTGTTTTGGTGTTCTCAAATTCGAAATTCGAATAAACATTAATTTGAGTAATTTAAACGAATGTTTTATAGATGTTTTATCATGCATAACGGATTTTTTTTATTTATTTATTTATATTGTACATAATACACAAATGCACATGTTAATTTTGAGACCTTCTTTTGCCGCTTCCTCGTGAAGTCTACACAGCTTCTGCTCCGCATCCACCCGGTTTATCGAAACTTCTCATGCAGTCGATAATAAATATTTGACAGATTTGTTAACGTATACTTTCTTTATGATTATTTCTTCATTGTGTCCAAAAGATCTTAATGAACCTTTCATTACTTTGTTTATTACGCCTTCTACTCGCACTGCCTTCGCTTCCTGTATTTGCATTTGTCATTCTATAATATAAAGATATATCACCATTCGCCTTAGAGATCTCATTTTACCACATGTATTTTCCTTCATATTTCTTTTGACAGATCCATGTTTCACTTACATACTCTTTAATGAAATACATATTTACTTAAACGTTTTTCCTATAATACATTAAAACGAGATTTCTACATTTTCGTATAGGAAAATTCCTTTTACCGTTTTTATCATTTTGTAGATCCATATTTTACTTCAATTTTATTTAATAAAATAATTGCTCGAATGATTTTAATAAAACGAGTATTGCTTACAGAATACCGTGTACTCGTATATATCGTACAAATAAAGGGAAATGCTCATTTTATAAACGTTTAATTCAGATATGATTGTTTTTTTTCTTCAAAATACTGTGGTAGCCTTGTAGCCCGGATATTGTGTTAAAACGTGTATTATAAAAATACAGTTGAGTAACCTCACATCGCTTTGTTCCGTCGATTAAGTGAAACAGGCGCTCAACTTCCTCACATTCTGAAGAGTCCCTCACAAATACATCAAGAAGAGCCCAGGGCCGTCTCAAAAATGATTCTAAAAACAAAATAATACTATATATTGGATATTTCGGAAAATTCGGTCCGTTTTTTGTATGAAAATCGCATTTCCTGGAAAGGTAAAATAAAAAAACACATCAATCAAAATATTGTCCGTCGTTAGCCACTCATCCCATCTTTCTGGCAATAGATGAATCCATCGTCGAAAAAAACCCTTGTCTTTTGAGTAAATCCAGGCCTAGACCCAATTATTGACATCTGCATATGAATGGAAGTGCTGCTCTTCTAAGACATGCGTCATGGATCTGAACAAGTGGTTGTCCGATGGTGCCACATCTGGTGAATAAGGCGGGTGCGGTATAAACTCCCAACCCCAATTTTGTATGTAGTTTTTGACCGCAATTGCGTTGTGAGGTTGAGCGTTGTCGTGTTGAAAAATCAGCTTGCTGTGCCTGTTGCCTATTCCGGTCGTTTTTCAGCCAGTGCCTGTTTTAATCGCATTAGTTGTTGTAGGTAGACTTCCCCCGAGACCGTTTCACCTGGTTTGAGGAGTTCATTTTTCGGTCTTCCAGGGCGATCTTCGCCGTCAACGCTAAAATCACCAGCTTTGAAGGGCTTTTAATATTCTCTGCATGATTAATCCGATGGCGCATGATTTCTATAAACTTCCACAAGCATTTTATGCACCTCAGCTGCACTCTGCTTACAATTAAAATATATCAGCAGAACTTCCCGCAAATGCTTCTTATTAACCACGAAAGTCAATATTTTAAGAACTGAACTTAATTGACAGAAGCTCAGGTTTACTTTAAAAAAATAGCCGTCAGATTTGAAGGCTTGAAGCAGCCAGAGCCCTCTGCTGTAAAACGCATCGAACTTTCTGAAACACTTAATATGTCGAAGTAAACAAATCACAATACAATTTCTATCGAAAAGACAAAATGCATAACCATCTCTAAAACAACAATAAAATGTAGCTCAACTGTAAAGAACCAACCCATAGAACGCGCAGATCGAGGGATTGGTATATATTATTGCCGACCTTCGTGGCCAATTGATTAGTACTATGACTGCCATATCGACGGTTCCGGGTTTCATTCCCGGCGATGGACGGCATTGTATTATGTGACAAAATAATGATTTGATAATTTATTTTATTATTTCTGTTCGTACTCCATTCAAAGCCGGGACTGCTTTTTTCGCCCGCAAAGTTTTAAGAAGATTTCAGATACTTACCGCATGTTCCAGAAATAAGTTTTGTTTCCAGCGCGAAAAATGTAAGCTGCTATTTAAACAGATGTTGCGCCCGAAACGTCAGGATTCAATCCTGTTAAGTTTTTCCGAGAGAACAGTTTTCGTACTGTTCTTAGTTTTAATGGCGAGTGTTTGGGTTTAAATATCCCAGAAAAATGTTTTGACACTGACTTGATATACAAGTGGGACTTGCAAAGTTTTGGATACGCTTTGAGGTTTTATTTATTTATTTATAACACTGTTAAGAGATACACTAGAGAATTTTCAAGAGGAATAATCCATAATCATGGTGAAGAATTGTAAGTTTTTATTTTATTTTATTTAATTTATTTTTTTAAAAACCCAATTGGGTTATATGGTTACATTTTTAGATCTTACTATTAATTATGTATTGTTTCAGATATTTTGTATATTGAGTTGTAGTGAGATTCCTTGTGTCTTTTGGTAGTTCATTGTAAAGTTTCAGTCCATTGTTCAATATCCTTGATTGTCCTGCCTTAGTTCGTGCAATCGGTAAGTGATATCTGTCACAATTCCTGGTCCAGTGTCTGTGTATGTCTGAATTTTTAGTTAATTTGTAGCTGCTGTCTGTTGTCTTTTCCATGGTCACTCTGTGTACAATTTTTAAGGTCTCATATTTGGTCAGGTCTGATATGTCCATTTGTTTTGTTTGTCTGTAAACTTGTATGGTTGGGGTAAGGTAGTCAATGTTATATGATAATTTTATTATTTTATTTTGTTGTCTTTGGAATAGTAATAAGTTCTGTTAGAATCCAAGTTTTCTCGGTGAAGAAGGTGATGAAGTCATTTAAATCCCGTATCATGAAACAGTTAGGAGCTAAGTTAATGTTTTAAGAAAAATATGTTGACTAACTTACCATATTTTATATACCATATTCGAGCCCAAAACATAGTATAGGGTGTTTTTTTTAAAGGTTTGGTTTTTAAACTGACAAAATTCTTTATACAGACTGTCAATTTGACAATTAACAGTTGATTTGTAGTTAATACGTTTTGCCATTTTATTCAATTGCTCAATAACGGTGTCAAAAAATTCGATATTGACAAAATCCTTATTAATTAATGTTACTCGGATCTCCAGAAAAATGTAAAATCCATCCACATATCGAAGAAAACAAACCTTTGCATAGAATATAAAGCCGGTCTAGATATATAGAGCGGAGACCTGGAAGTTGAATGTTGTGGATTCGCAGGTCCATCCAGGACCATAGAGCGAGAGAGAGAGAGCGAGAGAGAGCGAGAGAGAGAGGGAGAGAGAGAGGGGGAGGGAGAGAGAAATAGAGAGAGAGATGACTTAACTAATTTAAAAAAACTTATGTTTTCAGAAATAATTATTTTATTAATACAGAAACGTTCAATTATATAAGAACGTTTTATTTTGAAATTAATAATGGTAGATAAGAATTTAATATGGGATATTATTTACAATTTCTTTAATTCGCTTTAGATTAAAATCCATCCACGCGAAAGTGAAGACAGCTTACAGCCTTGATAAAATATCTCAAATTTCCGTCTCTCCTGATCCCGATTCGACTGGGAAAGTATTTTCGCAATCAGCATTTCCAATCAACCAGGGGCGGCAGGTGACATTTTCTCAATGGGAAGTCTTATTCCTTCTTAATATTTTATTCTATTTATAATACCCGAAATAAATGATGTCGGTTGGCCATTTAACCCTACTGGACCTTTTTTAGATGATTTCATTAATCTTTCGTTTTCCGGCGATGGTTTTTTCAATCCAACCAATAGAGTGACCAATCTACAAATGTAATGCAAACACTGTATTGTAAACGTATAAATGTTTGATATTATAATATAATGCCATATTTATAAATTAAAATATTTTTCAAGAAAATATTTAATCATATCTTAAAATAAAATAAAACCTCTAGAAACATTGCTTATAATTAATGTTTTTAATTGAAATTTCTTTGGAAGTAGTCAATTTAATATAATTTTACTTGGTTTTATGGCTTCGACCGGTTTCGGTAGCTTGCTGCCATCTTCTAGAAGAATTAAACTGAATGTATACAACAAACCACTTTTTTATTAATTTTATTTTCATTAATAAAATTAATATAAATCTTCCAATGCAAATGTTGTTTCCTGGGATGTTACTAATTAATATAATGTTTAATGGTTCCAGAAGATACGAGGAAATTGCCGAAACCGGTCGAAGTCGTAAAACTTAGTGGAATTAAACTGAATATATATTTAAAACGAAATTTTTATTTTCAATATTTACAATGAACTTCTTCCAAGATAACTTAACAAAATAATTTACAGGAATGAAAATTGTGATTTTTTGGAAGTTTCGCTTTGCAAAATTATGATCAAATGCCACATTATAACATACTATGCCTTAGCATGACGAAATATATCATTCCTATAAAATAAAATAAAACTTCTAGATAACAGACGTTTTTCATTAGTATTGATTGTGTTTTCGTGGGAAGCGGCAAAAGTGGGTCTCAAGATTGACATATCCAGGACAGTGGACCTACGAGTGTCCACAAATGACTCTACCCCAATCTTGCTCCACGGTGTCCCCCTTATGACCACGATCAGCTTCTGCTAATTCGGTAGTATGATAGCAGGCTCGGGAGGTACGGAAGAAGATGTAGCCAGCAGACTCAACAAGGCAAGGGGAGCTTTCGCTATACTTCGCCCTGTATGGCGTTTCGGTATCATTTCGAGAAAGCTCAAGCTCCAAATATTCAGCAGTAGCGTTAAAAGCGTACTGCTGTACGGATGTGAGACTTGGAAATCTGCCGCGGACGTTATTGGTAAACTTCAGGTGTTTATAAATAGGTGCCTTCGCTCAATATTCAAAATCTATTGGCCCCAAACAGTGTCAAATGCCGTTCTCTGGACCATGGCAGGCAAAAAACCAATTAGAGAACAAGTCGCTAGACGCAAATGGCAGTGGATCGGTCACACTTTGAGACGGAACCCAGCCGGCATCGCTCAGGGCGCACTAGACTGGTCCCCTATGGGGGAAAGAGAAAGCGAGGCAGACCTAGAGCCACCTGGAGAAGAGCCCTGCAGGACGAGGTTAAGGCAGCAGGCCTCACTTGCGATGATGTTAGGCATCAGGAATGCGATAGAGTCGGGTGGAGAAGGTTCCTTGAGCTCTCCACTCCACTCGCCCATCTCTTGTTAACATACTACCTAAATACACGAACTCAACTGCTTGCTCCAAATTTTCACCATTCACCCTAATGTTGACTCTCAAGATTTCTTCTTTTTCAAAAATCATTACCTTGGACTTATTAACATTCATCATCAGATCATTTCGCATGCATACCTCATACATAAAATTCACCAGGACTTGTAGTTCATGCTCGTTGTCTGCAAGAAGGACAGCGTTATCCGCATACAAGAGACAGCTTACTGACATTCCGCTCATTTTGGCACCTATATCCAAACCTCTCAGCTCTTTCATACGCTTGTCCATATATATATATTATATAACCACGGGGACATTACGCAACCCTGTTTGACACCTTTATTGATATCAAACCAGGCTGTAAGATCTCCATTTACTCTAACACTAGCAGTGCTTTCCGTGTAAAGCGACTTAATTGCCGTGATCTGTTTTGTACTCATTTCATATTCAGACAATATTTTCCACAACTTTACTCTATTAACGTAATCACATGCTTTTTACAAATCGACAAACGCACAGAAAAGTTTGCGGTTTTTGGCCAGAAACTTCTCTGTCAATGTACGCAGTCCAAAAATTTGATCCATACATCCTCTGCCATTCATTAAAAAGGCACCTTGCACATCCCAAACTTTGTCACCCGTCAATTTTCTTACACTTTCTATTAAAATTCTGCAATAGACTTTAGCAACGACGCTCAAAAGACTAATAGCTCTGTGGTTTTCACATTCCAAACGCGATCCTTTTCCTTTGTACAGGGGCATAATAACTGCTCTTCTCCAGTCTAGCGGCGTATATCCCTCCTCCAAGCACTGGTTAAATAACTTACATAACCATGCAGAAACCACTTCGCCACAGCTTTTAATAAAATCTATGGTGTATTACCATTTCTTTTGAAATTCTGCCATAGACTTTATCAACGACACTCAAAAGACTAATAGCTCTGTGGTTTCCACATTCCATACGCGATTTAATTGTTAATTTTCAGTTATGTAAAAAAACATTCTCGGGCTGCCACTGCTTCCAACTATCTCCGGTTAATAGGAAAGTAGCTATGGCAGGGCAGGGTAATGCTCGATAGCCATAATCTGCAACGAGCTCTTGCGGTATTCAATTAGCCTCCCATACTCTGTTTACCGCCGGGATGGATCCTACAGACGGGATGATTGGATTAGTTCTCCAGGAACTTGGATCAGATGGATGCAGACGACACTCACACTTTTTTCAGATTAAAACAATAATATAATAGAATGAAGCACGGATCTGGGAAATGAAATCTTTTAGACGAATGTGTAAAAAAAATATTTTGATCAAAATTATGAAAAGATTACTGCGTTGGTTTGGACATATGGAACGCATGGAAGATAAAAGAATGGTTAAGAATAATTAATGTTTTTAATTTAAATTTCTTGGTAGATGTTCATTTTAAATAATGAAAACAAAAGAAAATTTGATACACAATTTTTTTATTATTATGTATTTAGTGTACTTTCACTTGTGTTTATGTTCGACCGGTTTCAGCAGCTTGCTGCCAGAACTCATGACCAGAAGATGGCAGCAAACTGCTGAAACCGGTCGAACATAAACATAAGTGGAAGCACACTAAATACATAATAATAAAGAAATTTTGTATCATTTTTTTTTTTTACATTAATGGCTAAGAAAGTAGCTTCATCAATGTGAATGGAGTACGGACTCGAGGAAGACATGACATGACCAAATTAATCAAGTTTTAAGGGTCGACCTTTGTCAGAAATCAGATCAATCGACGTGCGTGTATGACTCGTTGTGTGAATGTGGTGTAGTGTAAAGATAAATTAGTGTGTCGGTTCATTCTCTCATTTACGAGTACGTCTAAGGGATTTCACCTTTTCTTCTTCTTCAAGTGTCCTATCGGGTCTCCCTTGGCGATCACCTCGGCGAACCTGTCCCTATCCTGCGCCGCTCGAAACAGCTCCTCCACATTTCGGATGCTAGTCCACTCCATTGTGTTTCGCAGCCAGGACATCTGTCTTCTACCGGGCCTTATGCGTCCCCCAATTTTCCCCTTCAATATTGGAGAGGGTTGTACTTCTCCCCACGCATCACATGATCCAGATATGAATTCTTTCGAACCTTGATATTGGTAACCATGTATGTACAGGAATTGAGCATTCGGCGATAGAGCCACATTTCAAATGCTTCCAGTCTGTTGATTAAATTGAATTTAAATGTCCACGTTTCACATCCATACAATAAAACAGACCACACATAGCATTTGATCATTCTCTGGGGGAGTTTCAAATTTATGTTATCATTACCGAAGAGTGATTTTAATTTATTAAATGTAGCTCTTGCTGCCTCAATTCTGCATTGTATCTCTACATCTGGGTCAAGAGATTGTGTTAGTTTGCTGCCGAGGTATTTAAATGTCTCCACCCTTTCAACGTTACGGCCGTTCAAATGCATCTCACCTGATCAAATCAAATGATTTCACCTCAATCACATTTATTCTGCACTCATCCTTCTTATGTCAGTTCCATGCTTCGCTTCCACACATAAGGACTGGAACTAGAACTCCATTGCGAACGGCCATTTTCGCTTTTTTTATTTATATTAATTGTTATTATTATTATTATAATTATTATTATTATTATTATGATTATTATTATGATTATTATTATGATTATTAGAAACAGAAAAAGAACAACATGACGAGGAAGAGGATGATGAAGGAAAAGAAGAAGAACATATTATATATACCCATAAATGAGCAGATTTATATTTCTCATTTATGCGGAATCACCTTTTGCCCTTGCTAGGTACTTCTTCTTCTTCTTCTTCTTTTAATAGATCTGACGATCTGTGACAAAGAAATCATGTCTCGTCGGATGATGAGATCCAGCTGTCCCTCCATCTCTTAGGCGGTCTTCCAGGTGGGCGGTGTCCGGAGGGGATTTCATAAGCGGCTGTATATGCAATTCTGTCACCATCCATTCGGGCTACATGGTCCCTCCAGTATCTTCTTCTGGATCTACTCCACTGAACGATATCCTCTATTTCGCAAGTTTTTCTTATGTCTACGTTGCGGACACGATCTCGGAGAGTTTTTCCAGAAATTGATCTTAGGACCTTCATCTCCGATGTTCTTAGTAGTCTCTTGGTTCGCACAGTGTCGGTCCGCGTCTCTACAGCGTACGTCATGATAGGTCGCACGCATGTTTTATAGATTCTGATCTTGCTGTCGATACGCGTGTGCTTGTTCTTCCAGACCAGATTCTTCAGGTATCCTGACACATCAGAGGCTTTACTGACTTGTTCTCGTACTTCGGTATAAAGGTCATTACTAATAATGTTTATTACTTTTGATTTTTAACACTAAATTAATAATAAATCTCGTTTGTTAATTATTTCGTGCACAATAACATGTAATTATGGATAATGATTTTTAATGACTTACTCGTGACTTGTTGAATAACACATTGTGATCAAGACAAGACATGAAGTACCTTGCACATAGCTTCTATAGATAGAGCATCCGACCGTCTCAAGTACTGCTAGGGGCCTCGATAATATTTTTTTAATATTATTTAAACATTCTGGTATTATTATTTAAACAAAGTATTATTTGAACAAAGTAGTATCAGTTTTCTTTTTAATAAAAATCAACACTTATTTTCCAATATAATTTTCCTATGAGGATTAATTGTATCTCAATAGAGCCGAAGATGTAATTTTTATAAAAACTATGTCTTTTTAAATGTATGTTTTTCTAAATTACAAGTTTTTCTGTTTTTTTATGTAATCATCATGTATAATTATTATTTAATATTATTTATTAGTTCGAACTGTTCAAAAATAATTGTTAGTACCTACTTATAACAAAAAGCATAGGTTTACTCTTAAATATGAATTATTGTATTGAATTTTAAATGCGTTTTTTATAAGTCTTTCTTTGTTTAGTTTTTATTATATTTTTACATTTGAAGATGGATATATCCTCCGACACAGGTCGTGTTTTAAAATATTTTTTATTAAATAGTGGATTAAACAAAGTTGTTCAATTTCCTAAGTATAATACTATGGAATTCCACAGTGTTAATGCTTTAGCGTTCAATAAGTTTATTAATATACTATATTATAATACAATATATAGAAAATATCGATAAAACGAGGAATTGGTGAAGCATGGATCTGGTAAAAATGGATCAAAGTAGAATAAATGCAGTAGATAAAATATCTCTTAGAATAATGTGTAGTTAATCTATATTTGATAGAGTGTCAAATGCAAATATGGAAGTGAATGCGGTGCGAATGTAAGTGTTATGAACAAAATAATGAAATGGTCATTAAGATGCTTTGCAAACATGGAAAGAATTTATGAAGACAGGAGACGAAAGTATATGTAAACGACGTGAAGGGAGCTAGAAATGGAGAAAAATCATTAAAACAAACTACAAAAAATATACATCAGCTTGTTAGATGTAAATATCATTTTTCCATAAAGAAAAAAAAATACGTCAGTATTGTGCACGTTCACGTTAACGTATACACAAATACGAAATTAAATTTTAATAATTTGTTTTTCTTACTTGCGTACTTCTTACTTACTTCATAAGGCCGAACAAATCTCGATTATATTATATTATTCCAAGCTCATTGAAAACCGTGGCACGATGAAATAAATCAAATATAATCAAATGATTTTACTGAAATCTCTTGATGGAATTTCATTTTAAATAATTATTAAATAAAACGATGTTTTTTTACTACTTCCACTTTTGTCTTTATTTCGACAGCGACCGGTTTCGCCAGCATCGACCAGCCTGTCGATGCCAGCGAGCCTGGCGAAACCGGTCGCTATCGAAATAAAGACAAAAGTGGAAGTAGTTAAAACACATCGTTTCATTTAATTATTATTTAAATCAAATATTAAATGTTGGTTACATGTGGAGTCAGGAGAAATCGACGTGCGTGCATGACACGATGTATGAATGTAGAGAAATCGAGAGAAATATATGAGGACATAACAATTTGTCAGTCTTTGATTTCTGCCTACCGCTCCGGAGAGACAGCGTGATGATTAGTTAGATAGTTAGTTATATTGTATAATGTATTATATATTATAATATATTCCAATAACACGTACGCTCTTGCGTTATAAACGTATTAACTTGTGAACGGAAATATTAATAAATTTTAATAATTCACGATTATACAAAAAAAATATTCACAAATATGATATCAAGTGTGTAAGTAATGGCAACAGATATCCCTCCTACACGATAGCCGAACCATTGGGCCAAATAGTCTATGAGTTACCCAAGACATAATACGATACAATAAACACGCGCTAACATAACGCTGCCCCGACGATTTGCCCTTCCACAATAGTCAATTTCCGCGGGAAAAAGTGTGTTTTGGAGGGAATAAAGGAAAATAAACATATCCCCACAGGCCGATACAATGGCCGAATGTAAAACTTTTGATTGTGGCCGCTGTCAAGCAGTAAAAACGTCACAAAAGTTGGAGGGCGGATTAATTTGGTCCGTAGTGAAAAAAGGTTAAATGCTTCAAGGGAATAAATGTCCCGCGACGATCAGCCGCTCTGGATGTAAAGACAATTGTTTGTGACTTGTTCCGAGTAATGTTTCGTGGTTCTTCCGTTCATCAAATTAGAGTATAAAACATCAAAAAAGCATTTGACACTATACACCTGGACATAACTACTTGACAAACTGACAATTGTCGGAGTGAGGAAAAGGGCCCTCAAAACATTAAATTTTACCCCACGCAGAGGACACAATACACAGTAGTGTCAGGAATGGGAAGTAACGAGACAACAACATAATTTGGAGTGCCGCAAGGATCCATTCTAGGACCTTTACTCTACTTACTATACATTAATGTCATAATGCGATACAACATTACAGGGAGAATACTTGTATACGCGGACGATATGGCCATATTCTAAAAAAAATGACAACGAGACATGTCAACAAATAACTGAAGACATAAATACACTGAACAACTGGACAAACAATAAGTACTTGACTTTAAATGCAAAAAAATGTAACACATTTTGAAACATGCAAAAAGATCCATAATATGTGCATTGTGCATGTACAATAAATTAACAAAGACACAAGAATCGAACTCGACGGTGTAACTCTGGACAGACAACTAAAATAGACAAACACATAGATGACCTTACTAACTTATTAGCATCTCGACATTCTCTCTTCCACAACATTGCTAATTATGGTACATACCAAAAAAAAGAAAAAATCTGATGTATGAAGCTAATATCAAAAGCCCTTTTCTGGGGGCTAGGAAACTTAACGAATATTGCCAGAATTCAACATAGAATATTGAAAATAGCCTTTAACATTAAGTGTTTGACCCCAACCATTCAAGTATACAGATAAACAACAAATGAATATATCAGATCTGACCAAATTAGAGACTTTGAAAATAGTACACAGAGTGATCACGAAAAAGACAACAGACAGTACCTATAAACTTATAAAAAACTCAGACGTACACAGCCACTGGACTAAAAACTGTAACAGATATCACTTACAAGCACGGACAAAGACAGGACAATCTAGAATAATGAACAACGGATTGAAAAAAAAGACTTTCAAAAGACTCATTGAAATAAACTACAAAAAACATATATCAGCATGTTAGATGTAAATATAATTTTTCCATAAAGAAAAAAAAAACGTCATTAGTGTGCACGTTCACGTTAACGTATACCCAAATACGGAATTTAATTTTAAAAATTTGTTTTTCTTACTTGCGTACTTCTTACTTACTTCATAAGGCCGAACAATTCCTCGATTATATTATTCCAAGCTCCTTGATCCTGCCCCTTTGCTCTGATTTGTTCTTTTCCGTCGAACTTATCTAGATCATCTAGAAAATTATCAATTAGACGCTATCTAGCCTTCCTAGAGGACTTAACCCGGCTAATCTAGGTGCATACAGGGTCTTGATTGGTCTGGACTCTCCGGCTTGGCATACGAGCCCAATCCATGCCAGGCGACCTGCTTTCAGTGTGGGGTTGCTGGCTCACTGTACGAACTTTTTGATTGTTCTTATGCGACAAAGTTCCCGCTGCATCACCAGATCTGGGTACCAGGATCATTCTTATGATACTATTCTCAATTTGTTTTGCAGGGTTTATAGTTATAATGTTGCTTTTCTTTACTAACAGATTGGCAACAGCTACGACTATCACATCCCGGATTCCCGTCGATGACAGTGTGATCCTCACACTTTCTTTGATCTGATGTAGAATTCACTAAAAAATAGACCAGCTACCTATCATGTGTCATGAGAATCAATATAATAACTATATCCTTTAAATTGATTTGGCTCGCACTGTAATGATGTAAAGAGCTATTCAACAAAGCAATAATAATATTCACCAACAAGTCATATCGCGTTCCTTTTAAAATTAATCTTCTTCTTCTTCTTCGTCAGCTTTCATCGGTCCACTGATGGACATAGGCTTCTTCCCTTCCTTTCCAGTCGTCTCTATTTTCTGCCAGCTGCAACCACATTTCCCCCCCCCCCCCACGACAGCAATGTCGTCGGCCCACCTTTTTTGCGGCCTGCCAACGCTTCTCCTATTTTCCCATGGTCTCCACCTTATTATTTTCTGGGTCCATCTATCCTCACTTTGTCTCGCTACATGACCCGCCCATTGCCACTTCAGTCTCGCTAGTCGTTCCATGATGTCCGTTATTTTTGTTCGGTGTCTAATCTCCTCATTTCTGATTTTATCTCGGAGAATGACGCCGAGCATATGTCTTTTCATGGAACGCTGCGTGACTCTTAATCTCTCTATATTTCTCTTGGTGAGAGTCATAGTCTCCATCCCATAAGTCATCACCGGCAGTATGCATGATTCATAGAATTTTCTCTTTAGACATATTGGAGTTTCTTTGTTTTCAAAGACGTGTTTTAGTTTGCCGAAAGCTGCCCAGCTACTTAAATTATTGAATTTAATACTATTAAAATTAATACAAGTGTGTAATTATTTTATAAAATTTATGAAACGTTTCTGTGAAACAACTGGCGATGAGAGGAATTAGAAAAACGCATCGATGCCGGTATAATTAGGTTTCCGTAATCAATCATGCTTTTATACTATTTATTAATCCCGCTCTCTCACCGCGTGATCCATTCATCACGGGACACGGTAACATCCTTCGCCATCTTTTTGCGTTCCGTTTGTGGCATGTCATTAATTTGTCATACACATTATCGTGGCGAGGACGGGCTACACTGCCGTATGTATCTACAATATACGGTTGTACTCTACTTCTCAAAGAGCAGGGACGGCTTCACCAGGGGGCTATAAAATATTACATGCTAAAAAGATCATTTCAAGGATTATCAAATTAAAAGAGTCTCACATAGTTTACATTAAGAAAAAAATCTAATGAATCTTGAATTGTATTCATAATTATAAAAAATAATTATAAAAAAATCAGTATTGGTTATTTTATCGCAGTATTATAAACTTGCATATGTTTTTTTTTACTAATCATAATTTTAAAGTGTTAATGAATAAACTTTGTTTTTTGTATCACAATCATATTTTATTTTACGCGACAGCTGTTTCATCAACCTATGTTGACATCATTAGGTGTTACAATAATATATTATTGTAACACCTGATGATGTCAACATAGTTTGATGAAACAGCTGTCGCGTAAAATAAAATACAATTGTGATACAAAAACAAAGTTTATTCGTTTACAGTTTAAGACGTTAAGGTATCATAGTGTTTCGGCCAAAACAATGGACTATTTATTTATTTTGAGTCCTTGACGACAATCTGTAAGTATCAACTTGGGAGTTTACTTCTTTCAGGTGATTGACGACCGTATACATAACTCGGATGTCCTGAGTGATGAAGGTCTATTTTTCCCTGATAATTACCTTCGTCAAAGACAGCACAGATTGTTTTATTTTCCACGCTACAAAACCAACCTGCCAATGGTTATGCCTGTGGGTAGAGCAATCTCTTTGCTTAATCGGGTCGCCTCGGAGGTCAACATATTTTCTGATAGTGGGAGTTGCCCCAGAGATGCAATATCAATGTTATGATTTTTCTAGTTCTTACTCTTACTCGTTTCTCTAATAAATTCTTGTTATAATACATATAAATGCAAACTATCTGGAATTGAATTTCTTGTAATTTTTATTAAATATTGAAATGAAATATCACTGACTTGTGTATGTTTTCGTTAATAGGTAATATACATTAAATAAAGTATTTTATAATATTACACTTCGATCAATGTCCAAGTGCAATCTCTAGAAGCTTTAGTTTGATTCATCGGATTCTTTTTCTTTCAATTGTTTAGTTTAATCAAATGTTTAATTTTTATTTTTGACATTCGACCGCAAACACGATGTAAGAATGTTCTGTACCGACACGTCTGGATAAACTGATGATGATGAAGATGATGATTTATATAGCGCCATTTTTGTGAAAGATTCACTTCAAGGGCGCTCAATGTCCAGAAAGCTTCTCTTAAAAAGAAAAGTTTTAAGAGAGCTTCTGAACTCTCCTTCGTCGTCTTGATTGCGGATATTGTAGGGCAGCCTGTTCCACGCCGTCGGTCCCGCGATGCCAAAAGCGCGATCTGCGAAGTTTGAAGCTCCTTGGCGCCGCGGGACGAGAAGTTTGTGTGTTGCTTCTTCCTTCGAGGATCGTAGAGTTGACTGCCGAGGGTTGAAATTTGTCAGCTGGCAAAGTTGAGTGAGGTAGTGGGGCGCTCGTCCATGTAAGGCCTTGTGAACAAGTAGACACAGTTTATAGTCGATTCGCTCAGGTAAACTGGATCCAGTCTATACGAGACTAAGTGACGTGGAAGCGAATGGAGAAGGCCTTTGTCCAGGAGTGGACGGAAATAGGCTAAAGAAAGTAAAGCGAAACGCGTAACTTCTTTATAATTTAAATCTAACTGATCATAATAATTTATAAAACTAATAATAAAACTTCTAGAAAACGGAATTATTTCAAATACTGGTTAGTGGTTGTGTAAATACTTTACCAAGAAATAGTATAAATGTAAAATACTTCGTCCTTTTTCTTGTTGTAGACCTATGTGGTCTGTTCTCCAGAGTGTTGCTCCTCCTGTGAGGTAGATTCCCAGCTGTCCTTCCATCTTTTAGGAGGTCTTCCACGAGGACGAGTCCCACGAGTCTGTGTAAAATATTTAATTAAAATTTATTTCTTTTACAAAATTCCTTCACAGTGACAAGTGCTTAGTTCGTGAATATATTAAACTATATCATCCAAAACACAAGTTTTTAAATTTTAAAATACAGTTAACAGAAAAATAACAATGTTTGTAAAATAAGTTATGCAAACAATTTTTAACATAGGGTGCCAAGTATTAAGAGTGAAGCTCTGTATTTTGACATTGTCTCTACCGCAGAGAAATTTCGTTATACGTGTAAAGGAGGAAGCATTTCGTATAAATAATGATAATGAAGATAAAATAAACATTTTCACATTTTTTTTAAACATTTGATGTAAAAGTTATCACGCCAAAAAAGTTTTGTATAAATTCTTAAACTGCATTATTTATATTGTAATATTTTTCTTCTTCTACAGTATTATTTTTATATCTCTTTATCTCCTGGGATGTGGACTGTCAACTATCACGTCATCATTTTTTGTTGGTTGGCCTCGTGGTTGCAAACCCTCCTTTAAACTGTTTCGGACTGTCCTATTTTTTGCATACGGGAGACATGCTCTTTCTAGTAGCTTCTCCTTGGGCGTCATCTTTATAGTGTTTTCATTTCATTGACCTAGAGGAGTGACTTGGTTCGAGCCTTGTTGGCTCTGGATTCTGTTACGTATATTAACCTATCCGATGGTATGATTGTACCGGTACGGTTACGCCTAAAAATAATTTACTATTTTTTCCCCGAATACCGAAACCTGTGAACCATTTGTCACAATGTCCCAAGTTTCTAGCAATGTAACTGTAATACTGACAGATTAAGTCACATTTTAAATATTCCGTGACGTCATCATTATCATTTTTATTGTCAACCTTTTAATGTCAAGCTGCGATTTAAACGTAATTTAACAATAAAAATAAAGTTCAATATTTTTTTGTGAAATGTTTTGTCTTGACATAATCCGGATTGCGTTGAATAATTTAATGATCTGTTCTGACAGACCGATGGTTGACTATTTATGAAAAAGCATTTAATTTTTGTACTCTAAATCACTCAATACATTCATTTCTTTTATTCCTGTTCCTATTCATAAAATACATAAATTTCGTATTTTATGATTTATTATTTAATACTTTTTATTTTGTTGAGTTAAAAAAAACTTACTACCGGACAGGTTAAGGGATCGTTCTGGTTTATAATTAAAAAAAATCTTTTTAACAACCTTTTCGATGATCAAAAATTTAAAAAATCAATAGATACGACTTTCGATGTGCACTTTGATTAAACGGCTGGTTACAGCATTATAAGTTTTTTCCTAGTTTTCTCAATGCTATCGAAATATTCGAAGGGATTTCTCCGGAACCACTAAATTGATTTTCATGAAATTTTAACCACTTATTCTACACAGTTATAGATTTAGTGCAAACTACAATCAAATAAAATTTTAGATTTTTACTATTTTCTTTGGACAAAAATCTGTGAAAAAATGTTTTTTTTTCTTCTTAAAATGACAGTCATTTTGTTATTTATAAATAATATTAATTTCCGTAGTTTGCGCTAGAGCTACTGATATTCTGAAGCATTTTTTGTTTTGTTTTAGATGAGCCTTAATTGAGTTATCACCGCCGCCAGCGACATATTAACTTTTTAAGGCATTCCGTTCGCCGGTTGTTTAAGTGAGTAAAAAAATAGAAAATACAGATATTTTCCGATAATAGTATTTTCATAAAAAAATAATAAAAACAGCGTTTTTCGAGTGTCTAAACCAGAATGATCCCTTGTCGGGGTTAAATGCATAACCCATATAAGCGGACTTCGACTGCTGAATGCTACGCCGTCGTCTACGTACGAGAAACCTCCGACACTCCTACCGAGCTACGCAACTGTCTACACTGCTACACCACGTAACTTCCGACGAACCTTCGCTCCCGCCGACCGACGCCACTGCCTAGCGAGCCATCAGCCCCAGCTGCTATCGACGTCCAGGCGCACGCTCCATCACGAGTACATAATACTGTTAACGTATGATTACTTGTGATCTGCAATAAACGCTGAAACCTCCACTGCTTTTATCTCTCACCATATCCCCCAAACCCTTAAGATGCAGCTGACGCAGGTTCTGTAGATCCTCGTTTTGGCCTTGATGCTCAAGCATTTTTTTTAAATACATTAGTTTCCATTAGACAACCCGACATTAAAGAAGTCTTGTGTGCTTGTTGTATTGCTTCGCCGTATAAATCACAATGGCTTGCCATCTTGATACCCCTGATTTATATATTTGGAAGTGTTATATTTAAAAAAATGGTTTCAGTTCGTGAATGTTTATTCTTATTCATTTTGTCGATTGCATAACAGAACTGTCTGCTTCACTATTTAATGTTTATACTCTCTCTTGCACTACTCCACACCTCTGATATGTCCCTGTAAACTCTAACCCCCTGACAGACGAGACGACAAATTTAATATGGCCGCTCCTGGAAAACCAAGTCATGCTGTATAATTCAGTTCTTAAAATGGCGGAACAAAAGACCGTAATATTGTGAGCCCTTTGAAATGCAAGATAATCATAATAAAACTCATTTTCTCTTCCCGTCATACATCTCATAATAAACTAATAACTTGCGTGTATTTAAAAATATGGATAATCCTTTATTTTACAAATACCCTTTCAGTTTACAAAATTACGTTTATGATATAAATAAATCTGCGGCAAGGCGAAACATGTCAATTCTATATAATATAAAAAATCTTTCAGAAAACAAACGTTTTAAATTATAATAATTATTTGAAATGGAGTTAAGCATCATTATACTTAGGAAATTGAAAATATCTTTGTTTAATCCACTAATTATTAAAAAAATATTAAAAAACACAACATGTTTCGGAGGATACCTCCATCTTCAGATGAGGTGTTCTCCGAAACATATCGTGTTTTTTGATATTGTTATAACTATTAGTGGAATAAACAAAGATATTTTCAATTTCCTAAGTACATTACTTTGGAATTCCACAGTGTTAATGCCTTAGCGTTCAATAAGTTAAACATCATTATCCACTAACTGAATAACCATCACGCCATCAAATAATGGACCGCCACACTGTTATTATCTGATATACTTCTCTGGATTCCTCTACGTTCATACATCGTGTTATGTACGCATTTTAATTTCTCTGACTTCTCACTTGACCGACATTTAATATATGATTGATTGATCGTGCTACGTTTTCCTCGGTTTTCCACTGTTTCCTGATCCGTGAACATCGTTTACATATACTTTCGTCATTAATTCTTTCCACGTGTAAAATTTTGAATATTTTTTAAAAATTCACTGTTTTCTTAACATTTTGAAATATGTTTTATTCGTAGAATACCAAGAAAATAATACGAACAATATTTTGATTCAAGAACATTGAGAACATTTTTGTGATTATACGTCATAAAACTAAATATTTTTTACAACATTTTGAATGTATACAAATACTTGTAAACAAATACTGGATTTTACCCATTGCGGATAATTTTTTTTTAATTATAAGGATTAATTGTATCTCAATAGAGACGAAGTTGTAAATTGTTTTCTGGGAACAGAATATGGTGGTCGAGGCGCTTACAGGACTTATGACCTGTCATTTATTGGGTTAAGCGATCGCTTTATGTTTAACAAAATTTCCCATTCCGCCCTTCTTACGACCAGCACGTCTGACAATTTTTTTGGAAGATGTATATATGCTACAATGTTGCAGAACACTTCACATTTTTTTTAGTTCTATCTACACTAGTGCCTTCCATTAATATTTTAAAAATTGGTTCGGTTATATTTTTAATTTGGTTTGTAATTCGGTAATACTTTAAAATTTGGTTCGGTTATATTTTTAATTAGGTAACCTCTTTGGGGATACGGCATGATAGTTAGTTTAAAATAGTGTTCATTATTTTGATACATTTATAAAATAAAATAAAATTTGGCGTAGTATGTCAGTGTCCTGCCAGTGTTCACTTATGGTATTGAGACAGTCACAATGTCACAAAAAAGTGCCAACAAGCTAAGAGTGACTCAGAGAGCAATGGAGAGAGTCATGTTGGGTATCAGTTTACGGGACAGACTCAGAAATGAGGACATAAGAGTCAGGACAAAGGTTTCCGATGTTATCAAGATGGCCGCAACCCTCAAGTGGCGATGGGCGGGACATGTCGCTCGCGATCCAGATGAAAAGTGGACAAGGCGACTGCTGTGCTGGTGGCCAAGGACGGCAAAGCGTGGAGTTGGGCGCCCACAGTTGCGTTGGCGCGACGATATCGGGAGAAGTGCGGGAAGTGCCTGGATGCGGATCGCTCAGAATAGAAGAGAATGGAAAATGCGAGAAGAGGCCTACGTCCAGGAGTGGACGGTCAATACAGGCTGAAGAAGAAGAAGAAGAAGAAGTAGTATGTCAGGAAATAACATTGTGGTGGTCTTTCTGCCGACCTATTCATAGAGATAGCGGGATGGTAAGTTAGTTTTTCGGGATGGCATTTTATTTGATGTATGTGCATAATTTTGGCGCACCAGGTAAATAATGTATTGAAATATGGTTACCGGAGAATTTTTCATATGATAATAACAAAACAGATACAAAAAATATCAAAAGCTTGAAGTTATTGCCATTTTTATCTTCTCCTGGTACCTGCATATAGCGAGTACAGATTGATTTTATGTTAATTTACTTTTGCTTCGCGAATAAACACGTATGACTGGTTGGAAACAAGTTTGTATATACAGAGCCGCATACACAACGTGCCTAGTACATACGCCCTTTATTATGTACACCAAAATCGTCTGATAAGGTTCTAAGTGTAGTAATATTTGATTAAATTATTTTTTAGTGTAAAACTAACTAACCATCACGCTGTCTCTCCGAAGGGGTAGGCAGAAAGAATGGACTGCCACACTTTTCTTTCCTGACATATTTCTCTCGATTCCTCAACATTCATTCATCGTGTCATGCACGCGCGTCGATTTCTCTGACTCCTCACATGGCCGACATTCAATATTTGATTTGTTTGATCATGCCACGTTTTCCACGGTCTTCCTCTTTTTCTGGTTTCATTTACATCATTGACATTTCGTCGATGAACTGAACACTGCATCCAGACGAGTGGGTCTCGGGATGAATTTGGACAAGACGAAAGTCATGAATAATGAACATATTATCCCGGGATCAGTAACCGTCGATGGGTCGGCTCTCGAAGTGGTACAAGAATACACATAGGGGAGATGTAGGTAATGGGAGTCACTTAAGCGAGAATTGAAAAAAAAAAAAAAACTATTAGTTAACTATTTATTGCTTAAGCCTTATTATAAACTTTGGTTATTAAACTATTAATTGAGATCACCTTTAATCACTTTGGCTTTTTACTTTTGGAACAATAATCATTTAAAAAAAAAACAGGTTTGACCACCATTGCCCACATCTGTTGGCAATGGTGATCAGCATGTTGGCAATGGGGGTCAACACAAATCGTACACATAATTGCAAGCTGAGTCCCACCCAGTGCAATCTGAATGAGCCCAAAGCCCACATGAAGTGCATCGGAACCACATCTCATTATCTCGCCCGAATTCGCCGCATACAAGACATTGGTTGTCAGAATCTTCTGCATCATCGTTTTTGTCGTCCTGGTACAAGTCATCAGTGTTCATATCTGACGCTGAAGTATTGTTCGATTCCTGCAGAATTTTCTTCTTTATCTATTTTTTTCGCGTACCTCTTCTGAAGACTCGAAAATGGGATGTTCATTGTTTTAGCGGCTTTTCTTATTGAATAACCTTGTTCATCGATGAGCTCCACGGCCTTTTTCAGGTTAGCTATAGACCAGTTAGCCTTATTTGTCTTTCTAGGACGAACGTTCGGTATCTACAAACCAAAAATAAGATTATTTTATCGAAGACAGAAAATGTTAACAATAAGGGTCACCTGACTCCGATTGCCTACATCGGTAAAAAAGAGAAAAAACCTACCTTGCCATAAAAGTAAAAGTGATAGTGGTAAAATGAGTTTGAAATCACGATCTAAAATGCTTTAGTCATTACATATCACAAGCGCAAAAAGAAACACTCAGTAGTTTGATCCTTACCTTCGGATTTGTCCACTCGAAAAATTAGATCAGAAGGGCCCGAAAACTTGTTACGTCTACCACTCTCTAGCACGTGATGCGAACTGAGTAAGCTGCATACCGCGGATGTTACCGGCAAACAGCTAGCATATGACGTCACTGAAACCGCCATCACGCGTATTGTTTTCGAATTAAAGGGGTGACTCCCATTGCCAACTGACTCCCATTGCCTACATCTCCCCTATCTTGGCCAAATCATACAATTAGGAAGAAACAATTTCGAGAAAGAAGCCGACCAAAGAATTCAGTTGGGTTGGGCGGCCTTTGGGAAATTACGTCATGTTCTCACTTCCAAAATCCCACAATGCCTCAAGACTAAAGTATTCAACCAGTGCGTTTTGCCAGTCATGACGTACGGAGACGAGACGTGGACATTGACAAAAGGTCTAGTCTACAGATTCAAGGTTGCCCAGCGCGCCATGGAAAGAGCCATGCTTGGAATAACTTTGAGGGACAGATTAAGAAACGAATTTATTCGACAACAAACCAAGGTGACTGAGGTGGCTCTACGGATAGGCGGGCTGAAGTGGCGGTGGGCTGGCCATATCTGTCGGAGAACCGACAGCCGATGGGGAAGACGGGTTCTGGAGTGGAGACCGCGTACAGGATTTCGTAGAGTTGGACGTCCCCCGCCCACTGGACCGACGATCTGAAGAGGATTGCTGGACATGGATGGATGGGAGCGGCAATGGATAGGGGGCGGTGGCGTGCTTTGGGAGAAGCCTACATTCAGCAGTGGATGACAGACGGCTGATGATGATGATGATGTGTAATTCGTCTGTACGGCTGAGTGTAGTTGAACTCCTCCTAAACGGCTAAATATTATTTGTGTGTTTAAGTGGATCCCTGGATGGTTTAGATCAGTGATTACCAAAGTGGTCTATTAAGACCCCCAGGGGCCTACGACAACTTGCAAGGGGTCCATGTCAGCGAAAAATAAATTGGGAGTCTATGAAATAAAAAAATGGGTTCACGATAGTGGATCTCATGTCGGATGGTCGAAATCGTTGGCGACCTTTTTTTTTAGCTCATGCGACAAAGATCGAAAATTTGACTTTCCCAACTGAGCTAAAAAAATAAAATGGTCGACAACGCATTTCGGCTTTTTTCACGATTTTTTTGGCCTCATTTAGCTCTGTGTCAGCTTCAATAACTACTTTTATAGTTATAGATGAATTTGTGAAAAAATCTATTTTAGGAAAGCAGGGGGTCTACACAAAATAGAAGAAATCGGTAAGGGGTCTACGGGGAAAAAAGTTTGGGAACCTCTGGTTTAGATTTTCAATTGAACCCAGTAGGTAGACCCAAAAGCAACGCAACGAACTCATTCAAAATTAATTTTTTATGTATTATAGTTTATCGAAAATACGTTTGCTGAACAAATAGCAGGCAAACCAACATTCGGGTAGGACAACTTCTGTCGGGTCCGCTAGTAGGTACAATATATATTTAGTTTAATGCCACTTGGTTTTATGGCTTCAAACGGTTTCGGTAGATCGCTGTCATCTTTTGGTGATTACAAAAAACGGAAAATAATATTAAAAAACTTTTATTACACTTTATATTTTTGTGAAAAACAACAGGTTTATTTTGTTACTCTGATGAAGCTCCGGCGGTTGCGAAACCGGTTAGTTTTCACAAAAAAATAAAGTGATCTAAAAACTAATAAAAGTATATTAATAATTGTCACAAAAGTATACGAGTATGTACCAAATCAAATTAAAACATGATATCACAATTAGGATATAGTACTAAACTTAATATAAGTTTTGTTCAAAAACTGTTTTGTTCGATGTATTGTAGATTATTTAATGCTATAGTAATACTCGTATCTTCTTCTTTAGCCTTTTCCCATCCATTCCTGGACAAAGGCTTCCTCCATTTGCTTCCACATCACTTTGTCTTGTGCAGACTGCATCCAGGTTATTTCGACATGTCTGTTCAGGCCATCCTTCCACCCTAGTTGTGTCGCCCTGTACGTCTCTTTGCCTTCCACTGTCTCCAAGTCAGCAATATTTTTGTCCATTTTTCGTCCGAGCTTCTGGCTACGTGACCTGCCCATTACCACTTAAGAGTCGCTACCCGGTGGAAGATGTCATTGACCGTTCTTTTTTCTCTCAACGCATCGTTTCTGACTCTGTCTCTTAGGCTTTTTCTAACATGGCTCTTTCTATGGCTATTTGGGTTTCTCGGCACTTTGTTTAGACAATGATACTATTTCGAGGCTATAAGTAGCAACTGGCAGAACACACGCTACATTAACTTTTCTTTTCAGGTCGATGAGTATTTTTCGGTTTTTAAAAATGTAACCCATTTTTGCGAAAGCTAACCAGCTTAGTCCAATTCCTATTCTTGTATACATACAAGAAATTTGGCATATTAAAATATATAGATGGCGTTGAAAGCAATTTAAAAAAAAGTCAAGATGTAATAAATTCTTTCTCATATGGAATCTTATCAAACTAAGCAGTCGAATTTTATTGAACCCATTTGGTTCCAATTAGGCTACGGTCACACCGAAGGTTTCGGTTGGTGACTCGCTTGCTGTCTGTCCGAAAATGACAGAGACTGATTTGACAGCGTTGTCAAATAATTTTATTTGAAAATGTCACGCTATTGACTAAGCTTTTATATATACCTACTTTAAAACTCAGATTCATTTCAAAAAAAATATTTCTTATTTCTTACTAAAAAAAAAATTGGCTAACGTTCGATTTATTTTTCAATTTATTTTGCGTTTGTAATTAGCTAATTGTACTCAATGTAAAATTAATAAATATTCAATTTGAAAACAAATGTGAGCTTATATATATTTTTTTAACATTATCTTTGTGATAACAAATAATCAGTGCTTTACATCAATTGATTAATTCATAAATAAAGCTTAGTAAATATGAAAGTTTAATCAATAACATGAAATTTTAAAAGAAGATAATTTGACAACGCTGTTAAATCAGTCTCTGTTATTTTCGGACAGACAGCAAGCTAGTCACCAACCGAAACCCATCGGTGTGGCCGAAGCCTTAGTATGAACTGGAATACTGGAACTAGCAGTTGTATTAATGATTTTTGTGTGAAATAACAGTATCAAATAATAATGCTTACAAACATTTCAAAACAATAATCGAAAGTTACGATTATCAAAATAAGATAAGTGATCAAAGTTAAGAAAATTATAGACATGCGCTGTTGGAAGTGATTTCAGTAATATAATTTTTACATTCAATTTAAACACCTACAGGTATATCTTACTACGAAGTCTATACAATGAAATCTCGTTGTGAAATTCAATGTTTTATTAAGCTAAAAAATGAGTACATATAACTGAAAAAAAATACGTGTTTCCGGTAATTCTGTGTCGTTGACATCGAAAGACTTGTTCAACTGTATATTTGCTTATTTTATTCAAATGTGATTTGAAGAACACTTAATAATTTAATTGATACGATGATAAAGTCAGTTTTCTAGAAGTTTTATTATATTTTATGGGAATGACATGTTTCGCCCTTCTAAGGCATTATCAAATGTGATGACATTTGACATTTGATAATGTCTTAGAAGGGCGAAACATGTCATTCCCATAAAATATAATAAAACTTCTAAAAAACTGACGTTTTCATTCGTATTAGTAGTTAAAAAACATCGTTTTATTTAATTATTATATTACTTATTTAATACAGAGTTTTACATCATTGTTCAAGAAACAATAAATAACTTAATAAATTGTTTAAAAAGTGGTTGTATACAAAGTAAAACGTAACCTCCGTAAAACGAAGGGAAATCTTTAATTAATAGGAAATAGTAATTATTTAATTCGTTTAAAAATCCTTATATAATCACGATAAACAAACATTTTAAAATTATTTCATGTTAAATTTAATACTTGTTTTTTTTTAATGCGGAATATATATCTTTTTTTGTATTATGATTTGTGTGTTAGACATAATATAATGCGAACAAAAAACAACTTTCTAAGTGAATATCCACGTCACTTTTTCAATGATGATTTCCGGTTGTAAAATTAATTTCTGGGCAGCGCACGTGCAAAAGTTACAATGGTAAGTTCTCCGTTGCCTATGGGAGTGTTGTCAGTAACAAAAAAACTGTGTAAACTGTTAAATTGTATCAAAACAGATGTGTTCGCGCAAGCTGTGATTTCATTTGTGTTTAGTTATTGTACGGAACTTTTAGATCGTGTAGTGAACGAAGGCCGTTCATCTGTTCCACACAGTGCGTTCTTCCAATAAACAAACGCGTCCTTTGTTAATAGTGCAATCATGAACTAATTAAATACTGCCATGTTGATATTCTGGAGTACTATGAAGATTTTACCAGTCTACTTTGTTTTACTTCTCTTCATAGACCACAAATTGTTGGGAGGAAGCAGTGAGCAAATACATACATACAAATATTTTTATATATATTTATGAATTACGTATCAATTCAATTCGTATCTTCATTATTGTAAATTAAGTGTTTTAATGAGTGACGTCATAGACAACATTCATCATTGTTTGTGTATCAGAATTTCGACGCAAACTACCACAGCTGTTATAGCGGATAGATTACTTGCTCAAAAAAAGAAGCGCGGGATAGAATCCTGCTAGTAGCGTCAGTGACTTTAAATAATAAATAATATGAAAAAAAAACGTCTACATGATGAGAATCGGCAAATGATAAATATTCCTGGATAGATTTTTTTTAAAATAATTTCGTAGTTAAATTATTATCTGATTTTTTTAATGTGTTTTTAAGTTGCTCGGTGCAAACAGAACGAGGAATTCACGAAGTGCGGATATCACGATTGCTTTAGTACTTGCTCGGAACCAGATAGACCGATGTTCTGTATTATTCCCGAATGTTCCCCTGGTTGTGTCTGCAAAAAGGGCTACATAAAAAATGATCAAGGAGATTGCATACCACTAGGCAACTGCAGTAAGTATAAGAGAAATGTACCTTATGAAATATTAATATAACGTTAACATTATAGAAAACAGGGGAAAAGATGGGGAAAAGAAAAGAAAACATGTGAAGTATTACTTCAGATGAGATTTCTTTTTGAAAAATAAAACAGCTCTTTTACTTTAAATCATACCCGAATTCTCTTCTTTTTTCTTCTTCCTCAGCCAATTCCCGTCCACTCCTGGCCAAAGGCCTCCTCCATTCGCTTCCATGTCAATCTGTCCTGTGCAGACTGCATCCAGGTTATTCGGACGCGTCTGTTCAGATCATCCTTCCACCGTAGTTGCAGTCGCCCTGCACTTCTCTTTGCCGTCCTCGGTCTCCAAGTCAGCAGTCTTCATGTCCTGTTTTCATCTGAGCTTCTGGCTACGTGACTTGCCCTTTGCCATTTTATGATCTGACCATTGCCAATTTATTATTTATTAACCATTAACTGGTCTCAGGAAACTGATTATGTTAAATAATATTATTTTCAATATTAAAAAGTGCAAAAATATATATGATAATATAATCTATTAACTTCATCTGAATTATGTGTCTTTTTAATTCGTCAATAAATATGTTAATTTAATTTACGAGTGTAACATTTGGTTAATAAAACAAACCTGTTTCTAAAGGAACTTGGGTTATATTTTACTGGGGGAATATTTTACCTCGGTTCAATACTCGCACATAGGTACAAGTATGTTAATTCATATATTATTTTGTGAATGTATACTTATACTTGTATACATTCACAAAAAAAATATTTGTAATCATTCTGGTCAATTCTTTGGCATATAGATAGGAGTGATATCTCCAGGCGGCTTCTAAACAATGCGTTAATGGCGATAGCCTTCACATTGTGTTAACAAAGTAGTTTGCTAAATGCTAAAAATTAATCTCCATAGATGGCGTTAGTGTGTGGATTATATAGATTAATCTTAAAAAGATTAACATATGTAATCAAATCTAGATAGATGGCGTATTGAAACTGACATGTGAAGATAAGTATAGATTTGTAGCATATATACAACCTCCAAAAAATTGTCTTACATGGTCATAAAGAAAAATGGTGGAATAGGGAATGTTGTAATTACATAAAGCGTGCGCTTAACCCAACCAATGACAGGTCATAAGTCTTGTAAACACCTTGATCTACCATATTCAGTTTTCAGTTTGCATCTTCGTCTCTATTGAGATACAATTAAATTTCATGTTAATTCATATTTGAGCATACCGCAAATAAGAGTACCTATGTTGAGTTTTGATCAAAATATTTTACCTGTATATGGATTTAAACACAATTTTTCTACAAACCATAAATGTTCACAAAGAAAATATCGTTGCGTTTGCTATAATTGTTGTTTCTTCTTATCTGGTTTCAATCCTGGGATTGGTTTGCAGCAATTTCCTCCATTATTCTCTTCCATTTTTCATTGTTGTTTATTGTTATTTAATTAAATATTTCTTCATATAAATTCATGATTCATAAAAAAACCACTAACTAACTAACTAACTAACCATCACGCCGTCTCTCCAAAGGGGTAGACAGAAATAATGGACTACCACACTTTTCTTTCCTGACATATTTCTATCGTTTCCTCAACATTCATACATCGTGTCATGCACGTGCGTCGATTTCTCTGACTCCTCACATGGCCGACATTCAATATTTGATTTATTTGATCGTGCCACGTTTTCCTCGGTCTTCCTCTATTTCTGTTTCCATTTACATCGTTTACATATAATTTTTTTTACCATTCTTTCTTCATTCATTCTTTCCATATGTCCAAACGATCTTAATGATCCTTTCATTATTTTGTTCATAAAACCACCATTCGCACCGCATTCACTTCTTACATTTTTATTCGACTCTATCATACACAGAAAATCATATAAAAAAACACTATTAATTTTAATCAGTTAAATTCCACTCGTACATCATAAAGAAGAAATAATAAATTAAAATCGGTATTATCACCGTTCACAATTATGGTCATTTTTTATGAATTAAAACACTGTTTTTTCCACTTTAATTTTTGTTCCACAAATTAAAATTCCACAGCCTCAAGTTTATCAAGAAAGTGAATCATGGATTTACATCTTTCACTTCGAAAACAATACCACGAAAACATTGGATTTCACAATTTTCAATTTCATCAAAAGTGGATCAAAGTCTTAAATGTTAAAAACCTTTCGACCGATTCGATACGACCGGTTTTAAGAAATAAACTCTCTCGCAAATGATCGAAAATGAAACTATTTAACAAGGTTAATTGATGCAGAGCTAACAAATGCGGTAATCGCGATCTTCAACGGTTTATTTTATTCGCTGTAGTAATTATACGATGCTAAATAGAATCTCACAACAACATTCCTACACAACCAATAAATGCACTTTTTCCCGTCGATAGTTTCTTTTTAAAACATGGTTGCCTTGGTTTTCAAAATACTTGATTGATTCAGTAATACATTGCCAAATCAATCAATGCATAAAGTTATGTGAAACTTCATATTAAATACTTAATATATCGCACGCTTAATAGAACACTGGCTTAAGTAAAAAAAGCAAGTTTTGCTCAATCTGACATGAGTCGGTATTTTCAACAAAAATAGTCGAAATACACGTACGAATGGATAGCGTTAACATTGTGAACGATTATCGTACGTACGAATGGATAGCGTTAACATTGTGAAAAATCGATGGATAGCGTTAACACAAGCCTCTGTCTAATGTTAACTCAATTATGACCTAAACCATAATCGGTCAGTTTACTATTAAGCGTGCGATTGGCATCCATTTTCTAAAAATATAAATATTTTTAAATGGAGTGATATGTTTCGCCTAACTAAGGCTTTTCATAATGCCCTGGAAAGGTGAAATGGGTCAATTTTTTTAGAAAACGGATAATTTCATCAATATTAAGTTTATATCTATATACAATAAGCAAAATAAGTTAATTATCGTAAACACAAAATAAAAAATTAAACAAAATTTTCCTGAATGTGGTCAATTTTGACAGATATTAAAATGAATTTTTTTACAACGTTTATGTATTTCTTATAAGAAATATTTTTGAATAAATCTAAAATAAAATTAAAGGTGAATACAGAAAAAAAACTTTTTATTAACACTACACTTTATTTAAAATAGAAATAAAATTAAAATTTACTCATTAAAACAAACATGTTCCGGAACGCAGAAGCTCTTTATTTATGATACCCTAGCCCAGGGATGGCGAACGACGGGCCTGCGGGTCACCGCGTGACCGGCGGGAGAAATTATCTGAATCGCTTGAACTTTTAGAAATGATTCATCTTGGTGAGCGAGTTAGCGATGACTCACAATAGTAGTACCTCAATGATTTGCTGTTCGAATCGGAAGTCTTGATTTAAAAAAAAATTCAGCAGAGATGGCGGCGTTAGCCACTTCCGGTCAGTAGTCCGGAAAATCGAATAGGTTGCTGCCAAATTCTACCGGCCGTAAGTCGCTTATGGGCTAAAAAAAAGCTCGCCATCGACTTTCTTCCAAATAAAAATGTGACGATTTTAATTTTTATGAAAACCCTAGCCAGCGCTTTTTTATGTATAAATTTGACCCACTTGCGAAAAGGGTTCGCCATCCCTGCCCTATCCCTTCATATATGATATCGTCGGTTCAAAGGTAAAACTCATTAAGTGACATTTTAATTAATTTTTTTTTTGCAATTTCTGTATCAGATTTGTGAATTCTACGTCAGAAAACAATCACAAAGTGTTTTTATTAAAGAATAACTGTTATTCTTTAATATATACACATGGTGATTATTATCTGACGTAGAATTCACAAGTCTGATACAGAAAGTGCATTTTTTTTTTAAATGTCACTTAATGAGTTTTACCTTTGAGCCGACGATATATACAAAATAAATATTTAAAGAAAATTTTCATGAATTTGGTCAGTTTTGACACTGTTATAATTTTTTTCATTGTTAACATTGAGTTCCAGGAAACTATTCACATTGCTAATTAAAAATTAAATAAAAATCTTCGAAATATTTATTGAATTATTTTAATTTCTAGTTTCGTGTGCTCGAATCACCATATAATATATTTAAAAATACTATATTATGATGCACGTACGAGTATCTGCCATATTATATTCGTGTCCAATATCTTATGTAATTTCTAATTTCTCTTATGTTATCCTTATTCTCGTTTTTGTGTTTTGCCGTTATATGTTAGTTGTCTGTCTATTTGCCCAAATTTTTATATTACCTTTGTAACTAAACATGTCTTTTTTGTAAAAGCCCTTGCGGCGTTTATGTCAAAATAAATAAATAAATAAACAAATATTTTTTTTAAATTCTACAAATATTATATATTAAAAGTTATTTGAACGCTCGAGTTGCTTATTCAGATTAATACTAGAATTTTTCTAGTGCAACGTACGATTCGTAAAACGAATAAAGAAAGCTTTTTTTCGTATTACGGTAAATATATTCGAGTATTCATTGTTGTGGAATTTCAGTATGATATTTTACCAAATAAATTTATTAGATTACGAGAAAAAAAACTTAGGTGATTTTTCTGTACATAAATTTTGTATACATGCTCGTAGTTTGACAACCACTGTAACAACCTATTATTTCTCAGTGGTTTGTTTTTATTTAGAAAATTAATTTTATTTAAAGGAGATTTTTCTGTACATAAATTTTGTATACATGCTCGTAGTTTGACAACCACTGTAACAACTTATTATTTCCAATGGTTTGTTTTTATTTAGAAAATTAATTTAATTTAAACATACATAGATACAAAAAAAAATTAAAAATGAAAACTTTTTTAAACTTTGTGAGCAAATACGATAACACAATATTAATTGAATCATTTTAATACAATCCAATAATAACCTATTATTTTTTTTGTTTTTACACAGTTTTATTTTGTTAAACAACTACCAATCGGTTTTGCTACAAACTTAGCTTTATCAGGGTACCTAATTTACCATACAATACCATATCTTCTTCTTAAAGTGCCCTGTCAGGTCCCCCCGACGCGACGTTGGCGATCACTCTGGTAAACTCTTCCCTATCTTGCGCTGTCCGGAATAGCTCCGATTCCCATCCATTCCCTCACATTGCGCAGCCAAGAGATCTGCCTTCTCCCTGCCCCCATGCGGCCCTCAATACTATATAATAAATTTTAAATATTCAAATCATTTGTGAGTTGCCCTGATAAACTTCAGTTGTAGCGAATCGCATTTGCAGTTTGAGAAATAAAATATTACTGATTAGCTTTATAGATATAAATTTTCTCTACTTTCAAATTAATAAGTAATTTTCTCCACTTAATTCATAGTGTAATATCTTTAGATACAAGTTAAACATTTCAATAACTAACTAACTAACTAATTAACCACAACGCCGTCTTTCCGAATGGGTACGCAGAAAGAATGGTGTTAATATTTTGGTGTATAATTTATTTCTAAAAATATTTTATTCATGTATCATTTACGGGTTAAATATTTAATGAAATGAGAAACCATTTATTACAAGACTTGTAAATTTGATTAGGTTGTCCAGTAAATCAAGTTTTTTCGGAATGCGGTAGAAATAACTGCCAGAATTCGTGCATGGAACCAACCAATTCTGCGTCTTGCAACGAGCCGTGTACAGCCGGGTGTGTTTGTATGGAAGGATATCTTAAAAATGCCAAAGGAACCTGCGTGCCTACCGATGAATGCGGTAAACAGTATAATGTTTCCTCTTATCACATTTTATAATTAAAGTAAATATTAAAAAAAAAAATTGTCACAACATTTTGAATGTATACAAATACTGGATTTTACCCATTGCGGGTAATTTTTTTTTATAATGATTAATTGTATCTCAATAGAGACGAAGATGTAAATTGTTTTCTGGGAACAGAATATGGTGGTCGAGGCGCTACATTTTAATGGATGCCAATCTTAATGGATGGCGCTAGTGTAGATTGAACTAAAAATATGAAGTGTTCCTCAACATTGTAGCATATATACATCTTCCAAAAAATTGTCACACGTGGTGGTCGTAAGAACTCGGAATGGGGAATGTTGTTAACATAAAGCGATCGCTTAACCCAACCAATGACAGGTCATAAGTCCTGTAAGCGCCTCGACCACCATATTCTGTTCCCAGAAAACAATTTACATCTTCGTCTCTATTGAGATACAATTAATCCTTATATAATACAATTTTCAGTTTGGATATATGGAAATAGAAAATAATCACATCTAAAAGGTTTAAATATATAGAAATAACTTTTGAATAACATTTTTTTTGTACTTTTCACAAACATGTTTTGGACTATACACATCCTTCATTTTTGTACATATTTTATCAAAAAATGTTTAAAACAAAAACTTCTACATTAAATAAAAGGGGTGGAATTAAGTCTAGAAGTAGAGGTAATTGTTATTTGATAAATATTGTAGGAGAATGGGAACATATATTAAATATGACTTGATTTTTAGTTTATGTTGTTTGTGATTTTTTTTTATTAAAACGTAATTCTAAAAAAAAAATACAAAGTTTTTGAAAAGTTATTCAAATGTGAATCCAAAAAATAATGTGATGGCAAATATTAAAGAAAGGTAAATAATATAAAACGTGTGTTTTATATCGGAAATTAGTAATATTAAATAAACAAATTTGATTTAAAACCTCAGTTTTGATCTGCTTGGAAAAATATTTATTTATCAATAAAATTTTAATAAAAAAATATAACTCAATAAATTAAAATATACTATTATTTTATAAATAAAAATAATATATCAAACATAAAATATAATCTTATTTTCTTTACCAACTTATTCATATTTTTGTGCGGCAATTTTATTTATTTAAATATTTTGTTTTCAGATAAATGTCTCGATTTACACAAAGAGTTCAGGAAATGCGGATCAGCTTGCCCTAAGACCTGTGAAACGTTCGAAGAAAACGTTATCATCTGCTCCAAAATATGCGTTCCGGGATGCTTCTGTAAAAATAATTATGTCCTTTATAGAGATGACTGCATCCTTCCTCAAGATTGTCCAAAGCAGTAATGAAGATCAAAGCTAAAAAACCTTTAACTATTTGCATACAAGCCACTTCGCTGTTTTGAATTAGTCAATTCGAATGATGTCAGTCTATTTTCGAATTTCGAGTTTGTATCGTGCTCTACCGAATATTTTTGTCGACTAGATAAGCTATTTCGATCTAAAATTAATTCCTATTATTTATTGTCTTTTATTTAAAAAAAAATTAATTGAATAACGAATAAGGAACTTTTTTTGTAAAATTTAGATACAATAATATGATCAAATACACAAAACAAATTTACAGGATTTAAAAATATATATACAATATGCAATTATATATTTGTATATATACGTATACATATATCGCACGCTTAATAGAACACTGGCTTAACTCAAAAAAGCAAGTTTTTCTCAATCTGACATGAGTCGGTGTTTTAACAAAAACAGTCGAAAAACACGTACGAATGGATAGCATTAACATTGTGAACGATTATCATACGTACGAATGGATAGCGTTTACATTGTGAAAATAGATGGATAGCTTTAATACAAGCATCTGTCTAATGTCAATTATGACCTAAACCATAATCGGTCAGTTTACTATTAAGCGTGCGATACATACATTTAATAAATTAATACACTGTTTTTTCCACATTTAATTTAATTTTTCTCGATATGTTTCAAAGACTTTACACCTTCATCATCAGGAAAAGCTTTAGAAATTAAATGAAAGTGGAAAGAACAGAGTTCATAAAAAAATCGGCATTATGGAATTCCGCGTTTCAATGCCCTAAGTTTATCTAAAATGTATTTTGTTTCTTCTTAAAATACTATGAGATCGATAAAAGCACCTTTAAGTAAGCTTTCTAGCTAATGAAATAAAACTGATGTTATAAAAAATAAAAATTATTATGAACACATTTTTTGGAAATTTATTTTCGATTTCGAAATATCTAAATCCTATAGAACGAATAGTCCTGGACGAAATTAAGGTCTCTAGGGCGGTCTCACTTGGAATGATGTTAGGCATCACGTGTGGGATTTAGTCAGATGGAGAAAGAATATTGAAGCCCTATGGATAATGGGGGTGTGATGGGACAAGAAGAAGAAGAAATAAAACTAAATATTTTATACTACTGCTTCTTGACAGAACTATCAGGGAAATTTTAGATTCGTAAAGAACTTACGCTATTGACACAAGTTTTTTTAATATTATTTTGCTGTCGATATTAAAGTTTATTTATTTTATTTATTTGACTAAGCAAACACAGACATGATAAATGCTATAATTCTTAACTCTGTTATGCACGTTTGCACGAAACACAACACATGGTTATAAAAGTAAATGCATTAAAATATTACTTGCATTATGAATTTGTGTTCCGAACTTACTTTGTTCTTTAGCACTTACATACTTGCATTTTTTGTTTTACATCCTGATACAATGTTGCGTAGCTCAATGTAAGTACTGACGTTTTCGTTCCTCCTTTTCTTATTTTTATTTTAACAGACCTGACTATCCATTACACAGAAATCACGTCTACTGATATGATGAGGTGCAACTGTCCCCCCATCTCTTAGGTGATCTTCCAGATGGACGGTGTCCAGAGTCTGTCACTTTCCATTCTGGCTACATGGTCCCTCCAGTATCTTCTAGTAGTTGCCCTTGTGGCCTGTTTCTTAGGAGGAATTGGCCTCCTGCGAGGTCGATCCTCATCTGTCGATCCATCTTTTGGTGGTCTGCTAGGGGGTCGCCTACCTTGGGACAGACCGTGCAACACAATGAAGGAGAGTCTGGATGGATCCATTCTCCTCACGTGTGCATACCAGTATCTTCTCCTTTGCCTTCCCCACTTAACGACATTCTCGACCTCGCATATCTCCCTTATCCGTTTATTCCTTATTCTCTCTTGCAGTGTTTTACCAGATATATTTCTGATCGTCTTCATTTCTGATCTCGTATGTCGTGATGGGGGGTCGCACACAAGCTTCATAAATTCTCACTTTGCTGCTGATCTTAATGTCAGAGTTTTTCCAAATTGAATTCTTCAAACATTCTAAAATGACCGCAGCCTTGTTTACTTGCCCCATCACTTCACATGGTAGATCCGTTTTCCCACACAAGTCCACACCCAGATATCTAAATTATTCCACCAGTTCCACTTAAACAATTAATTAAATATTTATATTATTATTTTGTTTATAGCTATCAAGTGCGGTAAGTATGAAGTGTACGACCCGTGTGCCAATTGTCCAAAGGGTGAATTTTGCATTATTCCATGTATTGGAGGATGCGTATGTATATCAGGATACGAGAGAAACGCGTATAAAAAATGCGTTAAAATAAGTAAGTTATCTCCAACATTCAATTATATTATATAATATCACATAATTTCGTATGAAGGGCTTAATTTACTATTGGACATTTTAACATGTACATTTTTTCTTTAAAATCAATTTATCTCTATGTATTTTGAAAGAGTCTTACAAATTTATATAATATATATTTTATGAATAAACTGAATTTATTAATATTTATAGATTTTCGTAATAGGTAATATTAATGAAGAACGGCTTTTTTCTAGAAGTTTAATTTTATTTTAATGAAGAACGGCTTTTTTCTAGAAGTTTAATTTATGGCATATTTGAGAGACGTTGACGGACGATACGTTCTTCCTTGGGACTGCCGTAAGTAGAATGACTGTTAATTTATGAAGGAAATATATGAGACTGACGTCATGGACAAGGGGCAGAACGTACAGCGAGACAAAATAATGATAGGTGGTCATTAAATAATGAAAACCAAAAAAAAAAATGATATTACATTTATTTATTATTATATACAATATTTAGTGTTCTTCCACTGTTAATCGTCGACCGGTTTTGTCAGCTTGCTGACCAGAAGATGACAGCAAGCTGCCGAAACCGGTCGACAATAAACATAAGTGGAAGCACACTAAATATGTTATAATAAAGAACATTTGTATAAAAATTCATAGTTTTCATTATGTGTAAAATAAATTAATAAGATGTTGTTTTTCCCTCTAAATCGCTTAATAATAATTTTTCGTAGTAGTTCCTAAGTAATGTGTTGTAATTTCGTATTCAATGATTTGGCATTGAATTCTTTTCATTGTACGTATTTTGTTAAAAAAAAACTCACATTAATACATAATCGTCTTTTAGAATGCTCGAATAATGAAAAATGGTCTAATTGTGGAAATACAGCATGCATCGACACTTGTCTTGACCCGACATTACGAGGAGCAGGTGTTCATGTAGACCTGGTTGCATCTGCAGAGCAGCATATTTGAGAGACGTTGACGGAAGATGCGTTCTTCCTTGGGACTGCCGTAAGTAGAATGACTGTTAATCATCGCGCACGCTAGTCGATTTTTAAGAATTCATGCATGGCCGTCATATAAAAATTGTTTGATTTTGCCATAACATATTTTCCTCATCATTTATTGACTTTTTTATCATTCTTCTTCTTCTTCTTATTCTCTTTAATTTTCTTCGTGTGGACCTTGTGGCATGTTTCTTAAGAGGAATTGGCCTCCTGCGAGACCGACTCTCAGCTGTCGATCCCCGTATATTTTCCTTATTCTTGAGTTTCTAATTCTATCGCATAGTATCTTGCCAGATACGGTTCAGAGTGTCTTTATTTCTGATCTTCTTAGTAGTTTAATAGACTTCGAAATAAGTAGTTTCTGTACTAAAGGTTTACAACTTTTTAATAATCGAGGAAGGACAGTCACAAACGAGAAAGTATGAGAAGAAAGAAAAATAAATTGTAAAGAGCATAAAGCACAGGGAACTGGAATACATTTAGTTCAAGAAATCATGACAGTCTGCAACATTAGCGTGAATGGTGAAAATTTGGAGCAAATAGATGAGTTCGTGATTTAGGTAGTATGTTTACAAGAGATGGGAGAGTGGAGAGGGATATTGAAAGAAGGGTTGGGGCAGGCAACAAAGTGAATGGTGCACTTAAAGTTGTCATCGCAAACAAAAGCCTATCCAGAAAAGCTAGAATGGCAGTGCACAGTGGTGTTCTTCTACCGACCCTTATGTATGGAAGCGAAGCATGGAACTGGCAAAAGAAGGATGAAAGTAGAATAAATGCAGTAGAAATGAGATCTCTTAGACGAATGTGTCGTTACTCTGTGTATGATAGAGTGTCGAATGAAAATATAAGAAGTGAATGCGGTGCGAATGATGATGTTATGAACAAAATAATGAAAGAATCATTAAGATGGTTTGGACATATGGAAAGAATGAATGAAGAAAACAAAAATCATAGTTTTCATGTCAAGTTTTCCATTCGGTATGGTCGAAACAAATGTTATTTTTATTGAATATTAATAAATTACAATTTTTTCAGTATAACTGCCAATAATGAAACCGGATAATTGAAGATTTACACTGGAAAAAATATTTTATATTATACGTATAAAAAAATTATAAAGGTATCACAATTTGGTTCCAGCAATAAATTGCATGTAATAAAATATGAGAGCATGAAAAAGTTTTTTCAAATTTAAATTTTTTCGAAAAATTCTAAGGCTACACCGAACCTTCTTGGATTATAATGTATGATATAAACCTAAATTATTCTTGGTTTGTGTTAATTTGTTCAAACTCTTTAACTTTTCCATGTAAGAAAATATGTCGGTAAATCTCACTTATACAATACATATAAATAATTAAATATGAAATGTTTTATTATTTTTTAATGGTACCCTCAAAATCAATACTGCAAATATGTTATATTCACTAAAGTAAAGATGACAGTATATAATGGAGTTCTAGTATCAACCCTCCTGGAAGTGAAGTTTGGAGCAGGCAAAAGAAGGATGAAAGTAGATAAAATGCCGTAGAAATGAGATCACTGAGAAGAATATGCGGGAAAACGATATATTATAGAATACTTATCTTCGAAAAACGGAAGAAATTAAAAAAGGATCCATCAGATGGTTTGGACATACGGAACGAATAAATAAGAGAATCTTCTTCTTAAAGTGCCCTGTCAGGTCCCCCCGACGCGACGTTGGCGATCACTCTGGTAAACTCTGATTTCTCTCCATAGTGATTTCCTGGGAAAATATATAACCAGAGTGGTTTCCCGTTGCCTTCTCTGGTGGATTTTCTGTTCGGGTTACCTTCCCTTAGCTGCGGTGATCTGGTTTTGAGGCGCCAGAAACTCGCCTTCCATCCTCTCGTTACCTGCTATGACTCCTCTGCCAGGGTGAAGCCACATTGCCCGGGGTTCTTGACGAGGACACTGACGAGTAGGACTAGCTTGTAGTTTTGCTGGTGTTATGCAAGAGAGCGTTACGCAGCATATCATAGACTTACATCCTACAGCACAGATGTAAATCACTGCGGCTCCCATTAGCCATTGAACCCCAAATAAGAGAATAATGGCTAAAATGTTCTTTACCAACGAAAGCAGGACGCCTTGGAAGACCAACGAAAGCAGGACATGACTAAATTAATCAATACAGAAAGACGGTAACATTTGAAGTCGGTAAAACGACGAGCGTGAATGTTATGCAGCGGGTGGTCTAAAGAATTGACGTCGAAAGAAGGGTTGGTGCGGGGCGGGCATCAAAGCGAATGTAGATGAAATGATAGTTATTGGAAAAAATAATTTATCAATGAATAAGTTACCTTAATAAAAAATATATATATAATTTTGAGCTTTAACTTCACGGGTACTATGAAATCATGAAATAATAATATTTTTTTACCAAAATGATAACAAGGAATATTACAGGAGTGTTTTGAGATAATGCGGGTTATGATCCAAAATAATTAATTTGTGTTTTTTTTAAGGGGCGGCGAGCCCAAAAATTTGGAGAACCTATGTTATACATATATCAAGATTTTTGCCTAGTTAATCAAACATATTATTTTTAATTGATAAATTAAATAAATAAACAACTTGGTTGTTTTTAGCACAATCGTATTTTATTTTACGCGACAGCTGTTTCATCAACCTATGTGTATATTTGTCCCTATGTCAATTTGAATAGTTTCTTTGATATAATTTTGAAGTTCTTGCTGAAATTGAGTTAGGTACCTAAATATTTTAATTAAAAGAGTGGTTAGTTACTGTTTATAGGAGAAAATATTAAAGGTGGAAAATATAATATTTTCTCCTATAAATAGTAACTAACCGTTCTTTTAATTAAAATATTTAGGTACCTAACTCAATTTCAGCTAGAACTTCAAAATGATATCAAAGAAATTATTCAAATTGACAAAGGAACAAATACACATAAAGGTTCGAAAAATCACGAAAATTTGACATTTGATATATTATTGTAACACCTGATGACGTCAACATAGGTTGATGAAATAGCTGTCGCGTAAAATAAAATAAAATTGCGTTACAAAAAACAAAGTTGTTTAATTTAACAGTTTAAAATGTTAAGGTATCATAGTATTTTGGCCAAAACAATGGACTATTTTAACAAATTATTATTATAACTTGATGCCTTTTAAATAATAATTTTTATCATTAAGTTCTGTTTTAGTATGATACATAAGTATTTAAAACGACCTTCGTGGCCTAGTAGTAAGTGCACTGACTGCCATACCGAAGGTCCCGGGTTCGATTCTCGGCGATGGCAATGTGATTGTCACACTGTCTTTGGTCTGGTGTAGAATTCACATGACAATAAAACGTAAACGTAAGAATAAACTCCTATGTTACCTTCCTTAGTCCACACATTAAATAAATTTTCTTATTTCCCCCCTCCTGCACTTTGTCTCCTTTCTCCCTCCTGTGCCTCCTGCTGTGCATTATTTCTATTTTATTCTTTCTCTAACATATGTTATTTATGTATCAATTGTGTATTTTCTTTTGCTGTTGTATTGCTATGTGTGTACGGCGGGGCATCGAGGGAGAGTAGCGTAGCTTAAATGTGATCTGGGTCCCCCTTGCATATATATATATATATATATATATATATATATATATATATGTATATATATATATATATATATATATATATATATATAGATATATATATATATATATATATATATATATATATATATATATATATATATATATATATATTTTAACGTAAGTCCCGCATGGACGGGGGACGGGCCTAGGGAGTGCACGAGTGAGGCTGACGAAAGGCGCCGCTGCGACTATAACAGCTTCGGGTAAGCGGAGGGAGCCCTCTATGGCTCGGCCATTTAAATAAATGTCACGAAATATGATAGATATACCCTCTACATCAATTTGGCTCGCGCTGTAAAGATGTGATTGCGATCCAACAAAATAACAACAATAGTAAAGTTTACCATGGATGTAGATCGATGGATTACTCTGAATTATCTCTATTTTTAAGTTGATGTTATTGACCTAGTCATCATACGGATTTTTTGTTTGCACTCCGTATGATGACCCAGCAGTCCCTAATGTTGAGGACCGTGAGAACCAGTCGTCTAACCAGAAGAGATGCCGAACCAGAGAGACTAGACCAATCAAGACCCTTTAAGTGTCAAGACCGACCGGAGTAAGACCTCTTGGAAGGCCTAGACAGCGCCTAATGGATAAAGTTCTTGCTGATCCGGCAAGTTTGTGCGAACTTGAATACTGAGGATCGAGAGACTTGGAGGAAAATCATCAAGGAGGTGAATTTTAACTTTTCAAGAGTTTTATTACTATAGGATGTAAGTAAGTAAGTATGTAAATCTTGAACTAGTGTTGATTTGATTTGAAACATTGACGTGAGTTTTACATTGTAGTCGTTTGTACAATTTACTAGAAAAACGCTAAGGGTATGGCCACACCGGAGTGCCAAAGTAGGAGTCAAGGCACAGGCGGCTTGTGTTTACGCAATGTGGCGCGAAACGTATAGTATGGTCGGTCCCATAGTACGCCGTACGTTGTTTCGCTAGGTGTTCATCTTGATTCCTACTCTGGCACTCCGGTGTGGCCGTACCATAAGTTTTCACTTTAATGTGCAAAGAAGACTCAAGCAATAAAACACTTGAATAATCAACATTAACGATGAACTGCCTGTTCATTGTTTCACAAGTGTTGCCTACTGTTTGATTATCGTTTTTTCCACTTAAGTCAATTTGAATTAGAATTTATTACTTCAATACCCTTATTTACTCTTTTTAAAAATATATATATAAGTCCACGATAATAATTATATATCACTCGTGTCCTATAAACACGTGTATTCAGTGTTTTTGAAATTGATTGCAATTCAAGATGAGGTGGCTTATGATCGCGGTATTGGTGATCTTTATTCAAGTCCAGATGGGATCGGGAACTAAGGTGGTACCGACCCCATGTAAGGTTATAAAACCAAGTAAGTGTTCTAAAAAAATCTAAACCAGCATTAATTTTTTATCTTTACTTCAATATAAAGCATTCAGGCCACTTATTCGGATGATAGAGACAACAAATCTTTTTTGATATTATAGAAACAAACTATAATAAGCGTAACTTTGATATTCAACAACGATTAGAAACATGATGACATTATTTGGGTACAACTTTATTTTCAGCATCGATTAGAAACACGACGACATTATATAGGTACTAATTTATTTCCAGGAACTATTAGAAACAAGACGACATATTTTGGGTTTATTTCACACAAATGTGTTTCTCAAATCTTCTTCCTCAGCTTATCGCCGTCCACTCTTGGACGCAAAGACTCATCCATGTCCCTCCTTGTCGATCTCTCCTGCGCAGTCTGCACCCATAGCACCCCAGCGTATCGTCCACCTCATTTGTGGTCTTCCTACTCTTCTTCTCGTGTCTGTCGGTCTCCAATTCAGCAGTATTTTGGTCCATCTTTCGTCTGCAGCTCTAGCGACATGCCCTGCCCATTTCTATTTTGTAGTCGTCACCCGGTGAAGCACGTCTGTGATTCTTGCTTTATTCCTCACCGCTTCGTTCCTGACTCTATCTCTGACAGGCCTAGCATGGCTCTCTCATCGCTCGCTACATGACTCTTAGTCTTTCTGCACTGTGCTTTGTCAGAGTGGCAGTTTCAAGACCATAAGTACTTACTCATACATTAGACCATATGTACTTCTCAAATACTTAATGTTATTTATACACATTAAATATTTACATTTTTCATATAAATAAAACGATTTTTACTACTTTATTAATTTTAACGTTAGAAAAAGAACTATTAATTATCTATTCTATCCGATATTTATTTCATAAAATATTGAATTAATCATTATTATTACATTTTTATGAATGAAAGCAGAAGGTTAAATAAAGTACAATTTAACGATGTGAACGGAACAAGAAATAGAGAATCACCTGGAAAAATCTAGTACGATCAAATCAATCACATTAAATGTCGGGCACATTAGGATTCGGAGAAATCAACGATGTATATTGAGGAAGCGAAAAAATTATAAAAAAATATATCAGAAAAACAGTGTGGTGGTTCCGACTTTCTGCTTACCCCTTCGGAGAGATGCCGTGATGGTTGGTTTTATTTAATTTAATTTTACTTTTACATGATATACATTTGATAAAAAAAAAGTTTATGTACTGTACTTATCACACTAGGCATGGCCTCTATCGTGACAACTACATAAAATAGCTTGTTAATGGAATTATTAGTAATACTCGTATAGCGGTTTGTTAGTATTTGTTAGTTACCTTATGCTATCATTGGTAAGTGACTTATCGTAACATGATGATATATTTAAAATTGTATGCTAGGAAAGTTGTTTTAATAAATTTACATATTAGGATAATAACTCTTCTTAATCTAATAGAAAAAGCATTTTCCACATGTATGGTTGACCCCTAGTTAGTTGGTTGGTGACTTGGAATGATTTTTTTAGTTACAATAATTTTTTTATGTTAATTGTTCCAGCAAAATGCCCCCCTATAACCACAAAATGTCCCCCGCTTACAACGAAATGTCCTGTAAAACAAATACAAACCCCAAAGCTGGCAAAAACCATGGCTCCAACACGTCCACCAACTACGAAACCAATTCCAAGTAAGTTATAATAACAATAACCAATTAATTAAACTTCGACTTGATTTGACTGATATTGGATGCATTCCACTCTATTCTTCATCATCTTCCTCGTATTAATGGCAAGGTTGCTTTATATGTGTTACTGCAAAGTTAGCGCTAAAAGTTTCTCTTGCCATTGTGGTCAGGTAACATAACACATAAAGTCTATGTATAGATTTGATAATGAACTATAATAATATTTTAAAAACAGAAGCCTCTAAAATTTGCTTTAAATCTACTGGAAAAGTTTTCTTCTGCTCTTCTAAGGCTAGTTCCTGGTTTTACTTTCATTTGATATTAAATTGATGTACGTATAACACAATGTACATTCATGTACGAGTATATATAATATACACATTGTTCCCATACCAAATTTATACGAAAAATGGTAAACTGTATTGTACAAAATTAACTATACTTGAAATACATACTAATAATGTATATATTTTTATATTAAGAAAGAAAAATTGCTGCCATTCGACCCGTTACACACATATATGCACATTCAGAGATAAGCAGATAGATGGAACAAATTCCCGAAATATAGAAAAATAGATGTCCCTAAATAATTTTGAAAGCTGATCTATTGAAAGATTATATAATATTATTATAACTAAACTAACTAACCATCACGCCGTCTCCCAGAAGGGGTAGGCAGAAAGAATGGACTGCCACACTTTTCTTTCCTGACATATTTCTCTCGATTCCTCAACATTAATACATCGTGTCATGCACGCGCGTCGATTTCTCTAACTCCTCACATGGCTGTCATTTAATATTTGATTTATTTGATCGTGCCACGTTTTCCTCGGTCTTCCTCTATTTCTGATTCCATTTACATCGTTAACATATATATTTTTTACCATTCTTTCTTCATTCATTCTTTCCATATGTCCAAACCATCTTAATGATCCTTTCATTATTTCGTTCATAACACCATCATTTGCACCGCATTCAGTTCTTATATTTTCATTCGACACTCTATCATATACAGAGTATCCATACATTCGTCTAAGAGATCTCATTTCTACTGCATTAATTCTACTTTCATCCTTCTTTAGCCAGTTCCATGCTTCGCTTCCATACATAAGGGTTGGTAGAAGAACACCACTGTGCACTGCCATTCTAGCTTTTTTGGATAGGCTTTAGTTTGCGATGACAACTTTAAGTGCACCATTTACTTTGTTGCTACCCCAACCCTTCTTTTAATATCACTCTCCACTCGCCTATCTCTTGTAAACATACTACCTAAATCACGAACTCATCTATTTGCTCCAAATTTTCACCATTCACGCTAATGTTGCAGACTGTCATGATTTCTTGAACTAAATGTATTCCAGTTCCCTGTGCTTTATGCTCTTTACAATTTATTTTTCTTTCTTTATTCGCTGTCGTACTTCCTCGTTTGTGACTGTCCTTCCTCGATTATTAAAAAGTTGTAAACCTTTAGTACAGAAACTACTTATTTCGAAGTCTATTAAACTACTAAGAAGATCAGAAATAAAGACACTCTGAACCGTATCTGGCAAGATACTATGCGATAGAATTAGGAACTCAAGAATAAGGGAAATATAAGGGGATTGATATTATAATTTAAGAAAATTGTCTTTAATAGCGTCCGATCGACATTATCAGACTGTTTATTAAATTCTGAAAATGCTACAAAGTGTAAAGATTTTACACAAAATTTTGCTGGTAGTCTCTCTCTCTCTCTGGTTTCAATCCTGGGATTGGTTAGCAGCAATTTCCTCTATTCTTCTCTTCTATTCTTCCCCGTCTTGTGCGGGTCTTTTGAAATCTGCATATATTATGATGAGCCCCCGCACGTCCACCAACAGGTCCTCCAGGTACTCTCGGCGTGGGCGTCCCCTAGAGTTTGTCTCCTTTGTCATACCCTCCATTATGGCATGCAAGAGGCCTTCTATGGTGGTGCTGGTGGTTTGTGAATCTTATTCTGTGAGCGTGTGTTACGTTGATGTACTCGTACGTCTGTATTGAATATTGGTCCGACTAAGAGAATGATTACCAAAAACTCGCACGACTACCTGGTGAGCTTAAAGACTCTAAACAAGAAGATAACTAAGTGGATGACGTCTGTGTAAACACCGCCGTTAGTGATGAATAATTTTTGGTCTCTACCGATAAGGAGCTGAACGTTGTCAGAGAAATAGAAATTCGATTTTTCACTCTGATGTTGATTATCTCGAGCGATCACAACCACATCAACCCGCGTCTTCTTGGATTGTCTGGAATGAATGGATACATAAAAAAAATGGCTCAAACCGCTTGATCGAACTCTTTGAGATTTGTGAGCGAATGCAGAAGTATTCAAAGGAGCTCTCATTTTATTAGCAGGTGACATCCGATAGAATCTACCAGTAAAACCAAAATCTTCACCATCTTATGAACTCAAATTACCACCAATTACAAACATCACTAACGGCTTTGCGAATGTGCTATTTTGACAACAAAATCCCCCATCTTCAATGCAATCAACTACATAATCCACGAATAAATAGCAGAGAATTTGTCACCAACAAATCGTTTGACAGCGTCATAAATACGGATGAGATTTTAAACTATCCAATCGAGTTTTTAAATTCTTTGGATCTTCATGATGTAGGTAATAACAATATTTCAAAGCAGTCATTTTTTTCGTAAAGAAGAATAAAAAAAAAGAGTATATAAAAACACCTGCTCCGGCGAAGCTCTAAAAGAAGAAGAAGAAGACATTTTTTGAGGGGTTAGGTGGGTTTCAGAGGTTCAAAAAAAGGGTATTTTTACTTTTTTTTTTAAATATATACAATTATATATTTTATTTAAACAATTCAGCATATCAAAGATACATATTTAAACAGTATTTTGTGAAAAATTTATTTAAAAATTCCGAAAACTCAGTCGTTGGTACCTCATCTCCCTTGACGTCTCAAAAAAAATGCTCTTGCCGTGGACAGCATAACTCATTATTGGTTCATCTAAAATAAAAAAAACCAAAAATATTCCGTTAGTATAATACATGGATAAATCTCGTTATTGAACGAAGGAAAAAAATGTAATTAAAATTAGAATTTTTGACAGACTTTGAACAAAAAAAACACATTTTTTGGACACATTTTTGCCATGTATTGGCTTGAAAAAAATAGTTGTAATAAAAATAATAAAAAATCCTTCCTTCAATAACTAGATAATGTTATTTTAAAGATGTGTGCAAAATTTGAATAAAATCGCTGTATAACTTTTCGAGAAATCGTGTCCACAGACTTAAAATATTGAGTTTTGAGATAAACGCGTTTTACCTGCGAAGCGCTGTACTGATGTGGCCTGATGGGCGAAACTTCCGAAGGGTCTATCTCTTAGAATTTTACTCGGATCGATTTGAAATTTTAGGAGAATATTTTAAACATATTGTACTATTTAATAAGATAAAAAAAATAATCGATTTTTTTAAATTTTCAAACCCACTTAACCCCTTAAGAAACCGTAATATATGTCCTTTCGTGTTACCTATTTTTTTAAATTAAAAATGTTATTTCAAGAAAAATATTCTCGTTTCATTTTGTTACTCAAAATGACTAATGTTAATTGAATATTTAACTCGAAAATAAGTTATGTGATCTAGGATTGATCACGCCATGCTCTGACAGCGTTGAATTATGTAAATATTATATAAATTATCGAGGTTGTGCCTTTTTTCAGTGGTTTGCACTAAACCGAACGAAGAGTACCAGGAATGTGGTAGTAATTGCCCCTACACTTGCACAATGCACTATGGAGGCCCTACGAATGCCAGGGGATGTGCATCCGAATGTGTGTCGGGCTGTTTTTGTAAGAAAGGAGTTGCCATCAGTTTACACGAGGGAGGTCCATGCGTATTAATCGAAGACTGCCGTAAGTATAATTAAAATTAGAACACCATTTAAGTAGTATCAAAAAATATCACAGTGTAATATTATATTATATAAAGCATAGAGTGCAAGATATAGCAATCGATTTAAGTCAAAATTAATTAACTTCTTCTAATTCTGGTACCGTGTCAGGTTCGCCCAACGTTGACGATCACTGAATCAAAAGCATCTCTGTCCTGTGCTACTTGGAATTTGTTCTCAACTCTCCGAATTCCTGTCCAATCCCTTATATTCCGCAACCGGGACAATTGTCTCCTGCCAATTCCCTGCTGTTCTGTTATCTTTTTTTTATTAATACAACGGGATGTTTGAACCCATTTACTGTATAAAATTTATTATGGCTTTTATATTGATTCTCATGACATGTGATAGGTAGCCAATCTATCGCCATTTTATCTACGTGAATTCTACACTAGACCAAAGACAGTGTGACAATCACACTGCCATCGCCGGGAATCGAACCCGGGACCTTCGGTATGGAAGTCAGAGCTCTTACCACTTTGCCACGAAGGTCGTCGATTTTGCCCATGATTATCAGCTGAAAGAGATGATATATTCTCCACTGACCACATGATCCAAATATGAAACACTTTTAAGGTCATCTTCTTTAAGAAATGAAGTAATTTGATTAAAACTAATATCTCAGAAAGTTATCAGGAGCTTTATTAAAAATTAAACAGGAGCTTCAAAAACATCGTTTAAGATAACATATTCTCAATAATTTAAAGTGAATAATTACATACTTTCGTATAAGCACTTAATTTGTGATGTCACATTATTAAATTTAATCTTCTTCTTCTTCCTAGCCTTCCCTCCACTGCTGGATGTAGGCCTCTTCTATCTGTCTCCATTTTTCTCTATCCTGTGCCGCTTCAATCCATTTTTTCCCGGCGACCACAACTCTTCTTCTCTTCTCCCTTCTGTGGCCGACCGACACCCCTTTTGTTTTCCCATGGCCTCCACTTTAAGACTTTGGGAGTCCATCTTGAACTTGGATGTCTGGCTACGTGTCCTGCCCATTGCCATTTCAATTTTGCGATCCGATCCATGATATCGGTGACTTTTGTTCGGCGTCTGATTTCTATATTTGTAATTCTATCACTCAGACATATGCCCATTTGCCGCTCCATGGATCGTTGCGCGCATTTCAATTTGTGGACAGTATTAGGGCCAGGGAATTAAATATAATAATCTCGTAATATATTTGTAAAATTTATATTTAAACCACTTTATTATTTACAACAACCAATCGGTTTCGCTCCCGCCGGAGCTTCGTTAGGGTTACAAAAGCCACCAAACTCAGTGAATTATTTATTATAATGACTAATTACATTTTTCATGGAATGCTTAAGCTCATTTACTTTAATAAATTAACTGTCCGCACCCGTTACTATTGTGATAAACTAGCTCAATATGTAATATAGATCATACGCATATTTAATGGAAGATAATATATAATTTAATACAGATTTATTTATTTAAGAAAATCTATTGATTTCATTGAAATTTATTGATGGAAGTTCATTTCAAACAATAATTCAATAAAACTATGGAGTGGACACTGGAGTGCCACAGTAGGAGTCAAGACACAGGTCGCTTGCGTTTACGCACTGTGGCGTACGCCATATGTTGGTTCGCCAGGTGTTCAACTTGACTCTTTCTCTGGCACTCCGGTGTGGCCGTACCTTTATTAACTAATTCCACTTTTCGTGTTTATTTCTATAGTAACTGGTTTTGCCGGACTAGCTGGCATCGACATATTGGGTTCGTGAGACCAATTTGTCGATGCTTGCTACTCTGGCGAAACCGGTCGCTGTCGAAATAAAGACAAAAAGTCAAAGTATGTTAGTTAATACAAAAAACATCATTTTATTTCATTCTTAATTAGAGATGTGTTTCTTTTTATTTGACATTATCAAATGCAATACAAAAAATGTCACTATATGATCATATAATTTTTTTAATTTATATAAAATTGTTAAAATAGCTTTGGTTAATCTTAAGCAAATGTCTCTGATAATAGAATTGTGAGGATAAAGTTAGTAGGTATTACTAAGAAAGCCAAGGCTACAAAAGGATTTTCACTAATTTTGAAAACATTATCTTTAGCCGAAAACTGCAAAGGACCAAATGAAGAATACTCGTTCTGTGGAACTGCATGTCCCAAAACTTGTGATAACAAAGATGAAATAATCGCTTGTACAGAGCAGTGTGTATCTGGTTGCTTCTGCATTGATGGATACGTAAGGGATAAAAATGGTATTTGTATCCCTCCTTCAAGCTGTCGTAAGTACAATATTTAATTAATAAAATAAATTCATGATTTAATTGTATCTCAATAGAGACGAAGATGCCTATTGGAAACTGAATATGGTTGATCAAGGTGCTTACAGGACTTATGACCTGTCATTGGTTGGATTAAGCGCACGCTTTATGTAATTATAACATTCCCCATTCCACCTTTCTTATGACCATGTCTGACAAATTTTTGGAAGTTGTACGAGTATACGAGTATATGTTAAAGTCCAACACCAGAATTCACATGTCAGTTTCAATGCGCCATCTATGAAGATTTGATTATATATGTTAATCTCTAAGATTAATCTATATAATCTACATACTAACGCCATCTATGAAGATTTATGTTTATTAAGCATTAAGCAGAACATCTTTTTAACACAATGTGAAAGGCTACCCCGCCATTAGCGCATTGTTAGAAGCCGCCTGGAGATGTCACTCCTATCTATATGCCAAACTTTGACCAGATATGTTTACAATATATATATATATATATATATATATATATATATATATATATATATATATATATATATATATATATATATATATATATATATATATATATATATATATATATATATATATATATATATATATATATGAGTACATATATGTATATATATATATATTTTAATGTATACATAGACTTGTATACGAATACTGGATGCAATGGGTGAAATCCAGTATTCGTATACAAGTATATGTATACATTAAAAAAAATATAATAATATTATAATAAAATAAATATTTAAAAATATAATATATTAATAATATAAATATTAAAAAAACTAAAATGTCTTATTATATCAGAAAATCATAAAATTACTAGAAAACTTAATCGTAATTAATATTTATTTCTATTTTTATTTTTTACATACTTTGTATATACAACACTTATATTAAAAAAATAATTTTACATTGACGTTAAATTTATTTGATTATAAGTAATCAAATAAATTTAACGTCAAGTCCTATTTTTTATTTATTTCTTTTGTTGTAAGTAATTACCTGAATAAGAACTTTAAATTATTACTTTAAATTTTAAATTGAATCATAATATTTGTTATAACATCTGTCAGATCAACAATTTTATAATATTTAAAAAAAATGTATCATTACTGAAGGACTGTTTGTCCGAAACATGTCTATGTTATTATATTTTTTTAATAAAAGTGTTGTATATGCAAAGTATATAAAAAAGAAAAAGAGAAATAAACCATCATAATAACACAAAGTATGGCGTATACATAAGTAATTAATATTGTTAATTGATTTTTGAACAATACTAAAAATTAATACGAATGAAAACGTCTGTTTTCTGTAATATTTATTATATTTAATTGGAATGACGTGTTTTGCCTTACTAAGGCATTATTAACCTTTTTAAATGTATTACAAGTAACAGAGGAATGACAATTATCTGCAAACTTAAAATAAATATTATTCAAAATATTTGTTATAACAGATGCATAAATGTTTGAAATATTCATTTTAAAAGCTGTGATATAATTATAATGTTTCAAATTAAACAGTTAATAATAAATTATTTGCAATCACTTAAAGACAATTCTTTTCCAACAGCAGCTCCGGCCCCCCCAAAGCCGAAACCAACAAATTATAAAAAATGTTAACCCCATAAATCAGGTATTTTTTTTTTTCAAAATATTTTTAAATATATATTAATAAAAAAAATGTATTCTAGAACTATGCGTGTACTGAAATTTTATATATTTTCAGATTGAAATCATTTTAAGCCTTTTTTATTTTTTAACCCCACTTTTTAAATATACGCGACAGGTTTTTTGCCAACCGATGTTGGGTTCATCAGGTGTTACAATAATCCAAGATTTACACCTGATGATACCAATATCGGTTGGTGAAATACCTGTCGCGATATTTTCATGAAAATTGGATAGATGCATTGTAATATGACATTGTTTCAAATTTAACCGTTAATGATCAATAATTTGTAATCACTTAAAGGTTTTTTTTCAACAACAACCCCGTGCCCTCCAAAGCAGAAAACACCGGAATTCAAAATTTATATATCAGGTATTACTGCATTCCTTGATACTTAAATGAAAGTTTTTCATGTAAAAAGTATTACGATACAGGCCATGCCTAGTGTGACAACTACAGTCCATACACCTTTTTTGGCAAATTGTAAAATAAAACATGTAAAATAAAAAATAAATAAAAAATAAATAAAAATAAACCAAAAACCTTAACCAATATACGAGTAACCAAATGCATTTACTTGAGTAATCTAACCGTTTGAACGATTAAATAATTACTGTTTTCTATTTTCTTACGAATCACTTATTTTGTGGAGTGATATTATTAATCATAATTTATCAAAATTATTTTATTTGTTTAAGCCCCACTTTATTATTCTTCTTCTTTCTTCTTTTTGTCCTGTCACACCTCCATGGTGCATAGGGCCTCAAGCAATCTTCTCCACCCGACTCTATCGCATGCCTGATGCTTAACATCGTCCCAAGTGAGACCTGCTGCCTTAACCTCGTCCTGCAGGGTTCTTCTCCAGGTGGCTCTAGGTCTGCCCCGCTTCCTCTTTCCCCCCATAGGGGACCAGTCTAGTGCGCCCTGAGCGATGCAGGCTGGGTTCCGTCTCAGAGTGTGACCGATCCGCTGCCATTTGCGCCTAGCGACTTGTTCTCTAATTGGCTTTTCGCCTGCCATGGTCCAGAGAACGGCATTTGACACTGTTTGGGGCCAATAGATTTTGAATATTGAGCGAAGGCACCTATTTATAAACACCTGGAGTTTACCAATAACGTCTGCGGTAGACTTTAAAGTCTCACATCCGTACAGCAGTACGCTTTTAACGCTACTGCTGAATACTTGGAGCTTGAGCTTTCTCGAAATGATACCGGAGCGCTATAGCCAAGCCCCACTTTATTAAAGTAAAAAAAATATTATTATTTCTTTATTTTTAAAATAAAAAATTCCTTAAGTTTTTTTTATAAGATTTATTATGTATTTTTTTCAGAGCATCTACAGAAACGAACAGCCCAAAGGTACTTACTACTAATTTTATAATCACTTCAATCAAATCAAATCAGTTTATTTCATCAATACATTAACAAATTAAGGTTTAAGGCATCTATTGAGAACGGGTAATCTACCCGGTATACTAACAGAAACGCATGATAGATGGTTCGACATTAGGAAGACAAGATATTCTCCAAAATAAAGAGTATTTGCCTTCTGAACGTACTTTCAATAATACGAAAGACGTCGATCTCCGAGGAAACCGCGTTGAGCAGATTAATTGCTCTTCCCATCGGTGTCACCAGAGGCTGGTTAGTTCTGGCGGCCGGTAGGTCAAACAACCTATGCTGTTGCTGTCGGAGATATCTATCAGGGACAAAAAGCCGAACACCCTCCACCACGGCCGAGTTATCGAAATGTTCCCTGAGTAATCTAAAGAAATGGGTTATGAGTTGCCCATCTCTTCGAAGCTGCAGAGAGTTGGTCCCAAGTGTGCCCAAAAGAAATGGCGTGGGATTGAGCCACGGATACCACGGAGCCACGGATACGGTACAGCTACCAAACTTCCTCACGACGAGACACCTCTAATTTTTTTTCTGAACCCTCTCCAGCATAACAGACAGTTTTAATATAATTGAATGTAATCATAATAGATGAATAAGTATCATTCTTCCAATTATAAATTACCTAAAAAACATTCAATCTTGAGAAAATAATGGAAAAATGTAAAAGTGAACACTGTTTTTTTTATAAATAAATTACATTTCATAACTGAAGAATTCCGTAGTATTATTAACTTGATAAAAAAAAACTTACTAACCAACCATCACGCCGTTTCTCTGAAAGGGAAGGCAGAAATAATACCACCACCCTGTCCTTTCCTGACATACTTCTATCGATTCCCCAATATTTTTTCATCGATTTCTCAACTTCTCACCTTACCTACATTCAATATTTAATTGATTTGATCGTGCCTCATTTCCTCGGTCTTCCTCTATTTCTTGTTCCGTTCATTCAATCGCACTGCTTTTATATAATATTTGGATTTGACACTCCATATTTAAATATTTATCACACATTCGTCAATCAGATCCCATTGCTACTTCTGTAATTCAACTTAAATACAATTTTTATGATAAACTTATATACAACATCATAATGTTGGTTAAAATGTTTAATTCATTCACAATTATTTTAATGATATTACAAAATTATTATTTGAATTAAAACTATAATATCGCATACACAGTACTTCTTTACATGTTGATTTTAATCTTCATAGATGACGCTAGTGTAGAGTGAACTAAAAAATGTAAATATAGGCGCAGGATTCTAGCATATATTATATACAAGTTCCAAAAAATTGTCAGACGTGGTGGTCATAAGAAGGGCGAAATGGGGAACGTTGTTGAACATAAAGCGATCACTCAACCCAACCAATGACAGGTCATAAGTCCTGTATGCGCCTCGGCCACCACATTCTGTTCCCAGAAAACAATTTACATCTTCGTCTCTATTGAGATACAATTAATCCTTATAAAAATACTCGTATATATATATTCTTTAACCTTATTACTGACAATCGCTTTTCAAAAAAATTGCAAAGATTTTCTGTGCATTGCTATTGAAAATAAATTGTTTCAGAATATTGTGTAATTATATCATTTAATCCATTTTATCTTAATCTTTTCCATTTTTTCTTAAACACCATTTTGGTTTCATAGATGAATCGAAGCTGAAATTCATTAAAAAAAATTGTGAATTTAAAAAAAATTATATGTTTGATTAAATAAACGTGGATAATTGTGAGACAATATTGCCGTGTTTTTACAATGAAAAAGAATATTTTATTATATTTTACGAGAATGACATATTTTGTCTTTTTAAGGCATTATAAAATATTATAGCGAAAGGCAAAACATGTCATTCCCATAAAATATAACAAAACTTCTAGAAAACAGACATTTTCAATACGTATGGATAATTAATATAAATGAAAACGTCTGTTTTCTAAAAGTTTTATTATATTTTATTTGTATGACATGTTTCGCCAGTTTAAGTTATTATCAAATGCAAATGACATTTAATCGGTGCATTGCGGTGACCATTATTACTTCTTACAGGTTCATCTAAATTCATTAAAAAAAAAGTATTTTAATAATTAATCTAGTGCCTGATCGAAGATTTTAAATTTATTTTGAAAATAAACAAAATACCGGCCTCTGATAATTTACTTACGGAATTTCAAGGAAAAATGCAACCAGTGGCGGTACTTCCACAGAAGTCCAAAAGCCCGGCTTGCGTAAGAAATTTTCAAATTAAATCAAATCAAATCGGTTTATTAACTCAAAATACATTACAAACAGCAAATTATTAAGGATGTAACCGGACGGAATTTTCAAAAATTTTATATTTATCTGCGCACCCGGCAAACTCCAAATATTAAGACATACATCTGGATACCGCGCCAACCGGACACGGCCGCCGCGCACGTAGTCCCACGGGCCTAGATCCCGAGCATTGCCGAACCAAGATTCCGGAGACATCCGAGCGCTTACCCGAGCCGTTAAAACTCTCCCTCGAGCGAACCAGCCGTTACGGATATCATCCCCTAATGAATAGTTCCCGATTTATCCAGTAGAGGTGCTAATGTCTGAAGGATGTCTCCCGCGTCTACCGACTGAGGCGCTGCGCACCCGCATAGTAGTTCACCTATAACCCGATTTGGCGCTGATACCATCAAGATTAGTTCATATTCGACTCGATTTGGCGCTGATACCATAAATATTAGTCCCCAAACTTATCACCAGAGCGGCGCTGCTATCATCAAATTAGCTCCAAGGATGACTCCCAGGGCGGCGCTGCCATCGTCATCAGCAGAGTGGAGGGGACGACGATCCAGAGCTCCAGAAGCCCTTTATAAGCCATACTAGGTCGGCCAGAAACCAGAGTTGGGGTTCGACCCCGACGCCGGGCGGATCAACCTGATGAGGAACCTCTTATCTTCTTGGTGAATTTAAAGTTTCGAAGGGAAGAACCGTAAAACCAGCCTGATGAGGGACCTCTTATTTTCTTGGTGAATTTAAAGTCTCGAAGGGCAGACCCGGGAGGATCAACCTGATGAGGGACCTCTTATTTTCTTGGTGAATTTAAAGTCTCGAAGGGAAGAACCAAAGCAAAGATCAACCTGATGAGGGACCTCTTATTTTCTTGGTGAATTTAAAGTCTCGAAGGGAAGAACCAAAGGAAGGATCAACCTGATGAGGAACCTCTTATCTTCTTGGTGAATTTAAAGTTTCGAAGGGAAGAACCAAAGGAAGGATCAACCTGATGAGGGACCTCTTATTTTCTTGGTGAATTTAAAGTCTCGAAGGGAAGAACCGTAAAGATCAACCTGATGAGGGACCTCTTTTCTTCTTGGTGAATTAAAAGTCTCGAAGGGACGATCTGGGAGGACGAGCCTGAGACGAAGTAGGGAGGAACCCCTGGTGTTTAGACACGAAGTTTCCCTCCTGGCCCGAGCTACGACCATTGCGAGAGCCTAGCGGATAGCCCTTATCGCCCCACTCCGGCGATAACGCTGCGATGTAATATTCCCTCTCGGAATACCTACCGCGCATCACGCTACCCCGCTCCTGAGAGGACCTGCGGCTCTTCGCCGACGGGGACAAGTACGAGAACCGGACCACCCACCTTCGTCCTATGTTAAAATGATCCTTTTGCCGGCCTCTATCTAGTAAGCCGATGTCCCGTAATATTAAAATATTGTCACTGACGGATAAGTCAGTTCTCTGTGTCAGAAATACGACACGATTAATGTTAATGCTTCCCGATATATAATAATTGTATTTTGTTTATGTTACGAATTCACTCAGCTGTATGTTAGAATGAACCCACAATAAAACACCTTAACCAACCCTTGGTTTTATTATCGAAGATCATTCCTTCGCACCCAATTGTACGGGTGGCTCCCCACAAGGAGCGAAAAGTACTACAAGGCTTGTTAAGGCATTAAGACATTCTATTGAGTACAGGCATAATATTAAAATTATAAAGAAACAACATAATACCAGGAACGTATTGGAGGTGAAACCGTGATCCCTCTCGTCAAGCTCCACCAACGTTTCGGAGGCCCTTGCGGCCTCCATCATCAGGGTGTTAGAAATTCGGCTATTCATAACTTAGAATATATTAAGGCCTCAAGGGCCTCCGAAACGTTGGTGGAGCTTGACGAGAGGGAACACGGTTTCACCCCGAAAAATATTTCTGTATATGATAACCGTGGAAATTTACGTTCTTACTTGTATTGGAGGTGGTTCGACATTAGGAAGACAAGATATTTTCTAAAGTCAAGAGTATTTGTTTCCTGAACGTACCTTCACTAATATGAAAGACGTTGATCTCCGAGGAGACCGCGTTCAGCAGACTAATTGCTCTTATCACCGGTGTCACCAGAGGCAAATTGGTTCTGGTGGCTGGTAGGTAAAACAATATGTGCCGTCGCTGTCGGAGAAATCTATCAGGGTCAAAAAGACCAACACCCTCTAGCACGGCCGAGTTCTCAAAATATCGCTTGATTAATATAAATAAATTGGTAATGAGATGCCCATCTCTTCGAAGCTGTAAAGAATTGGTTCCGAGCATTCCCAAAAGAAATGCAGTGGGATAGAGTTACGGATAACTACCATACTCCCTCATGTAGAGATACCTCAGAAATTTTTACTGAACCCTCTCCAGCATAACGTAATATCTCGCCCCATGAGGACTCCATATCACAGAACTACCTTCGAGTCTGCTCCGAACCAACGCGTTGTATAGGACTCTAAACACTTTGGGATAATGGAATAATGACCTAAAACAGTTGGTAAAATATTGATTTCAATAACATAGGTTGTTGCGTTTTATTTTAAAGAGAACATAATTGTATAAATATGTACATGACTACTCAAGTTATTAAACACTTGAATAATCAACATCAATGATGAAGTGTTATCTGCTGTTTTATCATCGATGTTTTCCTCAAGTAAATATGATCTAGAATTTATTACTTCAATACCCTTATTTACTAATTTTGAAATACACAAAAGCCCAGAATAATAATTGTACATTACACTCGTGTCGGTTTTCACCGAATTGATTGTAATTCAAAATGAGGTTATCTGTGGTAGTGGTACCCAGTGGCGGTACTCTCATAGAAGCCCAGAAGCCCGGCTTGCGTAAGAAATTTTGAATCAAAACCCTCAAATCTAAGTTATCATGCCCCCGCGTAAACCAACAACCTACCAAATCACCTTCCAACAATGTTCCCATCAGACGTATGAGGAATAGCCACAAGAGCTGAACCTCTGTAAGCCAGAAGAGGTTTTGATTCAAAATTTCTTACGCAAGTCAGGCTTCTGGGCTTCTATGGGAGTACCGCCACTGGTGGTACCGGTGATCTTTATTCAGGTCCAATTGGGATCGGGATCTCACTCGTCTCTATTTTCTACCAGCTGCAGCCCCACCCCCCCCCCCACATTCCCCCCCCCCACGGCAGCAATCGGCCCACCTTTTTTGCGGCCTGCCGACGCTTCTCCTATTTTCTCATGGTCTCCACCTTATTATTTATATGAAACATAATATAAGCTAATGATTCGGATGCTAGAGAGATAACAAAATGTATGCTGATAGAAACAAAGGATTTAAAGCGTAAATTTCATTTCCAGTAACGTTACGAAACATGATGATATTATTTGGGTACAACTGTATTTCCAGCAATGATTTGAAACACGACACTATTTGGGTACTAAATTGTTTCCAGCAACGATTAGTAAAACGATATCGTTATTTGGGTACCTACTAATTTATTTCCACAACGATTAGAAACACGACATTATAATTTGAGTACAACTCTATTCCCAGCAGTGATTAGAAACACGACATCATTATTTGGGTACAACTCTAATCCCAGCAACGATTAGAAACGATGACATATTTTGGATTTATTTCGCATAATTGTATTGTATTTCCCAAATACTTAACGTTGTTTTATGTACATTTATAATTTTACTTTTATCATAGAAACAAATTAATTTTACTACATGCTTTAATTTAAATGTTAGAAAAAGATTCATTTTATATAATTATTCATCCGATCCATTATTGTTTTTTCTATAAAATATTTAAATTTTTTTTTTATTAAATTCGAATGAATGAAGACGGAATGGCAAAGAAAGTGTCATACCTCTTCCCAAATAGAGCAACCAGAGAAAATGAGGGAAAAGAGCGTCAACGGCCACCGAAGATCGGGGGTAGCGATCGAAGGTGTCGATCGACGCTCCGTCCTCTTACATCGCCGTGTACTTGACCTACCTTCCGGATCCTAATAACTCACCAGAAGGCAGGTCTAGCGACGCCGTCGCGTCGGTCGGGGAAGGTGACAAGCCGGAATGCGTAAATAAAATATTGGTTTGTCAATTAAAAAAAAAACATAAATTTATAAAAAAAAAGGACTTACCCTAGACATAATTATTCTTATGGTGGTCACCTAATTATAAACTAATTAGCCTAAGAAACGCTCAAAACTAACTATGAACTAAGGCGGTGCTCCGATTAGTGCAGCTCCAATCACGGGGGCGAGCCTGCGCGAAGGGCGGGAAGAAGCGGTGGCATGAGGATATGAGGTGAAATAGCCATGGCTCTCTCTCGTCCCTGACTAAAAATTCTAAAAAGACTTTTTTTAATCACGAGTGAATTTTTAAAATGTGTGTTTTTTACGTTTGTGTCCGAGAATTATTTTGTCTTTTTTTTCAGAACATATTCAGAAACGAACAGCTCTCAGATAATTTATAGTTTATTCGTACAATTTCATAAAAACTCATTTAAAATATTTTGTTTAATCAGTTATAATAAAACTATATCAGTTACAATCAGTTTGTTTAATCAGTTTAACAGTTATAATAAAATGTTAAGTTAAGTCATAGTAGTTGAATTTAGATATTTCTTTCCAATGATAAAGGTACCGAAAAAACCTCCATTATGTCTTGAGAAAAATTCTGAAAGGTGTAATTTTTTTTCTTCCAAATAAATTACATTTCATTACTGAAGAATTCTGTGTTATTTTTAACTGAATACAATATTATATTACAAAAAAAAACTAACTTACAAAACCAACTATCACGCTGTTTCCCTGAAGAATAGGCAGAAATAATGGGTCGACACACTGTTTTTTCCTGACATACTTCTATCGATTCTTCAACATTTATACACCGTGTCATGCAAGCACGTCTATTTTTCATACTTCTTACGTTACCGACATTGAATATTTAATTGATTTCATTTTCCTCGTATTTAAAGAGGTTTATAATATTATAAGGGAGCATCGTTTCTTGATCTGAGGTTCGTGATAAGGTATTAGGAAGGTCGCTATGTGTGCAGTAATAATACCGTATGTATAAAATATTTTAAACATATTAACGCTGTTATTTGAATTTTGATGTTAGAATGATGAAAATGTTAGCTCGATGCCATCTTCTGGTACGTAGATCAGCGTTTGTTAGGCTTATATATGCAATCATAATGGTGGGGGTTGAAGTTTAAGGATTCTTTAATATAAAATCCATTAGTGTTAGGTGATTCTAAAAGTTTTATAAACGGTATTAATTTAAATAAATATAATTACAATTGGTATTACAACACTTAATTTCTCTTAAGGGGAGCAAACCCTTCACATTTTTATTTAATATTGCACTTTTTTCCCTTCATATTTCGAAAGCATAAAATATTGTGAAAATGAATATTTACGAAGTTATAGCGATTAGTCTTACCGTAAACTAGTGGGTCAGGTTTCTGGTCATAGCGCTTGGAGTGTAACAACCTTCCTTTGCAATACCTTTGAATAATATTTTTGCCCTACTGGTTTTAGCAGAGCATTTACACTGTATAGATAGGAAATTGCATGTAACTGCATTTGTACAAAATAAAAGTTGTCAAAGCATTAGAAATAGTTTAACTGGAAAGTTTGTCGTATATAGTTTTTTTTAAACTAAAATGCCAAAAATATCCCTAAAGAACATGAAGTAATATTGCTTAAAAATATTTTGAAAAAAGACGTATCTATTTACAAATAAGTGCAGGGAGAAATTCGGGCCAAATACAGAAAGCTATCGCTTCGAAAAAATATCTAAATTTGAAGATTTCTTCTATTAATATGAAAAAAATATATATTTATATATCGATTACAGATATGTGCAGCGGAAGGATAAACCTGTAAAACAATTTAAAAGTATGTAACAAAAAAATAAAGAGGCTTTTAAAAAAATATTCAAATTTTCGTCAAATTTTTCTACCACTCGCACCCCAAATAAATAACTTATTTAAGCGGAATATTTAAAATTTTAAGTTTATCGTTCCGATAATGTTATAGACAAAAACCTCCCAAAATTCTTTCTGGTAGTTTCTGGTAGTATACTATACACAATATATTATTTTACCTGTTCTCAATAGATGCCTTAAAAATAAATTTTGTAATGTCTGTTGATGAAATAAACTGATTTGATTTGATTTGATTTGAAAATTGTCAATAACTTTTTGAGACTCAGCTGCAACAGTTTTTGAACGTACCGTTGCGAGATAATCGCGTTTAAAGTTTCAATACGATAAAAATATTAGATTGAGTAACTTACCTAATATTTAGTGATCCCAAGGACATTATATAAGTCTCCAGCTTCCTCAAAAAACTGGTTATCTTCCTCTTGCTGCAGTATTCGGACTGCAAGAGCTGCTTTTGTCGCAGAAAGACTCACCCGGTTCGGCCTCGCTACTCGCGTCTCATCAGTGTTTTTGCCGAAAAGATTAATATGGATTATTACATCATTGTTCAATCAACAATAAATCAATATTAAATAAACCATACATCTCTAAATTTGTAAATTTAATAAATTATTGTTTGGAAACTGAAAATTAAGACAATTAACAGGTATTATGATTATAAATATTTTTGTGAATGTATACTTATACTTGTATACGAATCCGTTAGTGGGTGGATTATATAGGTTAATCTTAAAAAGATTGACATGTGTGTAATCAAATTTACATAGATGGCCAATTAAAACTGACACGTGAAGATAAGTATGGATTTGGAGTATATATACAACTTCCAAAAATTTATCATGCATGATCATAAAAACAAAGGTGGAATGAGGAATGTTGTAATTACATAAAGCGTGCGCTTAACCCAACCAATGACGGGTCATAAGTTCTGTAAACACCTTGATCATCCATATTCAGTTTCCAGTTTGCGTCTTCGTCTCTATTGAGATACAATTAAATTTTAAAAAGGTATTATGATATTATTTTTTAAATGTTATGTTTATGTAAAATTATGATTTTTATATAATTCAAAAAAACTAACTAACTAACCATCACGCCGTCTCCCCGAAGGGGTAGGCAGAAAATATGGACTGCCACACTTTTCTTTCCTGAAATATTTCTCTCGCTTCCTCAACATTCATACATCGTGTCATGCACGCGCGTCGTCTTCTCTGACTCCTCACATGGCCGACATTCAATATTTGATTTATTTGATCGTGCCACGTTTTCCTCGGTCTTCCTCTATTTAAGGTTCCATTTACATCGTTAACATATATTTTTTTTACCATTCTTTCTTCATTCATTCTTTCCATATGTCCAAACCATCTTAATGATCCTTTCATTATTTTGTTCATGACACCATCATTCGCACCGCATTCACTTCTTATATTTTCATTCGACACTCTATCATACAGAGTATCCACACATTCGTCTAAGAGATCTCATTTCTACTGCATTTATTCTACTTTCATCCTTCTTTTGCCAGTTCCATGCTTCGCTTCCATACATAAGGGTCGGTAGAAGAACACCATTGTGCACTGCCATTCTAGCTTTTTTGGATAGGTTTTTGTTTGCGATGACAACTTTAAGTGCACCATTCACTTTGTTGCCTGCCCCAACCCTTCTTTCAATATCCCTCTCCACTCGCCCATCTCTTGTAAACATACTACCTAAATACACGAACTCAACTACTTGCTCCAAATTTTCACCATTCACGCTAATGTTGCAAACTGTCATGGATATTCTAGGAATACTGTTTTCATCAATTGGCTAATAGTATTAAAACTCTATGGAAATGTGCAAGACTTAAAATTTGAGAGCCGTTTATATTTGATGTGTTCTAGAAATAAAAGACTAAGTAACTAATTATCTGCGTATGGGATGTCTGATTTCTGATACACATAAAATGTATGTATACCAACAGAAAAACAAACACAACTTCAAATTAATCATATCAGCTCATATTTACTTAATAAAATAAGCAAACAAAGAAATAGTATTTATCACCGCGTCCTGTATCACGAGTATTGAGTTCTTTAGAGGTTGGCTTCTTGGTCAAATATGAAGTTATTAGTGATTGCAGCATTCGTATTTTTCATCCAGATTTACGCTGGATCAAGTACAAATGTCGTACCCCCTAAGCCCTACGTCACTAAACCGCGTAAGTTTTATAAATATTTTCTAAGAGAAAAGGCTTATTCAAATCATCTGTAAAGGGGGATAGCCACTGTGACGTCCGAAAAATTAAGTGAATTTCTAGATTTTTTTTGACCGAGATAATTAAATAATATGGGGATCGCTGTTTTCAAATTTGGTTAAGTGTACATTTAATATAGTTGATGTAAGTTTTTATTGATTTTTTTTAAAATAGTTACAAAGTTATCAGCGTTCCTGTAGAGTTTTAAAAAAGAAATTCTCTCTCCACGGTCGCATCGATTTCTCAAAAACAGATTATCTAAAAAAAAATCTAACTTTATCGTTATCTGTATGAATGTAGTAATCGTCATATTAGCCGATTTTTTTAATATGATTTTTTACAAAATGGCGACCAATTGAATTTATTTTAAATTTTTTTCAAGCTGTATAAAAAAATGGTAAAAACCAAGAATTTCGAAAATCAGTTGAAAGTTCGCCGAGTTATCGATGCGACGTGTTTGTAAAAGTGGTTTTGAGAAAAACGTGTTTCAAGTTTTTAGTCCATTTTTCTTACCATAAAATCGTGTATCTTCTAAAATACGAGTTTTTGTACTTACATCAAACTACCGCGTAGTGGACCATATGACGGTTCTTCCCTTTATCTCCAATGGTGTCTTCATTTTATTATTGACCCTTTCCATGCGATTCTAAGCAGCTTTCACCCGGTTAGCCCGGCTATCCCCCTTAAATGACCTGAAACTTAATTATTTATTCTTTTTTATTTCCGAAAAAGTTATTAAATCCACAGAGTTTTATGAACAAGCTTTTTTATCGTTAAACGTGACATTGTGATGAATGTGTCAAAGTCTAAAGTTATGGCATTTGAAAAGGAAAAATGTATGACACTTATTTAATAGTCGATTGTTTTGATAAAACTTCATCAATATTAACTGTTAGAATATCGCATTTTTTATAATGCACTTTTTGAGATATTTTTTTTTCAAATCCACTGACTAATGACAATATTACAATATACACTGCCATTATTAAAATAAACAATAATGCTTTTATGCAATTTTAGCGACCTTGTGAGATAGTCCATCCTCTATGCCTTCCTCTCTGAGGAAACGGTGTGATGGTTAGTTAGTTATACTTTTAAAATTTATGAATGATTTTCAGCAACGAAACGTCCCACAACCAAGTCAGCGGTAATCACCAAGGGTCCACCAATTACCAAAGGTCCACCAATTACCAAAGGTCCACCAATCACAACGAAGGCTCCACGTAAGTGTTAAAATATTTTTCAAATAATTCTCATCTTTAAAATCATATTTTTGAAATACTGAAATATTTTGAAAGAATTTGTAGGACTGATTTTTAAAACTTCAGTTTTGTCACATTCAATACGACAGGAAGCACCGTAGCCGAAGAGTTATAAGTAGCCGAAGAGTTATAAGAGTTATGAGTATATAAAAATATTATGATATGAGCTCTATTGGATGATTTTTAAGGCATTACATGGAATGCCATCGACGTTTATGGTATATCGAAATTTTTCATCACTGAGCACCTAAAACGCTATTCTCGCACGAACTTTGGCGATCGAGCCTTCACGGTAGCTGGCCTTTCAGATCGAAACAATCTTCCCCAGACCTTAAGTGCACTGATAAACCATCAAGTGTTAGATCGAGATTCTAAAGACACATTATAAAATCTTTCTATCCTGGTGTAAATGCTGATTGACTGTGTAAGGTGCAGCCCTCATCTATATATAAGTATATTTTATTACTAGTTTATAACATGTAGCATTTTCTATAGATTTCAGTTTGTAACAGGTAGCATTTTCTACATTTTCTACTGAGACGATTAATTCATAAAAAACGGTACATAATAATGCAAAATTTTCATATGAAGCATTCACATTGTGGTTAGACATTTAAAATATATAAAATAAATTAAAAAAACTTTGTAATTAACCACGGTATGGTTATTATATTTGATGCCAACTAGTTTCGCTTGGACCCAAGCTTCTTCAGGGCTATAAAAATTAGTTGTTATATGATTATTGGGTCCAAGCGAAACTAGTTGGCATCAATTAACCATACCGTGGTTAAATTTTTCGTGCACATATCAAGAGGATTTGTGGCATTGCACTGAGGATGTTGGGGTTCATCGTCCGGACCGGAAGAGTTTTCAGGGATCCCAATATGCTCAGAGTCCTATACAACGCATTGGTTCGGAGCAGACTCGAAAGTGGTTTTGTGAAATGGAGTCCTCACGAAGCGAGATATTCCGTTATGCTGAAGAGTGTTCAGAAAAAAAATTCTGAGGTATCTCTACATGAAGGAGTAAGTTATCCGTGGCTCTATCCCACGGCATTTTTCCTGGGAATGCTCGGAACCAATTCTCTACAGATTCGAAGAGATGGACATCTAATAACCCATTTCTTCAGATTAATTAGGGGATACTTTGAGAACTCGGGCGTACTGGAGAATGTTGGTCTTTTTGTCCCCGAAAGATATCTCCGACAGCGACACCATAGATTGTTTTACCTACCGGCCGCCAGAACCAATCTGCCTCTGGTAACACTGGTGGAAAGAGCAATTATTAGTCTGCGGAATGTGGTTTCCTCGGAGATCGACGTCTTTTATGTTAGTGAAAGTACGTTCAGGGGACAAATACTCTTGACTTTGGAAAGTATCTTGTCTTCCTAATGTCGAACCATCACTAATGCGTTCCTGGTATATTATGTTGTATGTGTATAATATCTTACCTGTACTCAATAGATGCCTTAAACATTTATGCTGTTTGTAATGTCTTTTGAGTAAATAAACTGATTTGATTTAATTTGATTAAAATTCATATTTTTTTTTATTTTTTTTATACTTTTTCATAAAAATTTTGCGAAAATATAGGTTATGGAAAATTGACGATAATAATAAAATGAAACGATGTTTTTATTTTGTCCATTGTTTTGGCCGAAACACTCTACTTCAACATAATTAACTGTTAAAATTTAAAACAGTGTTTAATGCATCACATTTTTTGTTTTATTATTTTGTGTTTTTCGCGATAGCTGTTTCGCGATAGCCGATAGTTGTCGCGAAAAATAATAATAAAATGTGAGACCATAGAACAGAGTTTTAAATTGTAACAGTTAATGATGTTTTCGTTTATCTTTATTTCAATTACGACCAGTTTCGCAAGCCTCGTTGTCATCGACAGATCACTCTGTTTAAAAAAAAAACAAAGTTTATTCCATTATTGTTTTGAATGAACTTCCATCAATAGATTTCAGTAAAATCATTTGATTATTTTAATATTTACTAATTTGCTTTTCTGATCATTTTACATAAATTCACTATAAACTAACTAACCATCGCGCCGTCTCCCCGAAGGAATAGGCAGAAAGAGTGGACTGTCACACCTTTATTTCCTGACATATTTCTCTTGCTTCCTCAAAATTCATACATCGTGTCATGCACGCGCGTCGATTTCTCTGACTCCTAACGTGGCCAACATTCAATATTTGATTTATTTGATCGTGCCACGCTAGGGGTTAACACTTTATTTTAGACTAATGTGGTTAAAATCAGTTTAAAAGTGCTCCCGTGTTATTGTTACCGTAAATTGTTACTGCTTTTCATATTCAAGCCCCGACCTGCCCGGAAAATGCCGTATACAGTGAGTGCGACAACACCCCATGCATGAACACTTGCAGTATGCCAGGTCGCAGTTCCGTATGTACCGAACTAGCTGGAGGATGCTGGCCAGGATGCATCTGCAATCCTGGATACCTTAAAACCGACATTGGAACTTGTATTCCGAGGGCTACGTGTGGTAAATAAGCATATAAATCATTAAATATCCTTAAGCAATGGTGCACAACTCAATTTTTAATACAACAAACTTGATACGTAATAAAAAAAAAAAAAAAAAAATGTGAAGATAAGTGCAGAATTCTAGCATATTTTCCAAAAATTTGTCAGACGTGGTGGTCGTAAGAAGGTCGGTATTGGGAAAGTTGGTAAACAAAGCGATCGCTCAACCCAACCAATGACAGGTCATAAGTCCTGTTAGCGCCTCGGCCACCATATTCTGTTCCCAGAAAACAATGTACATCTTCGTCTCTAGTGAGATACAATTAATCCTTATATAAATAAAATAAAAAAATAAAAAAAAGTATTTCTTGAACTAAAATAGGTAAAGCTGAAATCTGAACACATTAATTTTTATTTTATCTTGTTGTTTCAATCAACATTTTTAAAACGGACTTGTTTTGATTCTATCTGCAATTATATAAAATAAATTATATCAAAGAAATAGCTCTAATACCGAATATGGTAATACAGATTATATAAATTTCTAATGCGTAGAACCAATATGGCCAAGGCCAAAATTCAGCATTGCATCGCTTCAAATTGAACTTTTTCTAGAGAGAATTAATGGCGTTGTTTTTTTTTATACACAATTTAAAGGAGCAGATTGCGTTAATTTGGGTAATTGATGCGGTTTAATACATTGTTGACAATTATTAAGAGATAAACCCCAGACTACCTTGTTCTGCTCTTTGTATCGTGTATTAAAAAAAAGGCGGTGGATTTTCGCTGCATTTGATAATGCATTATAAAGGTGAAACATGTCATTCCCATAAATTATATAAATATTTTTAGAAAAACAAACGTTTTCAATCGTATTGATTATTTAATGAGTTTTACATCATTGTTCAAGAAACAATAAATATAGGGTGTTTTATTAAGAGGTTTAGTTTTTAAACTGGCAACATTGTTTCAACAGAATGTCAATTTGACAGTTGACAGTTGATTTGTAGTCTATACGTTTTGCCATTTTACCATGAATAGACTGACAATCATGATTTGGTTCGCCAAACTTATCGTGCACTGCGCCCATTTTACGATCGACATAATCGTCCATCCGAGCAAGTTATTCGGAAGACCATGGATCGTGTTCGCACCACGTACACTTTAGTGGATAATATGCATCCACAAAGACGACAAAAAGTGCGCACAGAAAAAGTTATTGCAGCTGTGGAGCGTAGTGTTGAGGAGAATCCGAATGAGTCGATTCGCCATCGTGCACAGCGATTGGAGCTGTGCCCATCCACTTTGTGGAAGATTATGCGGAAAGATCTTGGCTTAAAAACTTACAAGATCCAGCTTGTGCAAGAGTTGAAACCGCGTGACCATTATGCGCGTTGTAGGCTCGGTGAATGGGCCAAAAATAATATTCAGCATGATCCTCTTTTTAAACGCAAAATTTTGTTCACCGATGAGGCACATTTTTGGTTAAATGACAATGTCAATAAGCAGAATTTCAGAATTTCGTTTGGAGAAAACCCAGAAGCTTTTGTCGAGACGCCTTTACATCCATTAAAAGTCACTGTTTAGTGTGCTTTATGGGCAGGTAGAATCATTGGCCCATATTTTTTTAAAGACAATACCAGCCAGAATGTTACGGCCAATGGAGAGCGCTACAGAATCATGATTACTGACTTCTTCGAACCTCAGTCGAATGACATTGATATGACAGAGCTGTGGTTTCAACAATATGGCGCAACATGCTACACGGCGGGTGCCACCATCAATTTATTGCGGGAATCATTGGGTGAGCACATAATTTCATGTAATGGATCTGTGAACTGGTCTCCACGATCGTGTGATCTCACATCATTAGATTACTTTCTTTGGGGGTATGTGAAGTCACTAGTCTATACTGATAAACCAGAGACGCTGGATCATTTGGAAGTCAACATTCGCCGTGCTATTGCCGATATACGGCCCCAGTTGCTCGATAAAGTTGTCGAAAATTGGACTTCACGATAGCGCTTCACTCGAGCTAATCGTGAAGTTTATATGCCAAAAATTATATTAAAACAATAATGGCATAAAATTATCTATTAAAAAAAGCCAATATTATAGACATGAACATTATTTTAATGTGTTTTTTATTTTATTTTGAATTTGTATACCTTTAAAAAAAAACACCCTTTGCAAACAATGATGAAATGATTATTTTTATATAATTTTGAACGCATCATGTGTCGTGATTTACAGTGAATGTCACATTTGTTATAGTGAACACGTGCACAAATACTGAAATGTTCCTTTTATGCGGAACCGCTTGCCCCCAAACTTGCGAAAATATGGACCAAGATCTTACGTGCGCTGATGTATGCGTGGAAGGCTGTTTCTGCAAAGAGGGATACGTAAGGGAAAAAGAGGGCGGCGCTTGCATCCTCATCCAAGAATGCCGTAAGTACACCATCATTTCGTGATTCTTGAATTGCAAACAGACACATTCAAACTCACCCTTTTAATCGATTTGTTGAAATGTTTTGCATACTGTAGGCTTACCGCATATAAAATAGTATCTATTGAACTAAAAATATGTGTAGAGTTTCTTAAGATAGTAGCATATATACATCTTTAAAAAAAATTGTCAGACGTGGTGGTCGTAAGAAGGGCGCAATGGGGAATGTTGTATTACATAAGCGATCGCTTAACCCAACTAATGACAGGTCATAAGTCCTGTAAACGCCTCGATCACTATATTCTGTTTCCAAAAAAACAATTTACATCTTCGTCTCCTTAAATGATTAACCCGCAATGGGTAAAATCCAATATTTGTCTACAAGTATTTGTATACATTCAAAATAAAAATAAAATAGTATCATTTAGATATTTACGAAATTAAGTCTGAGCCTACATGCTCCTTCAAAAGACATATAGTTTTCTTGAAATATGGCCACATCGACTGATACTCCATTTAGGAGCAACCTATCTCGAATAATGCTAGGTTGTACCAAGACTTGTATTCTGCCAAGCGACATGCATAGAAGATCATGTCTTCAAGTGCGGAAATACGAGTATATCTTGGGAGCTTTGAAGCCATATCACTCTAAGAAGTATAGATTAGAGACTGCGCTACTTTGTTGTCAATTCAGTAGTCCTTTATTGACAGATGTTATGTTATATAATATCTGACAAAATTGATCATCTCGTAGATGTACTTAATAGATGCTTTAAACATTTTCCTGTTTGTAATATCTATTGAGTTAATAAACTGATTTGATTTGATTTGATTTGATCATATTTGTAAACAATTTTATAATATTTTAAATATCTTTATAATATCACTAAGGAAGGTCCGGGTTGTCCGAAACATGTCTGATATTTTTTTTTTAATGTTAGTGTTGTATACAAAGTATATAAAAAAGAAAAAAAATAATATGAAACATCTACAACACAAAGTATGGTGAATATAGAAGGAAAATAATACTCGTAGACCGGTTAATGCCATATGAACGGCTAATCCTAGCAAAAGATTCGCCGCTCTCAGAACGTCAAATTATGTTCATCTTTGTCTTAATCGTATGATGAGTCCTTGATTTTTGATTGTTTGTATTAACACTGCAGTTTTTTCGTTTCTCACTCATCTAAATTTGGGAAAACGAAATATTTACACGTGTGTACTGTATATGAACAGATATACCGGTAAAACGCCTAGTGTCAGTCCGTACTGCAAAGCAAGACTGAACTTGTTTCAAACGTACAAACGGAGATAAGAGCGACTGCACATGAGACACAAGTGAGTGACACTTAAGCGATCGTTTATCAAACAAAAAACGACGGTCGAATAACGTACAAAATAGCGAATTGTGCGAAAAACGAACGTTCGAAAGTCGAGGGCCGCCTGTAGACGTCATCGGCTGTTTAAGTAAATAGGTATCTCAGTGTTGGTTTCTCAGTTCTGGAATTGTTCTAATATCTCTAATAATATCATTGCAAAACAAATTGTTCCTGAAATGTTCGACTGCAAATCCAGTTTTTATTATTTGTTATGAAATATTTTTTATTGGTTTGTCAGTTAGTGAAAAATAATAATTGTGTTTAGTATCAGGTGCATTTTTAATTTCTTTTGGTTTTTATTCTAGCTGAAAAATGCGGAGTAAATGAGGTGTATGATCTATGTCCCCCCATCAACTGCCCGCCAGGGATGGCGTGCCCGCAAGTGTGCCAACCAGCCTGTGTCTGCATCAAGGGATATGTCAGGAATTCCAAGGGTGTCTGTGCTAAGCCAATAATAAGTAAGAAACTTTATCAAATTCACAACTCTTACAATTCATAATATCGTGACTGAGATCAGAGATGTAAGATTAATCACTTAAAAAAAAGTTTTATACGAGTATATCGATTCGTGTACAAATCTCTGTCATTCCATTGCATTAAATATTTTATTTTTCATTATACGTTGTGACTTACTAGAGTATGTCTATATTTCAATTGATCTATTAATTATCTTTATTCATTGATGATTTCACTCATACGAATGACGCAAATATATTTCCCGTTTAAAACTAAACGCATATAAAAAATACAATTACGACGTCATCGTAAATTCCAAAAATATCAAGAATTTCCGTACAGTATTAAATGATTTATGTATAATTAAAAACTTTTTTTCCAGCTACGAAAAAACCCGCAAACACTCCTGCCCCAAAAAACAACTTAAAAAAATATTAAGAAAAACAGGTGAAAATCTTACAGTCATATAATCTATTGCATATATTGAAGAATAATTTTATTTACAAAAATAACGTTTGTGTTTATGGGATGTGTTTTATGAGATGATTCCTTTGATGTTAAAAATATAACATATATTAATGCTAAAATTGAAACTTTCTCTTTAAAGTTGATTTGTTAATTTCTGTAATTTTTCTGTGTCGTTAAAATAAATATAAGTCCAATAAAATTTATCTTTATTTTTATTTTTTCAGAATAACTGGCACTAATGAAAGCGATGAATTGAAGATTTACAATGGAAAAGCTTGGTGGCTGTAACATTTCAATTAAATAGACAGAAACTCAAATTTTCTAGAAAAAAAACTTGGTTTAAAAATGTTTGTGGCAAATATAAATGAATTAATTGCTACGTTATTAATGTAAAATTTTTATAAACGTTGAATCATTAAAGTGTGGGGTCTTATGTATTTTTTCTTTATTTCTGGCTTTTCAGGAGGTCACGATATTAATTAGATAAATACTGTGTAAGAATATTTAATCCAGAGTATTGATTTAGGCATTGGAGTATTCGGGCGTTTGATAATGCCCTAGCAATCGAAACATGTCACTCATTAACAAATATAAAGATAACTATAAAAACTGACCTTTTCCTTTGAATATTAAGTAATTAATACTAATGAAAAAGTTTGTTTTCTACAAGTTTTATGATATTTGATAATAATGCCATATTTCGCCTTTTTTAAGGCAATATCAAATATTATGGCGAAAGGCAAAACATATCATTCCCATAAAATATAACAAAACTCTAGAAAACAGACGTTTTTATATCGCAATATACTAGGGTCATTAAAAAAAAAGGAACCCATATTTTTTTTAAATATATAGCTTTATTATTTTCCTTAGCATTATACATCATTTTAAAGCTTAAAACTTACTCTATTTTTCTAAATAATCGCCGTTTCTATCTAAACACTTTTGCAGACGATGCTCCAACTTTTGTATCCCCAAGTCATAAAATTCTGCCGCCATTCCTCTGAGAAATCGAATAACCTCTTCCTTGGCTTCATCATCAGTATGGAAGCGCATTCCACCCAAGTGTTCCTTTAATTTTGGGAATAAGTGGTAATCACTAGTGACTAGGTCCGAACTGTAGGGTGGGTGGGGCAAAACAGTCCAGCCAAAATCTGTCAGCAGTTCTTGAGTTTTATTTGAGACATGAGGTCGAGCGCTCAACACGTTTCTGCTTGTGGTTTTCTTTAAGCATTCGTGGTACCCACCGCGCAAACACCTTTCGATAGCCTAATTTTTCAGTTAAAATTTTGTGAATTGTTGTGTTGGAAGTTCCAGGAATACGAAGAGCAAGTTCGTTTAATCTTCCGATCCTCAAGCATTATGTTCTCAACTTCGCATCTGGCGGAAACAGCGATAGGAAGCTCCATCTTCGATGGCTGCCAGGCCGACACTGAGGGGTGTAGCGTGGCGGGAGCGGCAGAGATAGAGAGTGAAGGAGTTGATGAGTCAGCCAGTGTTACCAGATTTCTCCCAGCGCTCCGCTATCATAGGGACAGCATAGGGAACCTTACTTTACGAATCACCCTCGTATTATAAAATGGGGAATTAATCAAATCAAATCAAATCAAATCAAATCAGTTTATTTCATCAACAGACATTACAAAATTTATTTTTAAGGCATCTATTGAGAACAGGTAAAATAATATATTATATATATAGTATACTACCAGAAACGCATAAGAGATGGTTCAACATTAGGAAGACAGGATACTCTCCAGAATTAAGAGTATTTGCCTTCTGAACGTACTTTCACTAACATGAAAGACGTCGATCTCCGAGGAGACCGCGTTCAGCAGACTAATTGCTCTTCCCACCGGTGTCACCAGAGGCAGATTGGTTCTAGCAGCCGGTAGGTAAAACAATCTGTGCTGTCGCTGTCGGAGATATCTATCGGGGACAAAAAGCCGAACACCCTCCAGTACGGCCGAGTACGAATGAAAACGTCTGTTTTCTAAAAAATGAATGACTTGTTTCGCCTTTCTTAGTTATTATCAAATGTAAATGAATTTGATACTGCCTTAGACAGGCGAAACATATCATTCATATAATCTAATATTATTTCTAGAAATCAGACATTTTCACTCGTATAAATGATTTAATATGTTTTATTACATAATTCGAAATCGGGTGGTGGTCTAGGGGATAGAACGCTTGACTCCTAATCTAGGGGACTTGGGTTCGAGCCTGGACACGACCAGATTCCTTCTTCATAATAATGAGCTATTTTCTGCTCATATTGAAGATTGTAAAATAAATTCTAATATCATTGATTTAAATCTTTGATGTTAGTCTTTTTTTAAAAAAAAATAAAAAATTGTTCAATAAACAATAAATCAATATTAAACAAATAACATATCTCCAAATTTGGAAATTTATTAAACTATTGTCTGGAAACTGAGATTAAGACAATTCTCTTCTCCGGTATCAATCTAATGATTGGTCTGCAGCAAGGCGACGCATCTCCTCTTCCACTCCGCTCGGTCATCGGCGGAGGTGCAGCCCATATCTCGGCAAATCTGGTCTAGGTGCTCCTGGCGAGGTCTTCCTCTGCCAATCGATCCCCTGACCATTCCCTCCAAGTTAAATAAATAAAGACAATTAACATACCTAGGTATAATGGGGTTCTAACGGGTAGTAGGGCTCTGGGGTATACTTTGCTGGAAAATGTACATCTATAAAATGTCGTAATGCGCCATGTTGCAATAACACTACTACCAAGTCCAACTCATTAGCGTCCTCGAGTGGTCTATCAGGCCCCGCGAACCCCGGGCAATGTGGCCACTGACATTACCATCAGTGTCATAGCGGATAATGAGTGGGCGAATGGCGAGTGTCCGGCGCCATAAAGCCGGACCCCCCCAGCTAAGGGAAGGTGACCCCTACAGAAAAACCCATCAGAGAAGGCAACGGGAAACCACTCTGATTACCTTTTCCCAGGATATTCACCATGGCGAGAAAGGTTCGCTGAGGTGATCGCCAACGTTGGGGAGACCCAACAGGGCACTTGAAGAAGAAGAAGGTATAATGATATTATTTTTAAATGTTATGTTTATCTAAACATATTTTTTTTAGATAATCTAGGAATACTGTTCTCATCAATTGGCTAATAGTATAAGAACTCTATGGAAATGTGCCAGACTTAAAATTTGATAGCCGTTTATATTTGATGTGTTCTAGAAATAAAAGACTAAGTAACTAATTATCTGCGTATGGGAGGTCTGATTTCTGATATACATATGTACTCGTATATACCAACAGAAAAACAAACACAACATCAAATGAATCATGTCAGCCCATATTTACTTAATAAAATTAGCAAACAAAGAAATTGTATTTATCACCGCGTCCTGTATCACGAGTATTCAGTTCTTTAGAGGCTGGCTTCTTGGTCAAATATGAAGTTATTTGTGATTGCAGCATTCGTATTTTTCCTCCAGATTTACGCTGGATCAAGTACAAATGTCGTACCCCCCAAGCCCTACGTCACTAAACCGCGTAAGTTTTATAAATATTTTCTAAGAGAAAAGGCTTATTCAAATCATCTTTAAAGGGGGATAGCCACTGTGACGTCCGAAAAATTAAGTGAATTTCTGGATTTTTTTTGACCGAGATAATTAAAGAATATGGGGATCGCTGTTTTCAAATTTGGTTAAGTGTACATTCAATATAGTTGATGTAAGTTTTTATTGAATTTTTTTTTTAAATAGTTACAAAGTTATCAGCGTTTCTGTAGAGTTTTAAAAAAGAAATTCTCTCTCCACGGTCGCATCGATTTCTCAAAAACAGATTATCTAAAAAAAAATCTAACTTTATCGTTATCTGTATGAATGTAGTAATCGTTATATTAGCCGATTTTTTTAATATGATTTTTTACAAAATGGCGATCGATTGAATTTATTTTTAATTTTTTTGCTCTTTTTTATATTCAAGCTGTCTAAAAAAAATAGTAAAAACCAAGAATTTCGAAAATCAGTTGAAAGTTCGCCGAGTTATCGATGCGACGTGTTTGTAATAGTGGTTTTGAGAAAAACGCGTTTCAAGTTTTTAGTCCATTTTTCTTACTATAAAATCATGTATCTTCTAAAATACGAGTTTTTATACTTACATCAAACTACCGAGTCTTGGACCATATGACGGTTCTTCCCTTTATCTCCAGTGGTGTCCTTGACTTTTTCATTTTTTTATTGACCCTTTCCATGCGATTCTCAGCAGCCTTCACCCGGTTAGCATCGCGGTCGGCACAACGACAGTCGGTCTACCTACTCTCACTAAAATGACTGTAACTAAATAGTAGGGAAGTCAAGCTTGGAGTTGGCAAAAGAAAGATGAAAGTAGGTTAAATGTCATTGAAATGAGATCACCAAGAACAACGTATGGTAACTAACGATTAAGTGTCCTAAATAAGATTAAAAAAGGGTCATTAAGAGAGTTCGGAATTATTGAACGAATGGATGAGGGAAGAATGGCTAAAAATATGTACCTATATACAAGTAATGTGAATGGAAAAATAAGTCAAGGAAGGCCAAGAATGATGTGGCATGATGAGTGTGCGTGTCACGGTGTATGAACGTAGAAGAGACACAAGAGTTATGTCAGGATAGTCCATCCTCTATGCCTTTCCCTCTGAGGAAACGGTGTGATCGTTAGTTCGCTAAACTTTTCACATTTATGAATGATTTCAGCAACGAAACGTCCCACAACCAAGTCAGCGGTAATCACCAAAGGTCCACCAATTACCAAAGGTCCACCGATTACCAAAGGCCCACCAATCACAACGAAGGCTCCACGTAAGTGTTAAAAGATTTGTCAAATAATATGTCGATAGTTTTCGCGTATTCTCATCTTTGAAATAAAATTTTTGAAATACTGAAAAATTTGGAAAGAATTTTGTAGGACTGATTTTTAAAACTTCAGTTCTGTTACATTCAATGCGACATGAAGCAGCGTAGCCGAAGAGTTATAAGTAGCCGAAGAGTTATGAGTATATAAAAAGATTATGATATGAGCTCTATTGTATGATTTTTAAGGCATTGCATGGAATTCCATCAGCGTTTATGGTATATCGAAGTTATTCATCACTGAGCACCTGAAACGCTATTCTCGCACAAATTTTGGCGATCGAGCCTCCGCGGTAGCTGGCCTTTCAGATCGGAACAATCTTCCCCAGACCTTTAGTGCATTGATAGATAACCCATCAAGTGTTAGATCGAGATTCTAAAGACACGTTATCAAATCATTATATCCTCGTGTAAATGCTGATTGACTGTGTAAGGTGCAGCCCTCGTATAAAATAAGTATATAATTTATTACTAGTTTGTAACGTGTAGCATTTTCTACAGATTTAAGTTTGTAACAGGTAGCATTTTCTACATTTTCTAAAGCATTTTTTACTGAGACGATTAATTCATAAAAAAACGGTACATAATAATGTTAAATTTTCATATGAAGCACTCACATTGTGGATAGACATTTAAAATACTATATAAAATAAAAAATAAAAACTTTGTAATTAACCACGGTATGATTTTCTTCTTCCCAAGCTTCTTCAGGGCTATAACAACTAGTTGTTATATGAATCTTGGGTCCAAGTGAAACTAGTTGGCATCAAATAATCATACCGTGGTTAAATTCATAGTTTTTTTAAATTTATTTTATACTTTTTCATAATAATTTTGCCAAAATATAGGTATGGCATGGTAAATTGACCATAATAATGAAATGAAACTATGTTTTTATTTTGTCCATTGTTTTGGCCGAAACACTATACTTCAACATTATTAACTGTTAAAATTTAAAACACTGTTAATGGTAACACAATTTTTTTATTATTTTGTATTTTTTGCGATAGCTGTTTCCATAGGTGTTAACATCCGTGCCAACATCGGTTGGCGAAAAGTTGTCTCGAAAAATAAAAATAAAATGTGATACCATAAAACAGCGGTTTAAATTTTAACAGTTTGCGCCGTCTCCCCGAAGGAGTAGGCAGAAAGAGTGGCTTGTCGCACTTTTATTTCCTGACTTATTTCTCTTGCTTCCTAAACATTCGTGATGATGATGATGATGATGATTTCTATAGCGCCATTTTTGTGAGAGATTCACTTCAAGGGTGCTCAACGTCTGGAAAGCTTCTCTTAAAAATAAAAGTTTTAAGAGAGCTTCTGAACACTCCTTCGTCGTCTTGATTGCGGATATTGTAGGGCAGCCTGTTCCACGCGCCGTCGCGTCGGTCCCGCGATGCCAAAAGCGATCTGCGAAGTTTGAAGCTCCTTGGCGCCGCGAGACGAGAAGTTTGTGTGTTGCTTCTTCCTTCGAGGATCGTAGAGTTGACTGCCGAGGGTTCAAGCTTGCAAAGTTCTGTGAGGTAGTGAGGTGCTCGTCCATGTAAGGCCTTGTGAACAAGTAGACACAGTTTATAGTCGATTCGGTCAGGTAACCTTAGTCAGTGAAGTCGATAAAACATTGAGGTTATATTGGTGAATTTTGATGCACCAAAAATTAATCTTGCAGGAGCATCTATAATGGATTACAGTCTATACAGTTGCTGCTTGGGTTGTCCGGCATATAGTGAGTTGCAGTAGTCGACACGTGTCATGCTCGCGCGTCGATTTCTCTGACTCCTAACGTGGCCGACATTCCATATTTGATTTATTTGATCGAGCCGCGCTAGGAGTTATCACTTTTTTTTAGACGAATTTAGTTTAATACAGTTTTAAAGTGCTCCCGTGCGGCAATTTTTAACGCAGTTGTAAATTGTTACTGCTTGTCATATTCAAGCTCCCACCTGCCCGGAAAATGCCGAATACAGTGAGTGCGGCAATCACCCATGCATGAACACTTGCGCTGTGCCAGATCTTCTTCCCCGTTGTAGCCACGTAGCTGGAGGATGCTGGCCAGGATGCATCTGCAATCCTGGATACCTTAAAACCGACATTGGAACTTGTATTCCGGAGGCTACATGTGGTAAATATGCATATATAATTATTTAATATCCTTAAGCAATGGTGCATAACTAAATTTTTTATACATCAAACTTGATACATGATAAAAAATCAAAATCAAAAGTCTTTCTTGAACTAAAATAAATAAAGCTGAGATCTGGACGCATTGATTTTTTTTGTATCTCGTACACTTTAAAACGGCCTTGTTTTGATTCTATCCGCAATTATGAAAAAAATAGCCCTAACACTGAATATGTTAATAAAGATTATATGAATTTCCAATGCGAAGAACCAATATGGCCAAGGCAAAAATTTAGCAAAACATCGCTTCAAATTGACCTTTTTCGCATAATTGGATTACCTTAAAAAAATCAATTATAGAGAAAATCAATCGCGTTGTTATTTTTATACACGATTTAAAGGAGCAGATTACGTTTATTTAGGTAATTGATGCGGATATCGATGACAATTATTTAGAGATAAACCCCAGACTACCCTATTCTGCTCTTTGTTAAAAAAAAAAACGTTTGATTTTCGCTGCATTTGCTAATGCCTTAGAAAGGCGAAACATGTCATTCCCATAAATTACATAAATATTTCTATTAAACAATCGTTTTCATTCGTATTTATTATTTAATGAGTTTTACATAATTGTTCAAGAAACAATATATACAAACAAAGACGAAAGGATTATTTTCATATATTATATCTATGAACGCATCATGTATCGTGATTAAGAAATTCACATTTGTTATAGTGAACAAGTGCCCAAATGAAAATGACGTGTTCCTTTTATGCGGAACCGCTTGCCCCAGAACTTGCGAAAATAAGGACCAAGATATTGCGTGCGCTGCAGTATGCGTGGAAGGGTGTTTCTGCGCAAAGAGATACATAAGGGAAAAAGAGGGCGGCCCTTGCATCTCAGAAGGTCAATGCCGTAAGTACCCCATCATTTTGTGGATTCTTGGATTGTAAACAGACACAGTCAAATTCACATTTTTAATCGAATTGTTAAAATGTTTTGTATACTGCAGGCTTACCGTGTGTATAATAGTATTATATCATTTAGATATTTATGAAATTACTAAGTCTAAGTGTGCCGACCAGCCTGTGTCTGCATCAAGGGATATGTCAGGAATTCCAAGGGTGTCTGTGCTAAGCCAATAATAATTAAGAAACTTTATCAAATTCACAACTCTTGCAATTCATAATATCGTGACTGAGATCAGAGATGTAAGATTAATCACTCAAAATTTTTTTTTATATCGATTCGTGTATAAATAAATCTCTGTCATTCCATTGCATCAAATATTTTATTTTTCATTATACGTTGTGACTTACTAGAGTATGTCTATATTTCAATTGATCTATTAATTATCTTTATTCCTTGATGATTTCACTCATACGAATGACGCAAATATATTTCCCGTTTAAAACTAAACGCATATGAAAAATAGAATTACGACGTCATCGTAAATTCCAAAAATATCAAGAATTCCGTTAAGTATTAAATGATTTATGTATAAACAAAAACTTTTTTTTCCAGCTACGAAAAAACCCGCAAACACTCCTGCCCCAAAAAACAACTTTAACAAATATAAAGCCAACAGGTGAAGTTTGATAATTTGAAAATCTTACAGTCATATAATCTAGTGCCATATATTGTAGGATAATTTTATTTATAAAAATAATGTTTGTGTATAATAGTTTGTGGGATGTGTTTTATGAGATGATTCCCTTGATGTTAAAAATATAACATGTATAAATGCTAATATTGAAACTTTCTCTTTGAAGCAAAAACGGTTGATTTGTCGTTTTCTGTAATTTTTCTTTGTGTTTGTGGTTAAAATAAATGTGTAGCCAGACGGAAATTTCAAAAAATTTATATTTATCCGCGCACCCGGCAAACTCCAAATATTAAGATATACATCTGGATACTCCCGCCGGCCGCCGCGCACGCAGTCCCACGGGCCTAGATCCCGAGCATTGCCGAACCAAGATTCCGGAGACACCCGAGCGCTCACCCGAGCCGTTAAAACTCTCCCTCGAGCGAACCAGCCGTTACGGATATCATCCCCTAATGAATAGTTCCCGATTTATCCAGTAGAGGCGCTAATGTCTGAAGGATGTCTCACGCGTTCACCGACGAAGCGCTGCCCACCCGCATAGTAGTTCACCTTTAACCCGATTTGGCGCTGACCTCATCAAGATTAGTTCATATTCAACTCGATTTGGCGCTGATACCATAAATATTAGTCCCAAAGTTTATCCCCAGAGCGGCGCTGCTATCATCATCAGCAGAGTGGAGGGGACGAAGATCCAGAGCTCCAGAAGCCCTTTATAAGCCATACTAGGGCAGCCCGAAGCCACAGTTGGGGACGAGCCCCAGCACCGGGCGGAAGAAACCTGAAGAGAGGCCTCTCGCATTCGTAATAATGCCACACCTCCAAAGGAAGAACCGTGAAACCAACCTGAAGAGAGATCTCTAGCGCTCCGTAGTAGCGTAACGTCTCCAAGGGAAGACCCGGAAGAACCCGAAGAGAGGCCTCTCGCATTCGTAATAATGCCACACCTCCAAGGGAGGAACCTGAAACCAACCTGAAGAGAGATCTCTGGCGCTCCGTAGTAGCGTAACGTCTCCAAGGGAAGGCACGGAAGGAACCGCAGCGTCGGTCGGATCAGCCTGAAGAGAGACCTATCGCGCTCCGTTGTAGCGCGACGTCTCCAAGGGAGGACCCGAAAAGAGGAACCTGTAGAGATAATTGTATTCTCGCAAGGTAGAACAGGGAGGGACCCCTGGTATTTGAATACGAAGTTCCCTTGGCCTGAGCTACGTCCATTGCGACCGCCAAGTAAATCGACAGTATAGGAAGCGGATAGCCCTTATCGCCACCCTTCGGTGATAACACTGCGAGGTAATATTCCTCCTCGGAATAACCCACCGCGCAATACGCTACCCCGTTCCTGAGAGGACCTGCGGCTCTTCGCCACCGGGGACAAATACGAGACCCGGACCACCCGCCTTCGTCCTATGTTAAAATGAACCTTTTGCCGGCCTCTACCCAGTAAGCCGATGTCCCGTAATGCTAAGATCTTGTCGCTGACGGATTTAGTCAGTTTTCTGTGTTAGTTATAGAAAGACGACACAAGTAATGTTAATGTTTCCCGACTGTAATAAATGTATTTTGTTTATGTCACGATTGCACTAAATGTAGAATGAACCCACAATAAACATCTTAACCAACCCTTGGTTTTATTATCGAAGATCATTCCTTCGCACCCAATTGTACGGGTGGCTTCCCACAAGGAGCAAAAAGTACTACAAAAATGGCGCCCAACTTCGCGGCATTCTACATAGCTTAGTGTATTCCGCGTAATAATAAATAAATAATTGTCGCGAATAACATATTTGAAATTTGAAACGCAAAAAAGTGTGCGTAATAAAAACGGTAAAGTGAATAAAATGGACTAAAGTTACGAATCAGTGAACGAAATGATAGAAATCACGCGTGTGCGTATTGCAAAAATATTGAGTAATTAACATAATTCTCTAAAACCAAACGAAAGCGAACGGTCAAATGTTGGAAACGAAATTCCTGGAAACAATAAAAGTGCAAACAAAAAATGTTAAGGGTGTTCGCCCCGAGGCAGCGCCAGCGGTACGAAACCGACGATCTCGAATGTAAAATTAACCAAACGTTTGTGAAATACGTGTGTTAATGTTGCGAACTTTACAGAAAATTGTGGATTTTGATAAAGATTAATGAGTAAAATCAGTGAAAAGTTACCAAATGTCAAGTGAAAGTGTTAAAAGTAATCGAACTGTTGTCAAATAGCAGTATTGTAATTGCGAACCCTACCGAAATTTGAAGATTTTCGAGGAATAGATTAGACAAATCAATTGAATTCGTAAAGGAATCGGATATTTGTGTTATAAGAACAATTCAGTTTGTTAATTTTGCCGAAATTTGTGGATTTTCGATGAAAAATAAATGAAGTCAAATCAGTGAAAGTGTTTAAACTGTGTTGGAAATAATAGATAATCTGTTTTGCATTCACAAACTCTGCCGAAAGATTGTAATTTTGATGAACAATCAGTGAATGTGAAAATTGTGTTGAACTATTGGAAAAAGGTTGACGATATATGTTAGAAAAGGACTATTGACAAATGTGATTTACGACTGTTAAAAGTGAAATGGAATTCGTGTTTTGAACTATATTTGAAATTTGAAATTAGTGATAAGTGATTAAAAGTGCACAATGGCTAGACGCAACGGCTCAGCCTTACCAGCTGAGATGGCACTCCAGATATCTGCTGATCAGCTTGAGCAAATCCTCGGGAATCAACCAAAAAGGAGTTTTGCTCACTGTACGTCGCGCTTCAATGGTGACAGAGACGTACAGAAAGTTGAAGATTTCATCAGGACGGCGACAATCTTCAAGGAATTCGAGGGGATCTCCGACGATCGTGCTTTGGAAGGTCTACCTCTACTCCTCCAGGACATCGCAGCTACGTGGTGGCAAGGAATTAAATCTGAAGTTCCATCATGGAGAGCAGCGATGGACACCCTCAGAGAAGTTTTCGCGCCCCGGAGACAGGCGTATCAAGTGTATATAGATTTCTTCTCGACTCGACAAGAGGAACGCGAGTCCACAGATCTCTTTATCACAAGGAAACGAGCAATACTGGCGGAGCTGCTTATGAAACATGCAGAAAGCACGGAAATTGACTTCCTATACGGATTACTTCGCCGTGGAATCCGAGATAGGGTACCCCGTGAGTCCATCAAGACTTTTATGGACCTCATGCAGAGAGCTCGATTATTTGAAGATTCAGATCGAGAGAAATATTCAGAAAGAAATAAAGGAAGAGAACGACAAGATAGACCCGTAGATAGCGAAAAACGGTCCCGACCGCTCTGCACACACTGTAACAGAGTCGGACATGTAGTTGAGAATTGTAGATATGCAATTAAGAAGGAAGAAGCTCACCCCCGACGGCCGATCGCCAGTAACATAGCACAACCACAACTTGCTTGTTACGGATGCGGTCGCCCAGGTGTTATAAGAAGTAGATGCCCTACCTGCAATCCGGTGGCATCCGTGTCACATGTCAGTTTCTGCACCCTTAATGCAAAACGACCGAATGTGATGCCAAAACTGCGAAGCAGACCTGCAGTCCTTATTGGAATAGATGGACATCAAGGAACTGCCTTCCTCGACACAGGTGCTAGAGCCACTGTAGCCAGCCACGAATTATACAATCTTTTGCGAGAGATTGGGTACAGCTTCCAACGGGAATGGAAATCAGTTCGGATGGCTGATGGAATTGAGAAACTTCAAGAAGTGCTGATTGCCACTGTAAATGTGCGTCTGCAAACAAAAACAATTCGGACTACGTTCATGGTCCTCCCAGAGGCAACCGATAATGATACGCTCTTGGGAGTAGACTTCATGGAAGACTCCGGAATGGTGATTGATCTCCATCAAAAGAAGTGGTACTTCTCTGACTTATCATGGAGAAAGTACAATTTTGTTGAAAAAGATAGCGACGAAGGAAAGAAGGAAGACAGAGAAAAGGAAAAGGAAAGAATTAATCAGTTAAATGTAACTCGCAAACCCGAAAATGTACCACACGTACGAGAAGTGGTATATGTGAATATGGAAAATGGAAATAAAACAGATGATTCACAGTCTGTAAATGGCAAAACCACAAGAAAGAAACGTGGGAAAGAAAAGAAAAGTGCTGAAATAGAACCTCAAATCGTTATCAATGAAATCGACCTTCATAGTATTGAAAATGATTTATATGAAAGGGGATACGGTCCCTCGATAGAAAGCGAAATGCCTAGAATCGGACTTGCTACGATTGCTATTCTAAACGTTAAGAGTAGAAAATGGAATCGGCAGACATCCTACAGAGATGATAACCGCCGAAAGAAAAAGGAAAGCGAGAAAATTTGTGAATCGACGACTCCCATAGTCAGAAATTGGAAACTAGGGGGAGGTGAAATATATGAAATGAGTAGAACGAGATGCAGAACGTTGGCTCCCATGGTAAAGAATTGGAAACCAGGGGGAGGACCCAGATGCAAGGTGTGTTCTGCCGAACGATGGAGGCCTTGGAAAGAGAAAATAAGGCCCGGAAACAACAAGGAATGCTAATCTTTGTTAAAGGGATGTAGGATCCTGAGGCGAGGCGCCTTTCAGAATCCTAGGGGGAGGATGTAACCAGACGGAAATTTCAAAAATTTTATATTTATCCGCGCACCCGGCAAACTCCAAATATTAAGATATACATCTGGATACTCCCGCCGGCCGCCGCGCACGCAGTCCCACGGGCCTAGATCCCGAGCATTGCCGAACCAAGATTCCGGAGACACCCGAGCGCTTACCCGAGCCGTTAAAACTCTCCCTCGAGCGAACCAGCCGTTACGGATATCATCCCCTAATGAGTAGTTCCCGATTTATCCAGTAGAGGCGCTAATGTCTGAAGGATGTCTCACGCGTTCACCGACGAGGCGCTGCCCACCCGCATAGTAGTTCACCTTTAACCCGATTTGGCGCTGACCTCATCAAGATTAGTTCATATTCAACTCGATTTGGCGCTGATACCATAAATATTAGTCCCAAAGTTTATCCCCAGAGCGGCGCTGCCATCGTCATCAGCAGAGTGGAGGGGACGAAGATCCAGAGCTCCAGAAGCCCTTTATAAGCCATACTAGGGCAGCCCGAAGCCACAGTTGGGGACGAGCCCCAGCACCGGGCGGAAGAAACCTGAAGAGAGGCCTCTCGCATTCGTAATAATGCCACACCTCCAAAGGAAGAACCGTGAAACCAACCTGAAGAGAGATCTCTAGCGCTCCGTAGTAGCGTAACGTCTCCAAGGGAAGACCCGGAAGAACCCGAAGAGAGGCCTCTCGCATTCGTAATAATGCCACACCTCCAAGGGAGGAACCTGAAACCAACCTGAAGAGAGATCTCTGGCGCTCCGTAGTAGCGTAAAGTCTCCAAGGGAAGGCACGGAAGGAACCACAGCGTCGGACGGATCCACCTGAAGAGAGACCTATCGCGCTCCGTTGTAGCGCGACGTCTCCAAGGGAGGACCCGAAAAGAGGAACCTGTAGAGATAATTGTATTCTCGCAAGGTAGAACAGGGAGGGACCCCTGGTATTTGAATACGAAGTTTCCCTTGGCCTGAGCTACGTCCATTGCGAGCGCCAAGTAAATCGACAGCATAGGAAGCGGATAGCTCTTATCGCCACCCTTCGGTGATAACACTGCGAGGTAATATTCCTCCTCGGAATAACCCACCGCGCAATACGCTACCCCGTTCCTGAGAGGACCTGCGGCTCTTCGACGCCGGGGACAAATACGAGACCCGAACCACCCGCCTTCGTCCTATGTTAAAATGAACCTTTTGCCGGCCTCTACCCAGTAAGCCGATGTCCCGTAATGCTAAGATCTTGTCGCTGACGGATTTAGTCAGTTTTCTGTGTTAGTTATAGAAAGACGACACAAGTAATGTTAATGTTTCCCGACTGTAATAAATGTATTTTGTTTATGTCACGATTGCACTAAATGTAGAATGAACCCACAATAAACATCTTAACCAACCCTTGGTTTTATTATCGAAGATCATTCCTTCGCACCCAATTGTACGGGTGGCTTCCCACAAGGAGCAAAAAGTACTACAAGACATAGAATTCCAGTATTAATGCGTTAAGAATAAAAAGAATTATCCTTAAGTTCATAAAAAAAAATTAAGAACGTATTTTTAAAACTAATGTATTTTATGTCTGCTTCTGTTGATACATTTATGTCTTTGGACATCGTTTATGAATCGATATGTTCATATTTTATATTTTAATACGAATAAGAACGTCTGTTTTTCAGAAGTTTTTATTCTATGGGAATGTCATGTTTCGTCATGCTAAGTCATTATAAAATGTAATAGAGGTTTACATTTGTATTATTTATTTAATTTTGAACTATACATAATTGTTGAAAAGATAACCAATTCTTTTTGTTTTATCGCTATGACGCGAAATAACCTTCACGGTTTTATATCAATATAACTTTATTATTTCTGAGTAAATTATATAAAAAAATTTAAAAGTTTTTGAAATATGTAAATATGGAACTCGAAGAGAATTTCAAAAAATGCTTATTTTATAAAATACTTAGAGAAGTAATGAAACGTAATAAAACAATATTAATCTTTCTGCGCCCACCTGTATACCTGTATTTTAAGAATGAAACTTATTATATTAAATATTATATCATAATATTATAAAAATAGGTAAAAAGCCGCATGACGTCAAGGAAGAGTACGAGAATATTTTAAATACGGGAGAACGAGAGAGGAATACTTCGATTCTCTCCGAATGTAATTTGAAATGCACACGATCCGCATGCCCGAGTTTTTTTTCTGTGCATTTTTGTATGACAGTAGTGTATAAAAAAGAACAATTTGAAGTTTTAAAAAAGGCTGATTACAATTACAATGGTAGAAAATCTTTACTTACCTGAATATTTCACGGGTTGCAACTAGTATTTTGATACTGTCCATCGGAAATATCATTCATTTTAATAGTATTTGAATTCGCAATTATGAGAATTTCTTGTTGGCCGCACTCGATAATAGAGGCATACCATAATGGAGCTATTGTATTACTCCAATTATGATATAATAAATGTATGTACGTTTTTAGAACACTCAGTGAATTCATTTTAACCATCTTCTTGAACATACATTGGTGAATTGTGAATTCGTTATTACCTCAACAACAAAAATGTTATGCTAATAACAAATTCCCCTGTATATGGAAGCGAGGCATGGAACTGGCAGAAGAAGCATGAGAGCAGAATAATTGCAGTATAGATGAGATCCTTTAAACGTCTATGTTGGAAAATGATGTACGAAATAATATCAAATGCTGATATCATGAAGAGATACAGAGCGGAAGAAAGTATTGTGAACAAAATTATGAAAGGATCGCTATGCTGGTTTGTACACAATCCATGGATGAGGGAAGTCTACGTGAATATAGTACAGAATCGAGGAAGACCGAGAAAAACATGGCACGAATTAATTAATTAAAGTGTAAAGGTCGGCCATGTTAGCAGTTGGAAGAATCGACGTTCGTGTACGGCTCGCGTTATGGATGTGGAGGAAGGTCAAGAAGTCTGTCAAGATTGAGAAATGTGGCGGTCCATTATCTGCCTACGCTTCCAGGGAAATGGCGTGTTCATCAATATTAAACATTGTCAAATCCCCATCGTTGACAATGTATATTTAATACACGCTTAAAACCGGATATTGAAAGAAAAGTTGGGAGACGCAAGAAAATAAATTGTGCGATTAAAGTTTTTATCGAAAATAAAAGTGCATAAAAAAAAACTAAGACAGCAGTTCACAATGGTGTTCTTATCCGACCCTTACGTTTAATCGTCTCATTTACTTTGTTGTCTGCGCCAACCAAAAGATTTAATTTATTCTGAATTTTTTGCTGGTTAAGTGCCTAATTACAGCTAATTTAAAAAACGGTGGATACGTGTAACATAAATTAAATAAACACAAAGTCCGGATCGTCCATGTCAACATGTGCAACATTGAAAAAAACATTATGTGTTATTAAATTATGTGCTAAATTAAAAAAACGGTGGATTCGTGGAACATAAATTAAATAGACAAATATGTGCACCATCTAAAAAGAACATTTTGTGTTAAATTATTTTTATTTTGTTATTTTATTTTATATTATTTTTTTTAGATTTATTTTGTGGGTGTTGGACGATCGAAGTGTGCGCGGGAGATGCCTATTGGTGACGATGAGGTTGGCAACCCATCACACCGCGTCTCCCGCGGGGCGAAAAGAGAAGGATGGAGTGCCGCATCCGTAAAAGTGTGACAGTCCATTCTTTCTGCCTACCCTTTCGGGGAGACGGCGTGATGGTTAGTTAGTTAGTTAGTTTACTTAAATGGCTTTTATATAATATAATATAATATTTGAAAAATAGTTAAACTGCGTCACATTTTGTCTCCGTCCAGACCTTCGTGAATATTCCTCGAGGCAATTAATGATCCAAAGCTTGTTTACATTATGTATAAATAGGAAATGAATTGCAGCCTGACCGTATAATGAATGTCACGCTCTGCTCGCTGGCACTGATAACGAACCTGCGCAAACACGGTGTGTCAGACGGTTCTAGTCGGCATCTCCCGAATCTTCGTCACGGCCTATTTACCCCTCGGAGTGGGCCGCCGCCACTGGGACCCAGACCGCTGATCTCTGGACCACTGGACTAAATTGGTTCACGGACCATGAATCTCGCCGCAAATCAATTTCGATAAACTCGAAATTGTCGGGGATAGAATTCAATGTCTAAACTTTCTATTTTCCTTCTCCCCTTCCATTGTCTTCTTAATACGTTATAGCCATGACGCTGACTGGCGACTGATAGTGATATTTAAAAAAAAAATTAAAAAAATAATAATGCGTAAATGAACAATGGATAAGACTCATACACTCGACACATTAATTTGAAAAACTTTAATTTGAAAAGTGCTGCAACTGTTTATCCAAGTTAAAATTAACGGAAAACGAAGTGTTTCAGAAATTAACGGAAAACGAAGTGGGAAAAGATTTTTTTTAAAGTTCTTCCAAAAGCATAGGATTTAATTTTTCAATGTGCAACCTAATTAATCTAAGTATTTTTTCTTTCTATGCAATATTTTTATGTGAATCTCTGATTCAAATCGTCAGAAATCTAAATATTTTGGATAAATATAACCAAAAAAAATACGGCAATGAATCTTTTTTGCATTAAATTGATTAGCGATAGATTCAGGGCTATTGAATAATATTATATAATACATCAAACAAAAATATATCTACTTCATTCGGCAATAAATCTACTTAGGCGAAGGCAGATTTAATGTTGTTTTTCTATTATAGTGTGATTTAGTTATTGACACCAGTAATTTAAAAAGAGGCAAACCCTGTGTACTTTAAATAATGAAAATAAATTAAAATTGAAAAAGTCTTGTTCAAATTTATATTTAGTTAAAATCCACTAATGTTTGTGTCTTCGACCGGTTTCGGCAGCTCGCGGCCTACTTCTGGGATCTGACCAGAAGATGGAAGCAAGCTGCCGAAACTGCTCGAAGACACAAACAGTGAATTTTACTAAATTTACATTTTAAACAGATTTTTTACAAAAAAATATTTTCAAATAAAATAATAATACAATTTTAGTTATTTGTATTCACACCATTTGTGGTGTTTATACAAATAACTTAATAAATTGGTGTTAATACAAATTACTAAAAGTGTATTATTATTTTATTTAATAATGTCACACCACAAATTAAGTGCTTTATACGAAAGTTTAAAAATATTTTCATTATTTACCTACTTCTACCATGAACATTAATTTTTCCTTAGTACTTTGTTTACATTTGGAATAATAATAATATGGAAATTTAGATAATGAAAATATAAATGAAAATTTAAAAATCGTTTTAAAATGTAGGTATATTTAGTTAAAAATCCAATGATGTTGTTTGTGTCTTCGACCGGTTTCGGTAGTTCGCTGCCGTCTTCTGTCTGTCCGGTCAAAACCGATCGAAGATATTATACAAACATCAGTGGAATTTAAGTAAATGTACATTTTAAAAAGATTTTTTACAAAATATAAATATTTCCATTATTTACAATGAACTTCCACCATGAAATTTCAAATAACAACATTATTTTTTATAGAAATTAAGGTCTTCATATTGATATATTATATTGTGAGTATTTTGTATCTGGTGAGATTTCAACTAATTATATGTCTGGCTACTGAATCTGCAACATATTCTTTAATATATTAAACTGCCAGTGTGCAGCATATTTTGTATTATAAATTAAGATAAAAATGAATGGTGTATTTTTTTCCTCCAAATTGGTTTCATAAATGTTTTCTGTGTTTTAATTTTATTAAGTAATGAATTATATATATTTATATACTCGTACATATAAATATTTTGTATACGGCAAAAAAAGTTGGCGAAAGTCATAATGTTATTTTAGTCCGACGATTTTCGAGATTTACGCTTTATAAATCTCACCATACTTCCTATAATTTTTGTGAAACAAAAGCAGCTTCCGGAACTACATTTTCCTCGCTTTTTGTTATAAAGCCAACTAGGGCCATTGTCGCTTTCACACAATGTCAATATATTGTATGCAGACTTGTTCAATGGACACAAATAAATGTATTTATCTTTTTACGTTGTTTCAGAGACACCAAGAATGCCGACAGCCCCCTGCCCAAGAAGGATCCCGTAATAACGAAAGAGTACATACAAGCTCTCAATGATTTCCGCGCCAGGCGATCGCTCGGTCCAAATATTTCGCTTAATTTTGAGAAAAACTCGGAGCACTCTAAAAACGATGTTTCTATATCCAAATCACAGAAGAAGCCAACGAGACAATCCCTCCCAGCAGCCGGGAATCATGCGGCATATCGCAAACAATCTAGTTTATCTCCAACCCGACTTTCTTCGCAACAGTCACCCCGATTTCAATTCCGCATTAGCAACAAAATATTTCTTTCGAGAAACAGTTCCCAAACCCACAAAAACAAAACCAATCAAAGTCCGACCAGCATCGAATATAACGTTCTGAATGCGAGAAAGATACCCTCGTCCCCCGATTTGGACTCTATAAACCACGTGAACTTCGATGACTTTGCCGAGAGACCGGCCTCGCCACCGCCCAGTTTCTACGGTGACAACTCTTTAACTTTTAGCGAGAGGGACTTACTCTCACACGTCGGCAAGGACCTGTCCTCTGAAGAAGAAGGAACAACAGACAGACGTCCAGAAAAGCCCAAAAGGGAGATTTCAAATAAATCGACCGCCGAATCGCAACGTTCACTGCTAAGCGGCAGCTCTCGGAGCGACGAGAAATCTTTGGAAAATGAGAAGACTCGAACGTGTACCGGGAACACGACCACCAACACCAGCTCCCGGAGTGAAGAGGACCTGAACGATTCGACGAACGCGTCATTCGTTTCGGTGGCACGGAAATTGGAACAGGTGAGGCCGCACTAATCCCTACAATTGTTGCACGCTTGTCGATCGTTTTAAAATTAAATTTTGCACAATGAGGCACTATTTCCATTGACGCTTTGTATCACTGGCCATAGTCATTTAGTTAGTCGCGGGCCGCTGGCGCAGCGCACTCCGTATTGATTGTGTCCATTCCTACCATTATCGTTAGCAATGATGAGGCGAACTAGGTTATGTGTGTTTTATTTTATTAGCTCGTGATTTATCCGATTGTTCATTTCAACTAAAGAGTCTGCACTTTTACGAGCGGCCGATCGGAATGTTTTAAACAAATTGCGCGGTATTATGGATCCAGTGTTGTGAGAGGGCAGTGAAGTGCCGGCAGTGGCCGTTCTTAGTGGACTGTCTACATTTCAAATATATTGTTCTTTTTGGCGTTTTCTATCGATCAACGTTCGTGACTGCTTTTAAAAAACTGAAAATGAAAATTAAAAAGGTATGAAAGTGAATATGCTCTTATAAATAATTCTGCATACTATACGTACTTAATATTTTTTATACAAATGTTGTATTGCTTTTTTTATCATTTGATTTATAATAGTTCATCGCCATTATTATTTTTTTATTATATAAATATAGATAAATTCTCATTTGATTCCAAACCTGCGGCAATAACAATTCCATACGTTTTCATTTCCACCACGAATAATATATTTATCTTGTAAGAAACCCTCGAACCAAATACGTTATCCATAATTATTTCATTTTTTTTATTCTTCTTCTTCTTCTTCGATGGCCATACACCCATATCGAGCCTTAGCCTCCAGTATTCTTCGCCTCCAACTCCTCCTGTCCTCCGCTTCGACCCTCCAATCTGACACTCGTAACAATTTCGCATTTTTTTAATTACTGTTAAAATTTAAAACACTATTATAATATCACAATTTCTTTCTATTCACTGAGAGTGTCGCGACAGCTGTTTCACCAACCGATGTTGGCATCATCGGGTTTTACAATAAATCAGTTGTTAACAGCTGTCACGACACTCGGTGAATAAAAATAATTTGTGATATTAGGTATAACAGTGTTTTAAATTTTAACAATAATAATGTTAGGTATCATAGTGTTCCGGCCAAAACAGTGGATTATTTTTTATTAATTGTTTTATTTATTATTTCAATTACAAAAATATTTATATCGTAAGACTCCAAAAAAAAATTGCTTTCACCTATTTTGAATTATCCATTACAACACGTAACGTAATTGAAGAGGGATTTTTACTTATATCTAGTTTTTGTTAAGGCACATACCGAATTTCCGACGTTTTACAATTTAAATCAACTGAAAAACGTAAAAATTCAATGTTTTTTTAGGGTTATGTCGAAATCGTGGAATTTTAATTTTGTAACGTACCTACTATTGAGTAGGAAACACGGGTACATTGTGTTGGGTATTTCCTGCCTTGGAATTATTAGTTCAGTTGGAATATCGGAGCGCGGTGCATAGAGGAACGTTATTATATTAGAATTTCGTTTACCGTGCACTAAATATTTATCGTAATGGTTGTTTTTGTGAGCCGACTCCGCTGCGGTGGACCAAATTCGGTCCTTTATTACGGTTCGGTAATCACTAATAGGTTACTTTAAACATTACCTCCAGTAACCTTAACCGGTAGTTGGTGTGAGAAAAGTGTTGATCAAAATAAAATTACGCCGTACGTTTGAACGCATTCTTTGACTTTTGACTTTGAAGCTTACCATATTTTGACGTGTTAAGAAAATATTTGAATTAACAATATTTTTACTGATTAGATGAGTAATTTATCAAAGGCATAATAAATTAAAGATTTACGCAAACACATTATTAATCTCTTCTATATTCGCCATAACTTTGTGTTGTAGATTTTTTATGTTTCACATTTGTATTTTTTTTTTATATTTTATTATTATTATTTATTATATAATATCACTGATGAAGGGCTTGTTAGTCCGAAACTGTTTGGTATTTAATTTTTTTTTTTTTTTAATAAAGTGAGTGTTGTATACTAAGTATATAAAAAAACATTACACTATTAATCATTTATTATATTCACAAAGTTTAAAAATTATTTATGTTTTATTAATAATATGGTTTCATTTTGCTTGTATCCCACTTCTTCTAGTTCATGCGAATAATAAGTGAAATTAAACTTTGAAAGGATACATATATTTTAAACTTATTGAACGCTAAGGCATTAACACTGTGGAATTCCATAGTAATATACTTAGGAAATTTAAAATAACTTTAAAAAAACACGACATGTTTTGGAGTATACCTCCATATTCAGGTGTAAAATATCAATTTACACCTGAAGATGGAGGTATCCTCCGAAACATGTCGTGTTTTTTTTTTTTTTTTAATATTTTGTGGAATAAACAAGTTATTTTCAATTTCCTAAGTATACATATATTTTAATTATTTATTTTATGCAATAAAATTACCAAGAAATGTTAACTTAGTTTTTTACATTTCTATACTTTTAGTATTGTTTTTATAATTCTAGGATTTTTATATAATATAATAATATATTATTTTAAGTTGTTGTTGGATTTGTTGGAGTGTGAGCAAATGTATTTGGCGGAAGTTTTCCGCAACGTTAAACATGTTATATGAAGTTTTACACCATTGATCAAAAAACAATAAATTACATTAAATTTCATGTTTTTAGTGATTTCTTTTTTTTTTTCTTTTATATACATATAATATTCTTCTTCGTGTCAACAACAAACTATGATATTAGTCTCGTGGAAATGGCCCTAGAAATGGTCTTATCTCTCGAATTCTCTTGCAAATGTTGTGGAAAGTTTGGCCGACTCTCGTTCATCTCGTAAATATAATGAGACGATGTCTTCTATTGAATTAGTTGATTGATAACACTCGGAGGTGTCGCGTCCACCGCATTAAAATGACATAAATATTTACCGTGTCCTCTTCCCACTCGTGCCGATCGCGGGCTGATTGCGTGTGGGCACATTTCTAGAGCAACCAGCAAGGTCTTGCATTCGGGTTTGTATTATCCAATTATAACATCACAATAAAATTACACGGTTAACACTCGCCTTGCGGTGTCCATCTTTAACTCCCTGTGCTGGACTCAAAAGGCTAAAGCTACAATGTTAATTAATGTAATATAAATGTATTATTTCGCGAACTAAACTAACTAACCATCACAACGCCTTCCCGAGGTTTGAGTCCCGTTCTGTTAGAAAGAAAAATATATATACTCGTATGATAATTCAACCTGCGTGACGTAACTATATGGATGGAATTACTAGAAATTTTTTAAATCTATATTTCCTAAACGTGTATTAACCTTCTTTTTTTTAATAAATATTTCATTTTTAATATTAAATCGCGAAAAATCTTCCACCATTTACTTGTTTGATAAAAAATATAATATATTTTATGAAACATTTTTTATAAATAATAAATACATTTGAATTTTCTAGAAATGTTATTGTATTTGTTAATTGTCTATCAAAGAGAGGCATGTAACTGCCGTAAAATATTGAGAAGAACAGAACCTGTAAATAACATAGGTTTACTGAGTATTAAATAAATAGTATTACTAAAGAAATATAATTTTAAAATATTTTTTAATTTGTTACATTGTAATCATTTGAAATTTGCTCTCCTGATCAGATGTGCAGGGAACACCAAATGGCAGAATCTCGGGAGCCCTTCAGAGGTGTCCTTCTCCTGAAGCAGTCAGCCCTGGAACCCTTAGACCAAGGGAATGGGAAAATTATACCTGCCATGTGGAACACTGCCCCTGTATCTATCCGCACGGTGCCCCAGGAAAGTTACGCTGCCAAAGATATACATATTTTGAGGTAGGTCATAAACACATATGCAGTGAAAATAAATTGTATTTTTTTAAGGGAGTAGGTTCCAAAATCACATTGAAGACTTTGAATAATGTTTTAAATTGACATAGGAACAAATACACATAAAGATTCAAAAAATTGACATATGATATATTATTGTAACACCTGTTGATGTCAACATAGGTTGATGAAACAGCTGTCGCTTAAAATAAAATACAATTGTGATACAAAAAACAAAGTTATTTAATTTAACAGTTTAAAATGTTAAGGTATCATAGTGTTTCGGCCAAAACAATGGAGTATTTAATAACTTTTCTCCTCACTGGGGATTTTAAATTGTGGTATTAGAATTTATTAAATAATTTCCAATAAGAGCAGAAAACAGCTCATTATTTTGAAGAACTAATCTGGTAGTATCTAGGCTTAAGAGCCCAAGTCTCCTGGATTAAGAGGGAAGCATTCTGTTCCCTAGACCACCACCCGGTTGCAAATTGTATCTCGAATATTTTCTTTGTCATTTTTGGTATATAACGAAATTATATTTTGATAGTTTTAATTGAATAAACACTTTTTTTTTACATCTAGTATATTATTATATTTACTTTTGAAATAATAAAATTTTATTAAAATAATACAATCAAAACGAAGCTCTTCAAATACTAAACTAACTATTTTTCACAAATCTTTTCAGTTAAGCAAATCTGGAGTAATATGTACTTGAATCAGAAAAATGTGACACAAACAACATTTGAAATTTGATTGTACCAAGTGTTCTTTTGGTTTGATTGATTACATATTCTATTCACAATGTTAATGTATGCATTTTCGTTCATTATTTCTAATGTCATTATGTAATAATATTAAATTGTAAAATACGCCTTAATTTATGTACATGCGTACTTCATTTATTAGTAATTAACCCCCAATAAGCAGCTGGCAATCCGCTACCTTAAGATGCTATTATATCGTTAGGAGGTCTTTATAAGAATAGTGATAAATTTGTTTAATGAGTAGAAGAATGGAGCCTCTCGAAATATTGAAGAATTTCAATTTGCTTTCAGTACCATCCGCCACCCAAACATTATTCTGCTAATGGGAATCTCTTACGACGCTCACCACAAAGTGCAGTCTATTTTAGAAGAGTGTACCACAACTTTGTATGATTGTATTCACCATCAGGTAAGATTTATTCACAGTTGTTTATCATATTCTATGATTTGAATTTGTAACATTTCTGTTATTAAAAAAATCAAATACTTTTTTTTTACTGTGATTATATAATTTAATTGTTGATTTTAATATTGCTTTTGTATTATTTCACCGTTATAGTAACTTTTTTTTTACTCAAAATAACAAAGATTTTTCTTTAAAAATATATATAAATATATGTATATGTATGTGTGTAAGATTAATTAATGTTTCTTGCATGGGCCTTTATGATGTTTTTGAAAATACTACCGAAAAATGCTAACATCTCCAATTAATTTTGAAAAAAAAAATTACTTTATTATTCACACTTGAAAAAGATAGCAAATGAAAAGTTTATCAAATGTGCATTATATTTTCTCTATTCCCCTATGTTCTTACAAGTTAGATCACTGTTTATTGCACAGAAACAATATTAATTCGAGCATTTAGGAGTCACTTTATCGTCATCATCATCAATCATCGTTATCATTATTTTATCATCAAGCATTTTTATTATTTCATCATAGGTTTGTACAACATATTTCGTTAACCTGCATTTTGCTATACACACTAATGAAAAATGTATTTTTTTACAGCCTAGTAGTAAGATACATAGGTTGCCTTTTATGTTTTTACAATCGAACAATAGATGGCGTTAGTGAGTTATGGCATCTGTATTTGTGAACATTGACGTTTGTTATTGCGAAGCCAGTGGCAACATAGTAATTGATCGATTAGGTTGTTGATAGTGAACGTTTAAAAGAAGCAAGTTTGTGCGAAAATGAAGATTACTCGTAAAGGTTTACGTTGGATGATTTTTTATGATTTAAAAAAAGGCCTTACTCGACAACAATGCATAGAATCGCTTTGTGCAACTTTTGGTAATGAAGCACCATCAGAGAAGACTGTTTGCAATTGGTTTGCAGAATTTTGTCGTGGTCGTGCGTCTGTCAGTGATGAAAGACGAGAAGGTCGGCCAAAATCGGTTGTCATTCCGAGAAACATCGATGCTGTGCGCAATATGATTAAAGAAAATCGGCATGTGACTTACAGACAGATAGCGGCCACTCTTGGCATATCGCAGACTGCAATACAATCGATTTTGCATGAGCATTTAGGTGTGAGAAAGATTTGTTTCAGATGGATTCCGCATAATTTGACCGAAACGAAAAAAAGGCTCGTGTTGATTGATGTCACAAAATGTTGAAAAAATTCAACCATGGAAGGTTCAAAATCCGTATAAAACATTATTACAGGACACGAAACTTGGATATATTCGTATGAACCTGAAAACAAACAACAGTATACTGTTAGGGTGTTTGACGATGAACCCAATCCCACTAAAGTTGTTTGTTCACGGAGCACTTCCAAGAAAATGATCGCTTGTTTCTTCAGTTGTACTGGACACTTTGCAACCTTTCCTTTAGAGGATCGAAGAACTGTTAATGCCGAATGGTACACAACAATTTTTTTGCCAACTGTCTTCGATGAACTAAGGAAAATCAACAAAAAACGTCGCATCATTCTTCATCACGACAATGCCAGCTCCCATAAAGCACGTCAAACAACTGAATATTTGAAGGAGAAAAACATCGAATTAATGTCTCATTTCCCATATTCACCTGTTTTATCGCCTAACGACTTTTTCTTGTTCCCCACTGTCAAATAAAAAATGGGTAGACAGCGATTTTCATCACCTCAAGAAGCTGTTGAAGACTTTCAAAACCATGTTTTTACAATATCAGCTTCAGAGTGGAGAAAATGTTTCCAGAATTGGTTTGAACGTATGCAAAAATGTATAGACCTAAAAAGCAAATATTTCGAAAAGCAATAAAACACTTTGTTTCAAACTTGTTGGTTCACTTTTTGTAAAACCTAAAAGGCAACCCTCGTATTAATGACACTTAAGAAATATATTTTTTCAATTTGTAAAACATGTTGTAACTAGTTGATAAATTGTTTAATTTTGTATATACCAGTAGATGTCGCTAGTAGTCCAAATTTTGACATATTCTGAAAATATTTGAGAAATTATAAATGCGACAAGCATGGGGCCATATGCTATCTGACCATGTAATCAATGACCACGGTTGGGGCAATACGCACGGAGAGATTAATTGACATGTTTTAAATTTTTCCACCAGGGACCAGTCGCTATCAAAAATGCTCTCCGTTATATGAGTGAGATCGCAAGCGCACTCTGCCACTTGAACAACAATGGCTACGTTCACACAGCCGTCTCCAGCCACTCCATTTTGATCACGGCCAGAGACGTGGCCAAGTTGTGCGGTTTTGAGTTGTGCAGCCGAATCCTACGCCCGGAAAAAAATCCAAGACGAGATCTATACAAACTCAGTTTTTTATCTCCTGGAACAGAATATGAAAATCTCAAAGGTTTGTAATATTTTCTGACCTCAATTCAAACTTAAAATGATAGTAATGTATACTTGATATTATTGAGAAGATATTTTATTCCCAAAAGGATTCACAATATGGAAGTGAAGCTTAGAGCTAAGATAAGAAGGATAAATGCCACAGAAATGAGGTCACTTAGAAAAATAAACAGAAAAACAGAGTATGATTCTGAAGGAAGATGAATGTAAGTAAAATTAAGAAAGCATTGCTACGATAGTTTGGACATGTGGAATGAATGGATGAGAGAAGAGTGGTTAAAAAATATGATATGATGAATATAAAAGAGCTTGAGAGGTATGTAAGGCCAGAGCAGTGTAGCAGATCAATCTGCCTCCTTACCCCTAATGGTTAAATTAATCTAACTTGATTCATGTGATAACATTACTAGTTCTTCTCTAATAATATTCTCTACTCTCGTAATTTTCTCAGAATACTTATTGTTTTTCACATACTCTTATTCTATCCTACTACCTCTTCTTATTGTACTTACTTTTATTGTTTTTTATTTTTAGATTTTTCGAAGCGTAACCCACCATCAGATGAAGAGCCATTGTTGAATTCACGCTATAGACAAGAGTGTGCTGCACAATATGTGTCTGAAAGAAAACTCACTCACTATAAGTAATAATATTTTATTTTTATACATAGATATCATTATTTTCTATTTGTATGTATTCCTAATAATTAAATTTTGTATTATTTTTTATCAACAGTTGGCAAGCCCCTGAATTGTTTGATGACGTAGACGGTCAAGTATTCCCCTCAAAATCATCAGATGTCTATTCCCTTTGCTTGGTACTTTGGGAATGCTACAACGGTATTTATCATCCTTATTATTTTAATTGATTTGTACATATTCCTTAGATGCGCTCTTCTTAATATGTAGGATTTTTTGTTTTAGCTTCTGTGCCATGGAAAAGCTTGTCATACACCGATCTCAGCGACCTTTATTTGCTCAGGCACACAGGGATACGGCTTTTCCCATGCAAATACCCTGCTATTGTATTGGACTTGTTAAATGACGGGCTATCTATTGATATTTATCAAAGGGTTCCTATATCTACATTATGCAAAAACTTCATGACAGCCAAGGTTTGTTTTTACCCCTTTAATAAAATGGAAATGGTGGGATGGTATACAATTGAAAAGATATCGAAATTAAATTCTTAATTTTTTCACAAATTATATATTTTTTGATCATTTACATCGCCAATCCTATTCATATAATATTTTCTTCAACTTGAATCAATTATTTCAATTTATTTTCCTTATTTCAGAATATTTTGAGCTCAGCGGATGAAAATTCTATCGGAAATAATTGTAACTCAGAAGATGGTTGTCCGAGTAAATTACTAATTCCAAATCAAAATTTGACAAATCATGTTGATGATTCAAATCCATTTGATAGGGTCTATGATCCTAAGCGCGATGTGGAACTCACTTCAGTAATCGTAGAAAATATACAAAAGTTTAAAGTCACAGATATAGACAGTGTTGATGATGGGGATATTCCGTTTGTTGACACTCCATTAGCAACTCTTCCTCCAGCTGAACAAGTTGCCCATATCCATCATTCCATAGAATCTTCAAGAGATGAATCTGTTGAATCTTATTATCTTGAAGACAGTTTGCCCAATATGACGATGCATAAAACCGACTCCACCGAATATTGCAGTCTATTGACTCCAGATATCGGAAAATTTGCCTCCAGGCTACAAAATGGAAATATTCCAACTCCTCCGCCTAAACCAATATTTAATGATGATTCACCAAACAAAATCCCAGAGAGCAGTGTTCAAGAAATCATCCTTCGTTTGAATTCTAACTTCACTCCAAAATCTTACAAATCACTGCAAATAGAAACTCCACCAACAGGGAAGATTCGAAACATTGCTTCACTCATCAGAAGCGAAGGAAACGGGCGAGCGAGGAATGACTTCAAGTGCAAGTTTGACATGAAAAATAGTAGTTTACCAAATACTTCGATTGCCAGGAGTACTAAAATAAGAAAGTACGCTTGGCTATCTGCAGAAATCGATGACCTGGGTTATAACGAAACCACGAACATGTCATGCAGTCAAAATAATTCTCAATTCATTGAGACAGGCACATCTGTTGACAAAGTGAAGCACAGGCTATTCTCCAAAAACCCCACCCAATCTGTCAATGATATCTCTCAGAGGGAAATGTTTGAAAATGATGCCGAAGATGCAAGTTTTGCTGGTCGATCTGTTTTCACTGACAGAAACTCTATTCAGAGGTAACAAAATTTTGTTTGACATAGTTTTACCCTTAATAAATCTGTTTTTATTTGGTTGACAGATATTTGATTCATATTTGTGTAATGATTATATTTTAATCTTCAATTTAGAACGGAATCTTACATAATATTATTCATTCAACATTCTCATTTCTAGAAATACTTGTTTTGAAATAATTCTTAAATTGGCAATTAACTAACTAACTAACCATCACGCCGTCTCCCGAAGGAGTAGGCAGAAAGAATGGACTGCCACACTTTTCTTTCCTGACATATTTCTTTCGCTTCCTCAACATTCATACATCGTGTCATGCACGCGCGTCAATTTCTCTGACTCCTCACATGGCCGACATTCAATATTTGATTAATTTATTTGATTAAATTTATTTATTTATTATTTATTTGATTTATTTATTTAAATTGGCAATTAAATCTGAACTTATTGCAACATTACTTGCATTTTTTCATTTAATTCTAACCCGGTTGCATAAACTCCTTTCATAGTATTTATCTGTTACTGACAGTGATATTACCCTAGTTAACTATTCTGTTTTATTCAGGTTATCAGTACCTAGAGAGAGAATCGTGAACCAAAACAGTCAGTTGAAGACCCGCAGCCAATCTTTCAGCAATATTTCACAAGCTAAGATAGAGGAGAAGACAATCAACTCCGTGGATGTCAAGCCGCTAGTAGCTATCCATGAGAAATGGATCCAGGAAGCCAACAAGAAACAAACCAGATCTCGGTCCCTGCATGACAACCCAAGGTACTGTACCAAGTATCTTAACTAACTAACTAACCATCACGCCGTCTCTCCGGAAGGCTAGGCAGAAATAATGGACCGCCACATTGTTCTGTCCTGACATATTTCTCTCGTTCCTCTTCAGTCATACATTGTGTCATGCACGCATGCCGATTTTTCCTACTCCTTATGTGACCGACATTTAATATTTGATTTGATCGTGCCACGTTTTCCTCGGTCTTCCTCTATTTCTATATCTTTTCTTGTTGTTAATATATACTTTTTTCACCATATTCATTCTTTCCATCCAGACCATCTTAACAACACTTTCATTATTTTGTTCATAACATTTTATTCGCACTGCATTCACTTTTTAAATTTACATTTGACACTATCATATACATATTTATTACACATTTGTCTAAGAGATTCTGCATTTATTTTACTTTCATCCTTCTTTTGCAGTTCCATGCTTCACTTCCATACATAAGTGTTGGCACAAGAACACCATTGTGCGCTGCCATCTTGGCTTTTTTTTGTGATGACAGCTTCAACTTTCAAGAGTACATAAATCAATAATGAAATTTCACATACCCGCTGTCAGATTACTGAACATTTTGAACTGTTAATATTACTTATGTTTGGTTATTAGTACACATGTAAATTAACTCACTAAATGTAATTCTTTAGGGTGTCCCGTCATGCTGTGAAGCCCGCCTCTCATGGGATAGTCCCTACTCTTCCCGCCTGGACCAAGAAAACACCCTGTTTCCACTTGGAAAACAAACCATTTGAAGGTAACAAATTTGTCAAAACATTACAGAATGTATTGTTTTAATAAATTTAAAATGTGCTATTGATTGACTATGTATTTATAGGTGGTGTCCAACATCAAGACAAATCATCCATTCGCGGAGCATTTACTATGAATCCAGTGAAATATTTAAAACCATTGGAATTGTATGAAAATTCACTATGGAAGAAGGAAAAAAACAAGTGGTGTGTGATTATATTTGTAATTTAAGTATATAATTTGATGTTTGCAATTTAAACTTAAAATTTTAGTAATAAAACTTCTCCATCTCTTTCTCTCTTGAATCACTTTAAAAGATTATATATTTCCAGATACTTATATGATTTTATTTACTTTCAGCCAAACAGTTGGTCATGAAGAAAATAATCCTCAGAGTAGCAGCACTCCCTACAAGACCAAAGTCCCCGATGATCTCCATAGAATTGTATTGACAGATAAATCTACTAATACGGAAACATTTGAAGAACTTTGTGACATGATTTTGAAACGAGCAGGGACTCAAGGTACACTAGGCTCAGAAAATCTGTCCAGTCAAATTGCCAAAGGTATTAAAAACAATGAAATTTTCCCCGAGTTGAAAGAAAAGGTTGAAAATCCTATAAAAACTACCCTGACAGATAAAGGACATATCCTAAAAAGTAAATTTCACAAGTTTTTTAAAGCATTTGTTGATACCAATGTGTTCTTAAATACAAACGGGACATTGTCAAATGTATTGCCCGATGAGGATGACGATAGTTCATCTAATTCTGAGGATGAATGTATTATTCTTCCTGACCTGAAATCGAATGAGGACATGTACATAGATGACGAGCTATCAGTGTACAATGAGATGCATGCACTTAGTGAACACATGCAATTGACACCTGTTCACGGCAGCATACATGAAGTGCTATGCGACAAAGTAAACGATTGTTGCCTCATTAAAATGAAAAAAGAAATGTGCCAAAACATGTTTGTCATTATATGTGATAACACTCTCAATACCCAAAACAATCCAAGGCCCTCAGACTACTCGGAAAGCGATGATAAACCTTATTTTTTCAATATCAATACCCACCCACATGCTCAAAATCTTCAAGTACCAACACTTCCCTCCGTTGACTACATAGATCTTAATCCCCGAGTGAAAGGGCTTTCGGCGATAAAAGAAATACCTAGTGATGAAGAACTGCCGGAACCTATGAAACCAGTAAAAAATGAGCAAAATATAAATGATTTAATAAACAGTTACGAAGCATACAATGCGAATGTCTCCTCAAAACTATCTACTTCATTGAGACCGGAACACAATAATCGTTCCAATGAAATTACTTTCTAAATGTAAGATTATATTTTTGGATGTAATATTTACCCTAATGCTAGTTCAAAATACCAAGTGAGTCTTGATAAGTCTGACAATGTGGTTATAGCCTATAAAACACTACATTTAAAAATGATATCATTACTAGGTGTGTGTTTTTCAAGAATCCTATAAATATTACAAATAAAATGATAGAAGTGTAGTAATAGTAATTTTCATTTTTTTACGAATTTAAAATCGTAATTGTTAATTTGTATTTTAGATTGTGGTGATTCAAAACATTCCTTTTCTAAATAGAACATGCTTTAAATGTATATTTAATATGCATAATTCCTTATCTAAAGTATTATTATGAATGTACACAATTAAAAAATAATTTGAGATATAATACTAACAATGATTTATTTGTGTGGAGTTGTCTTTAATTATTTTAATTAACTGTTGCATAAATGAACACTAGTTTTTTACTGAACAAAAAAACTGTTGAAATATTTTATTCACTGTAATCTCAAGATATATATTTTTTTTTTCAATGTAAAAAATATAAATTCGATATTATGTTTAAAATGGGAAAGTTAACGCTTCACACTATTTGTCTACTGATATTGCTTCTTAATATTATGGAGAATTATTGTTTAAATTTAAAATGTTTGTATCGCTGTGTAAATTGATAATGTTTGACCCAATACCAGGCTTGCAGCCAATTCGCAGGTTTTCGAAAAAATTCATTAGATGAAACGCTGTGCCATGTTTCATGTGTTGGCTTCTTATCGCCTTTATTAGTGCCCTGCTAATTTTGAATGCTTGCTTGGTACTGGATTACTTGCATTTTTGTTTGAAAGAGGTAATTTTTATTTTAATGTGTAAAAATACTTTTTTTATTGAAACATATTTTATGGGATACCTGATTGATATAAAACTTAAAAGTTTATTTTTATTTATCCTGCATACATCAAGTAAATTATTAGTAAATTTCAATTTTAAATAAGATTTTTTTATGGAGCAGATAAAATTTATAAAAAAAATATTATTACTTTAGTATGTATTTTTTAACCATCGCTATATTTTGTAGGGAGTAGTTTTACTTACTTATAATAATCCCATAATAACAGTAATAAATACACCAAAGCAGATTACTTAATATACAAACTAAAATTTCGTAAGATAGATAAGTTATAATGATTGAACCTTTTTATTTAATATCAATTCAAAATAAATTGTCAATGAAAGATGTAACTAAAAATTTTAGTGTGCTTAGTTCATTTTTTATGTTTAAGAAACGTAGCTATTAAAAATAAAAATAGTATGTATGCCTTTTGAGAATGTGATATTATCAATATCCAATGATACAATTTTATTTTGTAATCCCTTCAAAAAGATTTGTATTGTAACAATTATTAATAAAAATATTTTAATAATCATGCGTTTCATTTGAATACTACTCTTTACCAAATCATCCATGTTTATGATTCCAGGAAGGCGGTGGTCTAGAGGGAAGAGCACTTGACTTCTAATTCAATGGAAATGTGTTTTATCCTAAACCGGTAATCATAGTTTCCGGCTTACATTAGAAATTTAAAAACAAAAATCGGAATATCCTTTTATTTGATTAGTTTTCTTCACTTGACAAGTAAGAAGTTTTTATGTGATCAATTTAACTCTTAAATGCAATTCTGCTTCAAAGATTAGGGCTTTTTGAATTGAAGATTAAATTAATTATACGACATTCATATGGTAATGACATTTTTATTTAAGAGTAGTGAAAACATGTTTTCTAGAAGTTATATTTTATGTTAGTGACGTTTTTGCCTTATCATATTTGATATTGCCCTAGTGAGGCAAATATAATATAATATAATTAAATTTCTAGAAAACATCTACATTTATCAATATTTGCTATGGAATTTTACATAATTTAAAAAAAGAAACTGATAGTAGCATTTTAATTTCTCAATATATAACCGAGTTGTCTTGTATGTTTCTTCAATCTCCCTTCACACTTTTAATCACAGCAAAGAATGAATAGGCGCCTTTCATGATCTGGAAATTAAAATTTTCTATTAATTTTCTTAACATAAAAATCTATTAAATAAATAATATGAGTTTTCAAACCTGCTTTTCATTGGCAATAAGAAAGATAGAATGTCTTAATTGTAACATTGTGATGAATATAACCAAATCAGAATTATTCCTTGGTTATCAGTATGTCCATGTCCATCAAGATTTCGGAGATGGTGATTGATTAGTGCTCTGAAGATTGAGACTAGAATAATCTCCGAAACATAGTTTGAAGAAGAAAACACGGTCAAGATCCAAAGAATAGTTTGGATGGTTAATTAAAATGTAGAATTTGAGAAGAATGAATTAATGACAGCAATGATATGAGAAAGTTGCCTTTTTTATATATCTAGAAAATATGTTAACAAGCCAAAGAAAAATTAAGAGAACTGAGTGCTGGACGCAAATTCAATGATGCACTCAAAGTCATCACTGTTTATAGATTTTATTGATTTACACGTGACAATAAAAAAGCATTAGATTAACTATTATTATTACACATGTCATGAGAATGAATAGCTACACCCTTTGGCTCGCACTGTAGTGATGTAATGAGCTGAAAATAATATATGAAAATGAAACACGAAGTAAGCAAATGGAAATGAGTTCATCGATACAATGAAAAGGCGATGTTTAATGGAATTTCAATTGGAAATGTCAAGTACGAACGTAAAGCAAATGTAATATCTTATTATTAAAATAGTAAAACTGGCATAAAGGTGTTTAAAATAGTTTAATGGAAATAGGAATTGACAAAAATGTGACATGAACACCAAAGAATAATATTCTGTAATTTGGCCATGTTTCTAAACTCGAACCATGAAATAAACGAAAAGCCAAATTAACAACAATTGTTAAGACTGGTGGAAAAGATATATGGGTGCATAGGATCCTTTTATATATATACCATCCTTTTCTACACTTTCATGATGGTTATGGCATAATGTTATTTTGTATATTTCACAATAAATTATAATATATATTCAAATATAGAAAGTAGTCATATTTTTTAAATCAAAATACCAACTAACCAATGCAGTCTCTCCAGAAGAGTAGGCTAGTAATATGGACACTGTTCATTCCTGACATACTTCTCTTTACTTCTTAACATTTATACATTGTATCATGAATGCACGTCGATTTCTCAGACTCCCCACGTGGCCAACATATCTGATTGATTTGATCATGCCATATTCCCCTCGGTCTTCCTCTATTTCTTGCTTCACTCATTTTTAAACATATACTTTATTTACCATTCTTACACATTCACACTTTCCATGTGTCCAAGATACCAAAGTTGCCGATCTAACATGCAGAATAACTTTGTTGGAATTGGGCCGGCCATATAGTAAGGACAATGGATGATCAGTGAACCGGCCTCAGGAACCCGGGCAGACATCAAAACAGTGGCAGCATGGAGCATGGAGTAACGAGGGATAGAGAGCCGTGGAAGTGGGGAAGGGAGGACGATGTTCAACACTAGACGACTAGCTGATAATGATGATGATGATAAGGTATTAAAACCAACTTAATGAACCTTTTTTTGTTATTTTGTTAGTTACACTTTTATTCTAACAGAATTCTATTCTTATATTTATATTTGGCATTCTATCATATACAGATTCGTATCATGTTTGATATCATTGTCGCAGACTGTCACTCTTTCTTATTTTTCGAAAATCATTGAACATATTCATCATCAGGTCATTTTGCATACATACCTCATACATACTGACACCGTGAAAGTAGCATAGCATTGTCCGCATACAACAAACAGCTTACTGACACTCCGCTCATTTTAGTGCCTGCGTGTAAGAATTCAATTTACCTACTCTGACACTAACAGTGATTCCCGTGTACAGCAATAAGATTGTACTAATCATAACAATCACATCTCATGTCGCAGGCTTTCGTCCTAAACGTAATATCGAATATTATTAATGAGAAAATCGACTTATTAATGGCATTATCGAATATCCCTCCACTAATAACTTTGTGAATAGATGATGGGTAATAGAAAACTCGAGTGACTAAGTCGCAATTATAAATAAAAAATATTATTACAGCCACGAAAGTTGAATTGCATATGGCGACGAACTTCCCCGCCGTGACGTTGACCGGTTTCTGCGCCCGAATCATTAGGATCATCAGGTGGCGTTTAAAATCACTGTCCGCGGAATACCATTGACAGTTGTATGCGCTTTGGGCCAAACCCTCTGCCTACAACAAAAACTCAATGACATTAACTGGTTTATATCTCAGTAGGTATGGTTTCAATTAATGATATTTACATCTGTTGTGAGGAAAAAATCTCTAAGATCCTTTAAATATACTTTATTCACAAAGAATTGTTATATACAATTAAAAACAATTCCGATGCACAGCCATCGTGAATGTTTATTTGCAATTCACTTGTTTTTAATTCGGAATTCAAATTCTAACCTTAGTGCCTGTTCATAGACAATGCATTCTCTTTCTTATTATGTCAAAGTATTTTCACATTACAATAAAAGTAGTTACTTCCGTCATAATTAATAACTATGAAAACGTCAGTGACTTGTTTCGCCGTGCTACGACATTATCAAATAAGCAAGCCGAAACACGTCATTCCCATATAATATAGGTATGTATTATAATAATAAAAAATCTTGAATGTTTGACGTTTTCATGTACATATATATTTAATTCATAGTGTGGAATTTATCATTATTGTGCAAGAAATAATAAATACAATGATCTTGGTAACTCCGGTTTCTCAAGCGATAGTAGGTAAAACGCGGTTATTCGTCACTTGTTGCATGTTTTTAGTTACGCGTTTGTATTATGTATATATTTAAAATATACCTGTAGAGTAATTTCGTTTCCAGCATAACACTGCACCAACAATTCGCTCACAACAGTAAAAAACAATGTGATTGCTGTCACAAAGCGAATTGATAAGACATCATTCTGAAAAACTCCAATTATTAACGTTTCCGTAGTCATTCAAGAACTGATTACTACATATTTTATTACAAAATTTTAGGCAAACATATACAGGACTCACTTCAGATATTTGTATCATGACATGGCATATCACGTTCAAGTTATTGACAACATGCGTTAAAAATCCAATAGTGTACATGTTTTCGAATGTTTCCACACATCTGAAATATATTTGTGTTGCATTCGTGTATTTGATTCAAATTATTCACATTCCTAGAGCCGACAATATATATTTTTTTAAATCATGTAACTGCCAATAGTAACATCTTTTATGATTTTTTTTTTAAATTACTACCATTTAGGGGGATATTTTATTTTTAAAGAAAGCTTAAAAAATAATATTGATATGGTGTGGTCTTGATGCAGTAGAATTGCACACATACATATATCGCAATATATGAGTAACTTTAAATACCCGTAATAAAAGATAATTGTAACAAAGGTACATTGTTGTTTGCTAAGAAATAAACTTTTTTAAATTGTTACTAAATTATAATGTAGTATTTAGAATTAATACTTACGATAGAAGGCAAACATGGTGTTTTATACAATCTTTTAAACAACCGCACATTTCCTTATTGATTTCTGCTTCTGTAAAAAGAGTGGCCATCGTATCGTTTTCGTCGCTTACTCCGATTTGTGTAGCAATCAGATCATTTTTATATTCTAAATTAATGTCCCCCGAATTGTTTTCCGCATTTTTTAATTTTAATCTTGAAATCGCAATCTCTCTTATGTTTTCCAAAAAGTATCTTAAATTAGCAAATTTCCCCGCCATATGAACCATAATTGTGTTCATGAAAGTATTAACCAGGACAACAGTATTCCCGTACCACTGGATTCCGAGTATCTGGTAAATGAAAACGATAGCGTATACGAAGTCAGATGAGATTTCAATCGGCACATACACGGGCATAGGCAGAATCCTATCGGACGCTTTGAATGTTAACGTGTTATTCTTCGTGTCGAAATAGTTTGGAGACAAAAATGCCTGAACCGCACCGTTAACCACCATACCGAGCACGGTAAGATTCGCGAATGCCAAAACCGAGTAAGTTAGCTGCCGGGATATTTTAACGGTTCTCTTCAAAATCTTTTCATTCTGGGGGAATTCGCACAAATCGTGTTCGATCGAGTACACGATGCTTTGAATGGTTTTATTTCGTACGATTACGATGTACAATTTGACGAATGAAGACGTAAACGTTATACTGAACGTGAGATTCAACGTTAAGCGGTCCAAGTTCCCGTAAATGTTAGGCACTTCCATCCACAGCGCAACTGTAAAAAGAAAAACCCAAAACCCGAGATTCACAATGGAATACAAAAGATACCACATCTTTGAAAAGTTGCGAAAATCTCTCTCTTCGGGATCGTGGAAATATCCTAAACCAATAAAGCGCAAAAGCGAATAATGGAAATAAAAATATTTATGATCTTTTCGGTTCATGATTTCTCCACCAAATGCGTTAACGCCAAATCAATGTTACAAGTTTGAAAACATTAATACTTCTGTTTTAATTAACCAATTTACTCCGTTTTATACTCGTAAAACAGATATGAATATGAAATGCTATACGCTTAGAATGCATATGCAAAACTTGGTAATTCTTTCAAACTTAAGTTTCATATTCTTTGACAGCTGTTTTATTTATTATGCAGTTTCAAAACTTTGGACAAGACTTTTGTTCTGGTGTTTTACGTTCTTATTTTATCCGTTTTTCTTTCTTGGTACACACCCACAATGATTCCGTTTTTACCAGAATCGAATTAGAATTTAATTGTGTAAGAAAAACACTGTTCAGTTTTTTTATTCACTGTGTATATATTTTATTCAATTTATTAGTATTTGAATGTTTGAATCTTGAATCACCAGAAACGAGAATTTAAAATATATAATGGCGTATACAATTTTACAAGCTCAAGTAAGAATAAACAACACGCTGCTTGTATAACCATTCTTCTCTCGTCCATTCGATCCATATGTCCAAACCATCTCAGCCATCCTTTTTTAATTTTACTTATGATGCAATCATCTGCCTAACATTTCTTCCTTATTTCATCGTTCGGGTACTTAAAACAGTTTTTATAAATGTATATGAAAACAACCGTTATAAAGAAGTGATAAGTTTCGACTTCTAAAAACATTATCAAATGATAATATATTTTGTGAATCTCTTGCCAGAACACTTAATAATGTCCTTACAAAGCGATTTTTTGTAAATATTGAAATAAAATTTTACATTATTGTTCAGGAAACAATTTTACATGTTTTAAATAAATACCACAATTGAGTTTATAGGATCTGAGTTGAAAGATACGAGTATCTTAATATCGTAAAAGTTCGGAAAATATACTATTATACTACTAAAACTAAACCAAGCCAATCAAGAAGCTAACTGAACTAATTTTGCACATTTTAAATTTGAAGATCGAAACAATACCTACTTATTATTCTTTCAGTGCCGTGTCAGGTTCCCCCAACGTTGGCGATCACTGCAGCAAAGTCATCTCTATCCTGCGTAACTTGGAACAGGTTCTGAACTCTTGTTATAATTGTCCACTCTTTGATTTTTCGCAGCAAGGCCAGCTGCCTTCTACCAACTCCCCGACGTCCGTCCACTTTACCCATTAATATCAGTCGAAGTAAACAATACTAGTATTGCATATATGGATATATAATATTGTATATGCTATCACATTTTTCTGAGATATCTCTACATGAGAGCGTTTGGTAGATATCCGTGGCTTTATCCCACTGCATTTTTTTTTTTTTTTTTTTAAAAAGACTAATATCAAGGATTTACATCAATGATATTAGAATTTATTTTACAATCTTCAATGTGAGCAGAAAATAGCTCATTATTATGAAGAAGGAATCTGGTCGTGTCCAGGCTTGAACACATGTCCCCTGGATCAGGAGCCAAGCGTTCTATCCCCTAGACCACCACCCGATATATATTCCCCTTGGGCATGCTGGGGATCAATAATTTGCAGATAAGAAGAGATGGGTGCACACTTACCCATTTCTTCAGACTTATCAGGGGATTCTTTGAGAACTCAGTTATCTTGGAGGCTATCCATCGTTATGTTACAGATGATTACCTTCGACAGCTTCAGCACAGAATGTTTTATCTTCCAGCATGCAGAACCAACCTGCCTCTGGTGATGCTGGTGGGGAGAGCAATCAAACTGCTGAACATGATCGCTTCGGAGATCGACGTCTTTCATATTCGTGAAAGTACGTCCAGAAGACAAATACTCTTGACTTTGGAGAGTATCTTGTATTCCTAATGTCGAACCATCTCTCATGCGTTCCTGGTATTATTTATTTTTATGTTTTACCTGTTCTCAATAGATGCCTTAAACTTTTGAGAAAAAAAAATAAACTGATTGGATTTGATTTGATAATCACTAATTCGACTCTGTATAATGAACATGGCGCACAAACTCTTATGGGGGTTTTCCAATCATTTAGAAAATAATACCTTTTCCCGATATTTAAGTAACCGGCAATCACCAGTTTATTTCTTATTGATATTATGTACATACTAAATTGTTCCAGAATTATTATCTCTTTCTCATTAATATTACATGTGCACGAAAAATAAGGTTTTCCATAAAACTGATATTGGTATTTACTTGGACCTCAAAAAATAATCTTATTATATTTCTGAAATAAAAGCAAGATTTTTGTAATTCATATATGAAACTACTTATCATTGACGAGGATTTTATAATACATGTTATTAGATCGGTTATTAATTTTTGGATACACTTAAGACGGGGAAATTCCATAATGACGATTTTTTTATGAATTAAAAGACTGTTTTTTTCAAATTCTGAGTTTATTTTTCTCGACAGGTTACGAAGGCTTCGACCTTCGAAGGCGACCTTAATCATCGGAAGAACGATATAAATTCAAAAAGATTGATTATTCGTTTACTCTAGGTATTAAGTGAAATACTTCTGTTATTTCATTAACTTCATTCACCAGATTTTTATTAAATAGGCTTTTGTGTACTACAGATTAACTAACTAACTAACTAACTAACTAACCATCACGCCGTCTCCCCGAAGGGGTAGGCAGAAAGAATGGACTGCCACACTTTTCTTTCCTGACATATTTCTCTCGCTTCCTCAACATTCATACATCGCGTCATGCACGCGTGTCGATTTCTCTGACTCCTCACATGGCCGACATTAAATATTTGATTTATTTGATCGTGCCACGTTTTCCTCGGTCTTCCTCTATTTCTGGTTCCATTTACATCGTTAACATATAATTTTTTACCATTTTTTCTTTCCATATGTCCAAACCATCTTAATGATACTTTCATTATTTTGTTCATAACACCATCATTCGCACCGAATTCACTTCTTATATTTTCATTCGACACTCTATCATACACAGAGTATCAACACATTCATCTAAGTGATCTCATTTCTACTGCATTTATTCTATTTTCATCCTTCTTTTGCCAGTTCCATGCTTCGCTTCCATGCATAAGGGTCATAATACTACAGACTATGTTTGGTATATTATTTTAATAATTTATAAATGAAAGTTTTTTTGTAATAACGATGTTTCATCATCATCATCATCAACAACGTTACAGCCCTCGGTGGGTCTTATCTTCCTCCAAGATAAGTCTCCATCCTGTCCCGTCTCTGGCCGCCACCTCCCAGCCTCGCTCCTGCAGGGCCTTACAGTCTGCCACGACACCATCCAATCATCCAAGTCTCGCAGGTCGTTAAGGGTACGGCCACACCGGAGTGCCAGGGTAGGAGTCAAGACACAGTTCGCTTGTGATCACGCGCTCTGGCGCGAACAGTATATAGATTATATATAGTGTGGCCGGTCCCATGGTGTGCCATACGTTGGTTCGCCAGGTGTTCATTTTGACCCCTACTATGGCACTCCGGTGTGCCGTTAGCCGGATCAGGTGTGCCGTGGCCAAATACACAAAGAAAAAAATATTTAGTCGGAACGTTGGTGATCTTTTTTTATTGTTTTTTTAGGCTATTCAACTTTTTCGTGAAAAGGTCCGCAGATTTCTACTGGCCGGAAGTTGCTGGCAAAAAAAAGGTTACCAACGTCTCCCGAGCTGATCGACGTCTACGTCCAGATCGAATTTTAGCTTTTGTTGTGCCGCGGAATTCTAGGAAGAAATTAGGTGTGCCGTAGATGAGAAAACTTTGCGGAACACTGCCCTAAACAACACTCTCTTATGAACCATCTTATGGACCCCCAATTTTTTTCACAATTGTCGTAGACCCCTTGCAAGTTGTCGTAGACCCCTGGGGGTCTATATAGACCACTTTGGGAATCACTGGTCTACACCAATGTTTATTATTATTTTTTAACTTCGGCCAATCGTCGAGAACGGACGTTGCAGTTTTGTGAAATCACTTGCCCCTTTGAGGGGGTGCCGGTTATCTTGTTGGGGAGAGAGGAGACTGATCCGCAATGCCGGACCTCGTCCTCCTCCTCTTTAGTTCAATTGCATTATTTTTCTTCTCTTAAATATATATAGTATAAACTTCCTGTGTTACCTTCCCTATTCCACATATTAAATAAATTTCCTTATTTCCCCCATCCTGCATTTTGTCTCCTCCCGCCCTCCTGTGCCTCCTGCTGCGCATTATTCCTTTTTTATTATTTCTCTAACATATGTTATTTATGTATCAATTGTGTATTTTCTTTTGCTGTTGTATTGCTATGTGTGTAAGGCGGGACATCGAGGGAGAGTAGTGTATCTTAAATGTGGTGTGGGTCCCCCTTGGTTGCAAATATACATATATTTTTTTTTAACGTAAGTCCCGCATAGACGGGGGACGGGCCTAGGGAGTGCACGAATTAAGCAGACGAAAGGCGCCGCTGCGCCTATAATAGCTTCGGGTAAGCGGAGGGAGCCCTCTAACACTCTTATGGGACGCAAAAAAAACCCATTTGGCCTAGCCATCGTAATCTGTTACTTTTAACAAACGTGACTACGCTGACGAAAATTGTTAAATATTATTTTATTTGGTAAACTCATCTGAATGGCGATATATAAAACACCAATATGAAAGAAAAAAATTTAAAATGTATAATAAAATAAAATAAAATGGGTTTTGATAGTCTTCAAAATAAATACTTTATTACGGTGAATAGTTTTTAAATGACGAATAAATGTGATTTAGTATGTTAAACTAAACATAATTAATACGAATGAAAACGTCAGTTTTCTAAAAGTTTTATTATATTTTATGGGAATGACATGTTTCGCCCTTCCGAAGCATTATCAAATGTTCCTTAGAAGGGCGAAACATGTCATTCCCATAAAATATAATAAAACTTCTAGAAAACTGACTTTTTCATTCGTATTAATTATTTAATATGGAGTTTTACATCATTGTTCAAGAAACAAAAAATAAACTAAACCTTTTTATAATTTCCACTTTTCACATTATAAAATACCTCAATTAAAGTGACAATTAAGAATATGTTGCATTTGAGTTTTAAATATAACACATTTATTTTTTCATATACAGATCATTTTCATTGCATACAAAGTAATACCAGGTTCACAAATCGGGAAAAATGTATGATTATATGCACATCAAATATCTATTTGAAAAAAAAAGATGGAGGAAAAAAAATTCTCAAAGTTTTTAATTAGTACATTTTTTGTGTGATTATTCCCTTACAACTAATTTTTACTTAAGGTATTACCAACAATAAGTAAAAAAAATAATAATTCATAAAAAAATCGCAAGAACTGATTACAGACATAATTTTATTTTAAAGAAATTTTAAAATAAAACAAAATGCTACTTGATTGTATAAATGACAAGCTTGTTTAATATACCTATACGGTAGGTACCTAAAAGGATACAGTGTCTCCTATTTCTCCTTCTATTGGGGGGGATTTTGTCCGACTTGCGTCGTTTCCAGGGGCAGTTTCGGGTATTGCAGTTTTTTTGTTTAAAGAGTCTACGTTACTTTTCTTTATTATTGGCGTTTCCGCTTATATATTGCAAAATTAGGCATTTCAGAAAAGAGAGATTCTATATTGCCTTTGTGAAAAATGATTGTTTTATTTTACGTTACTTAAGAATTATTACATTATTTGATTTCTAATGGGGAAAAATTTCAAGCAAAAAATACCTGCTAAACATTTTACTGATGAACTTTTTCATTTATATATTAATCACGACTTATCTCTTCGTGGTCATCACTTATGATGACCATGGTAATGCTGGATGGAACTGCGTCAGGGTCCTGCAGTGTTGCAGTATGAAAATGACTTTAATATATCTATTTACATTATTTTAATGTTGCCAGTAACAAAAATATTAAACTACATAAAACGTGCATGTAGAACGAACCATAGCGTAGTGCAAAGTAAGCATATACATCCTTAACGGCAATATACGTGAATATTCATCCTGTATTACATATTTAAATTTATGTAGGGATAAGTTTAATGGTTGGAATCTAATTTTGGTTTGATCTCACAAAGTATGGTAAAGTGTCCAATGGCGCCGGGTAGTCCCGCAACCACGACCTTCCCTTGTATACCCTGTTGGGATCGCCCTCTGCAAACCACACCCCATCCGGCAAGTAAATGTCCCTTGTCACAGCCTTTTCTACCAGAACGGGAGCGGCCAAAATGTCTTCACCCAGAAGAAATTCTGTAATAAAATTAATCGCTTGTAATGTCACATGTTTTCTTACAAACTCTCTATATGTTACATATGTTTTATTAATATCCATGATAGTTATTAAGCGTGAAGGAATTATTGTGTATCTAATTTTTAATTCTTCTTGAAGAAGTTCTTTAATAGTAAGATTCCCCAGTGATGATCAATGCGTACTTCCAGTACTGACATATGGAGCAGAAACTCTAACCCTCACCAAGTCGACCATAAGGAGACTCTGTGTAGCACAGAGGAAACACGAAAGAGCAATGCTACACGTAAGACTCTCAAACCGGATAAGAAATGCTGAAATACGTAGAAGGTCAGGAGTAACAGATGTCGCAAGGGTAGCGAAGCTTAAATGGTCATTTGCGGGACATGTTGCCAGATTGGTAGACGATAGATGGACCAGAAGGGTGGTAGAGTTGAGACCTCGCGAAGACAAACGAAACAGAGGGAGACCCCCCACCCGATGGTCCGATGACATCACAAGAATTGCTGGCGATTGGATACGAAAGGCACAAGACCGGAATACGTGAAGAAGTATGGGGGTAGCCTATGTCCAGCAGTGGACGACAACGGCTGTTTAAGTAAGTAAATAAGACATACATATATACATACTCGTATACACTAGAATAATTATTTAGTCTTACCATCCCAGATCGGGTGTGATTCCCTGTCAGTGGGGTCAATCCACCAGATCGGCGTATTAACGGGAGATCCAGTTTCTACAGCCTTTTTGAATGCATCAATTATTTTATCCGTATATTTGGCGTGTAAATCAGTAAATTTCCTGCAGATGTTTACTGTCTGTAAAATATGTTAAAATTTTACTATTTAATTTAAAATTACACAATATATAATTAGTTGTCCCTCTTAATTGGATCCATCGTCAGACTTGGATCTTCTGGCATACGGAGGTACGGTTATTGTGGGTAATCCTCTTATGTCTGGTGGGAACATTGTTCGGCTGTATTTAGCCGGGTGGAAAGCCGTAAAAATAAATTTCTTATGTACTTATACCCTACACTTTGTGTTAATGTTAACATTTGTCATCGAAGAAGAATGGGAACCATCCTAAACATGTTCAATTTGGTAATGTGTGATAAAGGGTTGTCTAAATTAAATTAAATTATAAAAAGAGTTATTCGTTAAAAAAATAAACTTGAGAATTGTCCTATTGTGCAATCAAATTAAAATTTAGAATTTTTATTTATGTTTTAAAATTCACAAAAATATTTTATTTTTGCATTCAAAACAGTAATTATGTTTTTTATGTATATTATTATACTTAAGAAACAAAAACCCTTTTGTTTTTGTAACCCTAACGAAGTTTCGGCGGGAGCGAAACAGGTTGGTTCGATTTAAAAAATAAAGTGATGTTAAGACAAACTATTAAAGGGTTTTCAATCATTTTTAATAATGCTACACCACAAATTATGTGATTCATTCGAAAGTATTTTAAGTCCAATTAGGAACTGTATCACTTCAATTGACTTTTTGTGTCATTTGTGTCACACTCACAGTGAAATAACCTTATATAAAAAAAGTACTCCAATGGTGATATATGTAAACAAAAAATGTAATACGTTTTCATTCGTGTGTAACATTAGATAAGTTAACAAATATGTACACATACACACTTGTAAATAAAATAAGTTTGGTTTTGCAGACTTTTTAATAAGAATCTCACCTCTTCATCATAGTCCCAAGGAACGTAGGAGTACTGCAGACTTGGCATGAACACATTGGCTTGGAGCCATCTGATGAACAGTTCTTTAGAAGGTAGTTCATTGTATCCATTTCCTCCGATCATGTCCGGCAAGACGAAAGGATACCCATTTAGGTTCATCTGCAGTAAGGTGGTCACTAAAGTAGGCAAACCGTTTTCAAACGTCCAAAGAGTGTCCTTGTCAATCATTCTTACGTATATCGGAAGTTCTTGAGTTCTGTTATAAAATGAAAGTTATTCATTATCATTCATCACAACGCAAATTCAAATAACTTTGTCGAACTCAAACTATAAAGAACAAGAATAAATCAATTTCATACTCGTGTCCTGTCCGTACTTCAACCAATGGACCGAACTTTGCACACGTTTTTACGTAACTCGATGTTATGAGACTTGGATGCTCGTCTATTCCACCGTGCTGAATAGGAATCTGTAAATACATGTGAGTTGTTAACAACGGCTTAATAAAATAACAACATTATTACTGTTAAAATTTAAAACACTGTTATAATATCACAATTTCTTTTTATTCACTGAGAGTGTCGCGACAACTGTTTCGCCAACCGATGTTGGCATCATCAGGTGTTACAATAAACTCTCAATTTATTGTAACACCTGATGATGCCAGTGAATAAGACTCTCAGTGAATAAAAAGAAATTGTGATATTATAACAGTGTTTTAAATTTTAACAGTAATAAAGTTTAAGTATCATAGTGTTTCGGCGAAAACAATGGACTATTTAAAATAACATCAAATTTTCGTGACTAATACTGAATATTATTATATTCCGATATTTTTCAGCCATAAATATAAAATCATTTTACTTAGGGGAGGTCTATGCCCAGCAGTGGACGATAAAGGCTGCTTAAGTAAGAGGAAATTTCAAATGTATTGTTTATGGTGTTGCAGAAATTTCAAATATTGTTTATGCTATTATACATTATTGTTTATTGCTTAAGTGTTTATGTTTAAAGTGCTTTATTTACCTGAGGCGACCAACTTGTTTCTCCAGCGTCGAATTTGAAGCTATCGATACCATATTTCGTTTGCAAATCAATCAGCCGTTGCGACCACCAGGATCTGGCTGCTTCATTTGTGAAGTCAATGTAGGACGAATCATTCGCGGCGCTGTTCCACCAACTGGTGTCTACATTACCATCTTCATTCTTTACGAAATATCTACAACAAAATATTTAGGTTTAAATTTCACATCACAAGTCTACTGGATAATTTCACATCCCACGAGTTTAAATGATTTGTTATGTAGAATAGATGTTAAAGTATCATATAATAAATTGTATCTCAATAGAGACGAAGATGTAAATTATTTGGAAACAGAATATGGAGTTCGAGGCGTTTACAGGACTTATGACCTGTCATTGGTTGGGTTAAGCGATCACTTTATGTTTAACAACATTCACCATTCCGCACTTCTTACGACACCACGTCTGACAAATTTTTGGAACTTGTATATATCGTTGGTTCAAAGGTAAAACTCATTAAGTGACATTTTGGTTAAAAAAAATATTTTTGCATTTTCTGTATCAGACTTGTGAATTCTACGTCAGGAAATAATCACCAAGTGTATTTATTAAAGAAGAACAGTTATTCTTTGATAAATACACTTGGTGATTATTTCCTGACGTAGAATTCACAAGTCTGATACAGAAAATGCAAAAATAAAATATTTGACCAAAATGTCACTTAATGAGTTTTACCTTTGAACCGACGATATGTTAATATTTTTTAATAACTTCACTGCTGGTAGGTACATCAACACTAGCGCCATCTATTAAGATAATTTGTAAGCATTAATTAACCCACAATGGGTAAAAATCCAGTATTTGTCTACAAGTATTTGTATTTGTCTACAAGTTTAACATATAATAGTTTCTTACCCCTTTTCGAGTGCTTCGCTGTACCACGGATCGCATCCCTTATTTATAAATGGATGAACCCAAACGGTCACTCTAAATCCCATAGTTTTTAATTGGTCTGTTAATCTTTTTAGATCGGGGAACTTTTTAGTATCCACATTAAATGACCCGTAGCATGTCTCCCATGCGTCGTCAATTTCAAACTGGCTGTTGTTGAATTTGTTGTCTACAATTTTTTGAGCAAACTCCAAAACCGTCGTCTCATTTATATCCGCTTTGTATTCCGCCCAAGTAGACCAAATTGGATACTTTGTCATCCTGTAATCAGGGTAGCCCACGGGCTTTTTTAAAAATTGGTTCACAACAAATTCGTGCGAATCGCGTGGATTCGAAAAGGCTCCAATGATGTAATCCAGTTCGTTTTCTCTTTTGCTAGAGTATGGCGGTTTTACCTGGCCGATGAAACACACGCTATTGGCTATAAAATTATTTTGGTCTACGAATAGAGGTGTGCGTTTGTTTGCATAGAAGAAAAGTCCACTAGAACTGAGCCAATATGGTTCCGCTATGGCGACATTGTCCTGTTCTTTAGTAACGTAGGAATATTCTTCAAATCTTAGTTTTTGAATTGGCCATAATTGTCTTCTGGTTTCTGGTCCTCCATACCAATCGTAATTAGCTAAAAAAATGTTTGAAATTCATTTAATTAACATTTTAAATCTTATCAATTCGTGAAACTGAAAAGGAAACCATCACATTTAACATTTATTCTATATTCGCCTTCACTTTGTGTTTTGGATTTATATTTGAATAAATATATGTAACTACACTAAGCATTACAACACTTTATTTCACTTAACACAGAAATGTTTCGGTTATAGACCATAAACTTGATCAATGTACACAATCTTAATAGGTTACAATTGTGTACATTGTTAAACATGTCTGTGTTAAGTGAAATAAAGTGTTGTAATACTAAGTTTAGTAATATGTATTCAAACACACTTAACATTTATTTATTTGTTTCATTTGTTTAAAATACAAATACAATGCTCCTTCTTCTTCTGTAGATCTTGCAAACTGTTCAGACATGATAACAATTTTGGGCTTGTGATCGATAAACATTCTCTTCATGTATTTGGTGGTCGTCCTGGTGGTCGACGGCCCTCTGGAGTCTTGTCTATCACGATCTTGAGAATCCTCTCGACGTGGTCCTTCCAAAATCGTCTTCTTGACCTACTCCATCTCAATTAATTTCTTTATGTGTGTTATATGAAACCTACTTGACGCTACTCGTATGTTTCGTTTGTATCAGAAGACTTTTAGGAGATAAAATATAATAGATTTACTTACATAGGCTATAGCAATCTTGGTACCTTGTACGAGTATCATAGGATTTTGACCATTGTAGTCTAATAACATGTCCTAGAGTCGAAATTTGCGGAGTGATCGTCAAATCTGTCTCTCCAAAGAAATATTTTGAAACGCCATTTTCGTTATGCACAACGTAAAATTCTTCAGTAGAAACATTAATTCCCAATATTCCATTTAGAATGATTTCTCCATCTGAAAATTTTCAGAAGACGATTGATATAAATTGCCAATATTTTTAATTATTACAATATTCGACATTTGTTTCCTAAATATGTATACAAAAAAGCTAAGATGGCACTGCGTGTCGATCATTGTGTGTGAAAGTGAAACATGGAAAAATAGGATGAAACTAGAATAATTGCAGTAGAAATGAGATCCCTTAGACAAATGTGTCATAAATATATGATATAGAGTGTCAAAGCATACATAAAAAGTTAATGCAATGCGAATGAAAGTGTTATGTACAAAATAATAAAAATGGTTTTGACATATGAAAAGAAAGTATATTTTAACGATATAAAAAGAACAAAAAATATACGAAAACCGACGAAATCGTGACACGATCAAATATTAAATGTCGGTCACATGAGGAGTCGAAGAAATCGACACGATGTATGGATGTTGAGGAATCGACAGAAGTATGTCAGGAAATAACAGTTTGGCGGTCCATTATTTTTCTTACTTTGGGGATACGGCGTGATGGTTAGTTAGTAAGCATATTTTTAATTTTGTATGTACTTAATACTTGCGAAAACGTAAGCTTTCTGGAAATGCCCTTGTCAAACGAAATAGATCACTCCCATATGTACGAGTATAATATACAATAATATAATATATTTATAAAAGAACTTGCGAAACATTACTTTTTCTCAATATTTCGCAATTCATATCAAATATTTTATAGCAATTTAACCGTTTAACTACCGTGATATTTTAAGCTTAGGAACACTTACATACCGCATGTTTTAATTATTTTTAAAAAATAGGGCTAATGGATTTTATTATCTTTAAAGTTTACCTATAAAATGATATATCAAGTTTTATTTAAAATTTTCAAGTTGCGTTAATGAAATTTCGTATATTTAATTTTTCTTTCAGGGTTGTCACAAGCATAAATAAATATGTTTTACATTTTTATAAAAATATATATTTATTGGAAGCAAACATAAAAAAATCAAAGTATGTTGTATCAGTTCTTGTCTATTATCACTTGAAATTTAATTATTTCAAGTGATATCCTTTTGATCCTTTATATCAGTCTCCCCATAAGTGGTAACCCTAGTGCTCGACTTCTACAAAAATCCCTTTTTCAATATGATCGACCAACGTCAGAACCTTCATTTTTCTTGCATAGATAGTGTATAGATGTCGCTAGTCACACAAAAAAAATGTTAAAATTCCTACTGGAATCATTTTTAATTCAAAGTGGCCTTACGGTATTGATGGTGCGCCTATGTAGCGGCTACCAGTGGCCTTGCGGTATTGAAGTGGTTAAATTCGATTCCATTAAAATATACAATATCTTTTCTGGGAGTGTCTCTGTTATCCCGTGTTAAAACCGACTATTATTTTTCAAATCGGTAAAATTTTAATTATTTCAAACATTATAAACCATCGTGTCTTAAGCAGAGGGTATGGTTCTATGGTTCGCCACACTACTCTATCCTGACAAACCTCTTTAGTCGATCCTTCCAACTTCAGATAATTAAATTGTTAAGGCCATGTTTTTCTCGGTCTTCCTCAATTTTAACGCATACTTTCTTAACCATTGCATCTTCATCCATGCATTCCATATGTCCAAACCAACGCATCGGTTCTTTCATAATTTTGTTCATAATAATTTCTTCCGATCAACATAATGTTGATTTTCATTTATTTATTCGTAGTATTGAAGTTATACTTACTTTTTATAATATTTATCTTGAAACCAGCGTCTGCAGAGTGTTTGATTTCAATGAATGTATGATCATCTAAATACTTTCTTTCATTTGTGGATAAATGATTAATTGAGTGTTTTTTCGTTTCCGATTGTACGAAGGCGTTCAATAGGATTACCAGAAATACAACTAAAAATAAAAGAAAAAAAAATATTATTTCCACTATTGAAAATATGTTCAATCATACAAACACAATTATTAAAAAATTACCTTTTTTTAATCCTGTACTATTAATTCTATTAAATTTAAAAATATTCAATGCGGAAAGAAAATACAATTAACGTATTCGTGAAAGTCTAGGAGTAACAAGCATTAAAAGAAAAGTAGATTAAATATAATCAGATAGTATATACTCGTACATATGAAGCCTGGGTTCTGCCAGTTAGTACATGGTCTTGAAACTGTAACATCGTCCAAACAAAGCGCCGAGAAACTACAAGTGACCCAAAGAGCCATGGAAAGAGCCATGTTAAGAATAAGCCTAAGAGACAGAGTCAGAAACGATACTGTGAGAGAAAAAACAAAGGTCACTGACATCATCCACCGGGTGGTGACTCTAAAATGGCAATGGGCAGGTCACGTACCCAGAAGCTCAGATGAAAAATGAACAAAAAGACTGCTGACTTAGAGACCGTGGACGGCAAAGAGAAGTGCAGGGCGACCGCAACTACAGTGGAAGGATGATCTGAACAGACACGTCGGAATAACCTGGATGCAGTCTGCACAAGACAAAGTGACATGGAAGCGAATGGAGGAGGCCTTGGTCCAGGAGTGGACGGGAATAGACTGAGGAAGAAGGAAGAAGATATACACATAAAGCGAAGACCGGCAGATCACTTGGTGAACCACAATGCCACCTCGAAATCACTGTTAACCAGGCCGAATTGTTGAATTAAATGTAAAATCTATCTGATCTGATTTGAATGTCATTAATATGTAAAAAAATATCGCGATTTTTTCGAAATATTTAATTAACGTAAACATTTTTAATAATGCTATTTGATTAATTTGGTACTTCATTAACAGGAAAAATTCTACATCACATTCGTTGCAAAATGTTTTGTACAATCTTCAGTGTGGAAAGGTTAGGTGGCCAAGTTGATATACCAGCACTGCGGAAACACAAATGTATTGCATTGAAATATTTGTAACGCGTATATAAGAAGTAAAAAAAAATACAATCGTAGTCGAATTTCACATTAATTTCACATTCATAATCGAAATGAAATATGAGATCAAGACACGAACACATAGAAACTTCACGGATTTCAATACTGATATGGCGGTGCATACGGCCCTATAAATCTCCATGTTGCAAAAATTGTTTATGGTGCTTACGGCCCACACTGGGGCCGATCCAGGAATTGTGCGAATAAACCCCTTTTTTTAAAATAACATTAGGTCACAAATAATTCCTGGAATTGATAGATAAATATACCTGGCATACAGCTCAGTACTCTAAAGTCATGGTGCAAGTCAACTTTTATCCCTGTTCCAGTCGAAACTTGCCCGTCATAGGCGAAGCTTTTGCCGTCTGCGATTTCAATACGAAAAGTCACCTTGTACTCATGGCAAATACTTTATAGTGCTTCCAAATTTTGTTATTATTTCAATATGGCATTATCACCCACATGTTGGTTCATATTTTTTTTGAAAATATCTTTGATATATTCTGAATTGTAATATTTTAAAGGGGTATTTACATTACTGGGGAAAATATTTGCTTTTTTTTAGTTTATTGATTTTATATGTAAAGTTTTAGTTGATATCAGTTCATATCATGTCTGCAATTTTGGGCTTATTTGCTTACGTATTCATTGTTCTTAAGGAAATATAAAAAACATTTTGCGCATATTTGCGCTTTTTCACTTAAAGGTCACTTTTGTCCAGGATGTGGAAACATAGTAAAAAAGAAAGCATTTATGAGTTATTTTAAATTAATTTCAATTATTATTTTTTCTTTCAGGATCAGGTACAACTAATATTTTTATAAGTAGACGTACCTTATTTGATCAAATGAGACAATCTGGCTACGTTAAATTGGCTGATCAAGTATCATGTTTGAAGGAATTTGTCGAAATACGTACTAAATGTCTAAAAGACCAATTACCAAGCCTTCATAAAACAATTTAATTTCTTGTGTCTGATTTTAAGAAGAAGTGGCAAAAGGCTATCAGAAAAGAGAACAGATATTTGGTTTTTAATAATGACTGCCTAAATACTTCAATAGGTTTTCATAACTTTTCTATTGTTTTAAGTTAAAAAGGTGGGTCGCCCTCAAACAAATTTTGAAGAATCTTGTGATAGAGCTAAACGCCAAAAGACTAAATCTTTGAGATCAAAGCACTCTCTTAAGGAATGAACATTTGCAGTACAGGTGACTTTGCGAGCTGCTGGTCAAGTGGATGCCTCCAAAGTTTTGAAGGAAGTTACGACAACTTTATCCACAGCTGCCTCATACAAAAATGCATACAAGAAAATTAACATCTCTAAAAGGTTAGCAGCTTACAGAAAAAGAAGCTCTTTTGATGTTTATTGAAGTAAAACTCACCAAACATCAATACAATTTAATTCGAGAACATGACAAATTCCTATTTCCATCTTGCAAAAAAATACAACAGGCGAAAAGCGAATGTTATCCACCAAAGGAAAGCATTGCAGTCACAGATACTTTTGCTGAGATTAAATTGCAAATTTTACTTGATCATACTGCCACTCGTCTTTTGGAAGCTCATAAAGAAATTTTAGAAGTTCAGAAATCAGAAAATATAAAAAATATAACCTTAATATGCAAATGGTGCTTCGAAGGATCTGCACAGTCAGAATACAAACAGAAGTTTAGTAGCGATCCAAATTCTAAGGATAATAATATTTTTATATCGTCTTAAGTACACTTAAGATTGATATCGGACAATTTAATATTACAAAATAAAATAGTTTTTTGTCAAAATGAAAGACACGATACTGTAGACCCATAAACTCTTTGCGGGAAAATATGCGTGGTACCCGATGCCTCCAACTATTCACAAAGTTTTAATTCACGGCCCAGAAATAAAAAAGCATGCTTTATTACCTATAGGCCAGCTAAGTGAAGAGGCCCAAGAAGCAAGAAACAAAGAGTTCAAAAGATACAGAGAATGCTTCTCGCGAAAAATGTCACGTATAAAAACTAATGAAGATGTATTAAATTTAATTTTAATATCTTCGGACCCTCTTATTAGCAGCTTGCGAGAAGTATCTGTAAAGAAATATGTAAATTTTGAAAAGGATACTTTAGATCTATTGGCTCCACCTAATATTATAACGTCCGACGTTTCCACGCAATCCACGATCAGTGAAAACGAAGCCGAAAATTCTTCAGATAGTGAATAAAAATTATAAAAATCCTGTTTTTCTTATTAAAATTACTTTATAACAATTTATTTACATTGTTTTATTTATTTCATATTTAAAAGACCACAAAAATAATTTATTCCGACAATTCTTAATTCGGCTCCAGTGTGCGGCCTGGTAAATATATATTTTTTTTTTAAAAAAGACTAATATCAAGGATTTACATCAATGATATTAGAATTTATTTTACAATCTTCAATGTGAGCAGAAAATAACTCATTATTATGAAGTAGGAATCTGGTCGTGTCCAGGCTCGAACCCATGTCAAGGCGACATTGGGTGAACCTGGCCGTCTTCATAAGTTTTCCTAGGAAAACGTTTCGAGGAACATCAAATAACTACTGGATGTCAAAATGCTACCGCGGACTGCTGTCCGCTCCAAAAACATGGCATAGTTGAGAGTAAAGTTAATAAGATTAGGACCTATAAGCCTGAGAACGATGGGAGCTGAGCCCAACAGCCAACCGGGGCATTGAGTTTGGACAATGACATTGGGCATTCACTGCGCAGTCGCACAATATCATTAATGTTATTTTGTTTTATTTTGAAACAGCACACTTTTATTTGCAGTTTAAATTAATATCATATCTATTATGCAGATACCGACGTTTTTTGCTTGATGATGATGAAGTACAGTCAATTTTAATACCGGCTAACAATTCGATATTGTATTCTGTTCTCGAAATACAGTGTAGTTCAGAATAAATTATAGTTGTAATGTTTGACCACAGATCTAAGCTAGTAACATTTTAATAACAATTTCTAAGATACTCACATAAACTGTAGTAATCCATACTGGCGCTGCTAGTTTAACGGTACTGGATGATCGGCCTTTGATAACTTATTTTATAGTAATCTACATACAGAGGTGGCCTAAAATATTACATGCACTGCATCACAACATTCATCATTTAACATAAAACACTATTAAAACATTAAATAGAATATAATTTCATATTTCTTTGGCCCAGGATGTACGAGTACCTACTTCTGATATCAGTTAAATGCATAGACACTTTCTAATTTAATAGAAATAGTACTTAATGAATATATTATTAAATCAAATCAAATCAGTTTATTTCATCAACAGACATTACAAAATTTATTTTTAAGGCATCTATTGAGAACAGGTAAAATAATATATTATATATAGTATACTACCAGAAACGCATAAGAGATGGTTCAACATTAGGAAGACAGGATACTCTCCAGAATTAAGAGTATTTGCCTTCTGAACGTACTTTCACTAACATGAAAGACGTCGATCTCCGAGGAGACCGCGTTCAGCAGACTAATTGCTCTTCCCACCGGTGTCACCAGAGGCAGATTGTAAATAGTTTAATCGGAATACTTAGAAACTTAATCGTGTTTTTATTATAATTAAAATAATAATATGTAGGGTGAGTGTACTGCTTCCTGGCAGGGACCCAATAACTAGAAGATTTTTTGAATGTATACCAATACTTGTAGACAAATACTGGATTTTACCCATTGCGGGTAAATTATTTTTTTATAAGGATTAATTGTATCTCAATAGAGACAAAGATGAAAATTGTTTTCTGGGAACAGAATATTGTGGTCGAGCCGCTTACAGGACATAATATATGATCATTGGTTGGGTTAAGCGATCGCTTTATGTTAACAACATTCCCCATTCCGCCCTTCTTGACAGGTCATAAGTCCTGTAAGCGCCTCGACCACCATATTCTGTTCCCAGAAAACAATTTACATCTTCGTCTCTATTGAGATACAATTAATCCTTATAGAAGATTTTTTATTATTTTTTTTTTTATATTTTTGGTAATCTTTATGATAAGATTCTTAAAAACAAATTGATTATCTAAAATTCCTCTTTTAATAGTGCCGTGTCAGGTCCCACCGGCGTTGAAGATCACTTTGGCGAAGGCTTTCTCGCCAGTGATTTCCTAGGCAGAGTTACTGAAGTGGTATCCCGTTGATTTCTCCAGGGATTTTTTGCAAGGGTTACCTAGCCTTAGCTGGTGAGTCTCGGCTTTGTGGCGCCTCTACCTATCTGTTATGACTTTGATTGTAAGGTCAGTGATAGCATTGCCCGGGACTCACGGGATCACGAGGACCACTCAAGGATGACAGAGAGATGAGCTCACTGAAAAGTCTTGCTGTTATCATCCAAGGTGGCGTTTCACAGCATTTTATAGATACATACCTTCCAGCAAGGCATGTCCCATCGTGGCATTGCCAAACATTCGAGTCCCTCTCTAAAATTGATTGTCATAATTACTTCAATATCAATTTTTTCTACTTTGGATAGACTTTAAGAATTCATAGCCTTCTAAATTCAAAAAAGTCCCTTTATGCATTGTCATGCATATCGAAGATATACGAGTATATCCATTTTCTTTCCTTCATCATCGTATATTTTAATTTATCGTTTCTTGAACAATAATTTAAAATTCTATGTAAAATATTGAACACAGATGAAAACATCAAACAAGCAAGGTGAAACATATCACTCCCTTAAAATATTATTAACCTTCTAGAAAACGGATATTAAATAATATTTTTAAATATTTATGACAACACCATAACGTCTTCTTCAACATTTAATTCTATACTATCTATACGCAAAGTTTCAAAACGATCGAATTAATTTGAATTTGTATGATAAAATATATATACTTATCCATGTAGTGGCATTTTTTTCTATAATTTACTAGGGTGGGTATGTTGAAAATGTACTTACATGAAATTTCATGGCTACGAAAACTCGATGTTGAAGATAATCACATATCATTTATGTATATCATGTATTTATTAAGTATCAATCTTGAGAATAATTGTACTTTAAGCACTTTGATAAATTCATTCATTTTTTTTTGTACTGGCGATATATTTTTAGTATCTCTACTTATCTATTATAGATATAGTACGTTGTATAAAAAATCACTTCATACAATGTACTTGTATATAATACATACACATATTTGTATGTGTACAGACAATTGTATGACAACTATATCTCTGAAGTAAATCTGAAAAACAATCACTTGCTATTTCAAAGCTAATGACTTAATAATACGTGTGTGGATGGAAGTAATATAATTGTTTTATGAAAGCCTTTGGTCAGTTTACGTCATGACGGAAAAAAACTTTAAAATTGTTATATCAGAAAATAATGATAAATAGATTGATATATATTATCTTTGATAAATTGTATCACTTGCTCAAAAAACAATTTCATATTTTCGAAGACTAACCGACTTTTCATTGTTTCTTAAACATTGATGTAAAACTCCACATCAAATTATTAATGCAAATGAAAACGTCTGTTTTATAGAAGTTTTATTGTAATTTATGGGAACTACATTATTCGCCTTACTAAGGCATTATGAAATGTCATTTTATAATGCCTTAGAATGGCGAAATATGTCATTTCCATACATTATAATAAAACTTCTAGAAAACAGACGTTTTCATTTGTATTAATTAATTAATTAACGTAAATATCAAACAAAATATATTTAAAACTGTATTTTTTTTACTATACAACAGGTCGCTTGAACCCAACTACTGTATCTTCTTTTCTCTGTGCCCTGTCAGGTCTCCCTAACGCTGACTATCACCCTCATCGTGATGACCTGGGGAAAAATATCCAGAGTGGTATCCCCTTGCCTTCCCTGGAGGATTTTCTGTCGGGGTTACCTTCCCTTAGCTAAGTGTATCCAGTTTCATGGCGCTGGAAGCTCGCCATTCGTCCTCTCTCTATCTGCTATGGCACTAAGTAATATGTGCCACATTGCCTGGGGTTCGCGGGGTCTTTAAAAAGACCTCTCGTGGACGCTAGAGAGTTGGACTTGATAGTAGTGTTGCTGTTGTAAATGGAACCTGGCGCCTTACGACATTTTGTAGAGGCATATTTTCCAGCAAAACATACCCCATCGTAGCCCTACTACCCCTTTGAGCCCCAATTACTGTATACAATTTGTTTTCAAGCTGATATATTGATTCTCGTGACTTGTGATAGGTAGCTAATCTATCGCCCTTTTATTGTCACGAGAATTCTACACCAAACCAAAGACAGTATAGCAATCACACTGCTATCGCCGGGAATCGAACCCGGAACCTTCGGTATGGCAGTCAGAGCTCTTACCACTCTGCCACGAAGGTCGTCAACGAAGTTTTTATAATTAACATGTTTCCCTTCAAATGCTTGTCATTTATTATACAAGGTGGCGCAAAAGTTTTCACCCGATGTTCTTTGGCTGTAATTTTTTATAGAAATAAAAAAAATTGTTTTCCTTTGGATTGTATTTATTTGATGTCTTAATTGTTTTCTATTAAGTCGAGAAAATGATATCGGCAAGTGGCCGCCGCCGGAATTGATGACTATATGGGCCCGATTTATAGCATTTTCCATCACTCTTTCCAGAACTTCCGGCGATAGGTTCTCGCATTCTTGACGGATATTCTTGTTGAGGGCTTCAAGAGTCTGAGGCTTGTGTTCCTTAATTTTCTAGGTGAGCGGTTAAACGCCGTAGTGTTTGCCCAGTTGGTGTCGGACGACCGGGAAATCTGCGCCTAAATTCACACTTCGCCAACACCACCGACGAATTATTCCGCAAAAAAATCTAAACAAATCTTTCGCGTCCTTGAGGAGTATAGCGTTTCATGTCTTATTAACGTGTATTTTGTATCTGTTTACTTCACGAATTGCCGCCATTTGCAAAAATTATGGCATCTTCCGATAGGGTGAATACTTTTGCGCCACTTTGTAGTAAGGTGGAACATGTCAAATGGGAGAAATTAGGAAATTATCCGGTATTTGTCTTCATTAATATTTTTTTCTTCAGTACTGTGCTATACATTTTTCTTAGTTTAACCCTTTTGGTCAGTTACTTTCTGCGTCAAGTTCCTTCTTGAAAGGTGGACTGCCAGCTTTCCTTTCATCCTTTCGTAAATCTTCCTTAAGGTCTGGTCCTATAGGGTAAACTTTTAATTCTGTTCTTACGGTCCTGATTCTGTTATTCTGGTCACATGTTCATTCCATAAGGTTATTTTCAGCCATACCCATCATAAAATATCCTCGAGTTCGCATATCTTTCAAATCTATATGTTTCGTATTCTGCCACGAAGAATTTTGCAAGCAATGTATTTAAGTTTTTCATTTTGCTAGATGAATGAGGCTTTTAATTCTGACAGAATCGGCTCTTGATTTCGATGCCTTCTTCTGAGTTTATAAACCGGTCGAAAACCAAACAATATAACTAATCTAAGTATATCGGCAAAGCCATTGACCAAATCCAGAATTTATAATATCACATACCTACTCTTTATTTTATAATTAAAAAAAACATACAATGTATTTTTATATTATAATTCAAATGTATTTCAAATAGTGTTTTCCTCTATCCAATTACATATTAATGAACTGCAATAATTGGTATATTGGATGCGCGGGAGATGCCTATTGGTGGCGATGAGGTTCGCAACCTATCACACCGCGTCTCTCGTGGGGCGAAAAGAGAAGGATGGAGTGCCGCATCGATTAAATCGTGGCAGTCCATTATTTCTGCCTATCCTTTCGGGATACGGCGTGTTGGTTAGTTAGTTAGCAATAATTGGTATCATTTTCCTAACACATTAAACTTGCAAACATCGCTTGATCCTTCCTTTGAACAAGTGTGAAAAGAGCAGAATAAATGCGGTAGAGATGAGGTCCCTAAGACGTATGTGTGGTAGAACGATGTACGACAGAATCTCAAATGCTGATATTAGGAAGGAATGTAGAGCGAAAGAAGGGATTATGAACAAAATTATGAAAGGTTCGCTGCGTTGGTTCGGACATATGGAGCGCATGGGTGAAGAAAGAATGGTTAAAAAAGTATACGTTAACAATGTAAATGGAGTAAGGAGTCTAGGTAGACCGAGGAAAACATGGCATGACCAAATTAATCAAATATTAAAAGTTGGTCATGTCAGAAGCCGGAAGAATCGACGTGCGTGTATGACTCGATGTATGAATGTAGAGAAAACTAGAGAGGTGTGCCAGGATAGAGTAGTGTGGCGGTCCATTCTCTCTGCCTACCCCTTCGAGGAAACGGCGTGATGGTTTGTTTTTTTGTGTTTGTAAGGGTGCGGCCACACCGGAGTGCCAGGGTAAGAGTCAAGACACAGTTTGCTTGTGATCACGCCCTGTGGCGCGGAGCGTATAATGTGGCCGATCCCATAGTGCGCCATACGTTGGTTCGCCGGGTGTTCATTTTGACTCCTACTCTGGCACTTCGGTGTGGCCGTACCCTAAGGTGTCAATTAATTCATATAATTTCAACAGTGTTATTTACTTCAGTGAGCTCATAATATTATTCTTATCTTTTGTAAATCAGACTGAATTGCATTATTTTTCTTCTCTTAAATATATATAGTATAAACTTCCTACGTTACCTTCCCTATTCCACATATTAAATAAATGTCCTTATTTCCCCCATCCTGCATTTTGTCTCCTCCCTCCCTCCTGTGCCTCCTGCTGTGCATTATTTCTTTTTTATTCTTTCTCTAATTTATGTATCCGTTGGGTATTTTCTTTTCCTGTTGTATTGCTATGTGTGTACGGCGGGACATCGAGGGAGAGTTGCGTAGCTTAAATGTGGTCTGGGTCCCCCTTGGTTGCAAATATACATATATTATCATTATTATTTTTTAACGTAAGTCCCGCATGGAAGGGGGACGGGCCTAGGGAGTGCACGAGTGAAGCTGACGAAAGGCGCCGCTGCGCCTATAACAGCTTCGGGTAAGCGGAGGGAGCCCTCTATGGCTCGGCCATATAAAAAAAATCTGACTGAAATATTTTAAATTCAAATTGCGTAAAATATTTTTTCGAATAAATTAATTAATTATTATTCAATATTATATTGTATACATAGCCCATTACAATATTTTATTTTAGATTTGCCGTTGATATCCATTTCGAAGATAGGTAGGTACATTGATTATATAATATGATTTCATAATACTTATATTGATATAAGATAAGTAAATAAATAGCAACAAAAACAATTAACTGATAACAAAATCAATTTTATTATTATTCAAAACTTTGTTGTTGCTATGTTAAAGCTGATAATTTCGATTGAAAAGAAAAATTATGCAACTTTAATAAAGTATGGGAGAGTATCAAGAGGAGCTGGGAAATTCCTCAGCCATACTCCGCCGTCAATTTGCGTATTTTCGTCATCGGCGTAGATCCATTTCCCTTTGGGGAGGTAAATGTCACGGGTTACTGCGTTCGCTTGTACAACCGGAGCCACCAAAATCGTTTCACCGAGAAGGTATTCTGAAAACGTGTAAATAAATCGTTAAAAAAATACAAACGTGGGTCATCTTTGTGAATGAGAGTTCCAAATAAATGTTAGTTAAAAAAACTCCTTGGAATGTATTTATGTATTCTTAAAAATGGACCCTCTTCAATTCAATCTCACTAATAGCGCGGCAACCCAAGTCGTCAGTTCGCCGACGGTCTCTGTCTCTTCTCATACTATAATATTTACTTCTTATACAGGTACTTCCACGTGTGATATTATTTTAACTATATTATAATCCCCGTTGTCCTTGAAAATGACATGAAGAAGGCCAAACCTTCCACGACAATGGCAAAAGAATAAGAGAGTTTCTACGATACTGCGGTTGATTATAGCCCCGTTGCCTACGGATTTAGGCAGCAAGTGTTCAAGTGTACCAATCTTGTTGAAGAGAAGAGTGCCCGACGGTGGTTTGCCAAGGCGCACTGGGGCAACAGAGAGCGAAGACTGCGTAAGTTTTTCATTGTCACTTTGAATTTATATCATTCAATGATATAATGTATTGCCAATAACCCAATAATCCAAAACAGCTAGCTGAGCATCCTCGTGTTCATTTTCTTGTTCGTGCCAAAAGCAAACTAGTTTCGCAGGGATTGCGCTTAAAATTCGTCATATTAGTTAGTCATCATCGGCTTTTCCTCGTATCCAAGGAAGACTGGTTTTTACAGATGTGGGTCCTCGTGTAACTTTAGAGCCTCACACACTTTAGGGGTATCTAGAGCAAGGGAAGACGTTGGCAGTGGAACTGCCGCGGTCTCTTGATGGTCTCTAATGTCGAACTATCTCTAATGTCGAACTATCTCTAATGCGTTCCTGATATTATGCTATATTTTTATAATATTTTACCTGTACTCAATAGATGCCTTAAACATTTTGCTGTTTGTAATGTCTTTTGAGCTAATAAACTGATTTGATTTGATTTGATAACTTGCTAATGACACCTAAAAGAAGATGATTTATTTTCTTTCTACCAGTCGCTCTATTGATCTGATTGTCTCCATCTGCCTATACAAGCTGTCATTTCTGTTGATAATTCAAATCCAGAGAATGAAGAATGACAAATTTATTGCGCTACAGAAAATATCATTATGTTCCAGACATTTATTAACCTTGCATTGCACCCTTACAATAATACCAATACATCTACTACTTAATTCATTGAACATTTTAATAAAAGAGATTCTCTTTAACTTACCGTCTGCTATCGGTAGGGCTTCTTCATCTGTGGGATCAATCCACCAAATTGGCATGTTAACTGGTGATCCATTTTCTACACTTAATTCCATCGCTTTTCGAATGGTTTCTGAATATTGTGCGTGAAGATCTGTGTATTTTTTGCAGATTACGACTGTCTAGAATATATAAATACAAGATCATCAATATTGGAATAGTGTTCGAAAAATGTATTAGAATCTATTGGACAACAATCTTACTTCTGCGTCATAATCCCACGGAGCAAATGAATACTGCAAAGATGGCATGAAAGTGTTTGCCTGAAGCCACCTTATAAATAGTTCCTTGTCTGGTCTACCATTGTATCCGTTTCCTCCAATCATGTCTGGTAGTACTAGAGGATAACCATTCATATTCATTTGAAACAGAGTTGTGATCAGAGTTTCCAATCCGTTGGTTAAGTCCCATCGGCTGTCCTTGTCTATCATTCGTACAAACACGGGTAAATCTTGAGTACTGTAAGTCAAATCGAAAATACATTGATATATGCTTTGATTTTTATTGCTCTAAGAATTTTTCGAAGTAAAATGTATGAACAATTACTTTTTAGCTGATCGCACTTCAATCATCGGTCCAAAACTAGCCACCGCCCTTACGTACGCACGTGTGATGTGAGAAGGTTGTTCGTTAATATTACCGGTTTGAATTGCAATCTGTGAAAACATTTTCCAAAAATATCAGGAATTTATTTTTTAGATCATAAAATGTTTTTTTTTTTAATTTTGTCACTTTTTTTACCTGTGGAGAAAAACTCATCTCTCCAGCATCGAATTTATAACTGTCAATGTTGTACGTATTTTTCAAATCAGCTAATCTTTTGAGCCACCAAGAAGCTGCCTCAGGATTCGTGAAGTCAACGTGAGCAGAGTTTGTTCCGTTCATATTCCACCAATGACCGTTCACTGATCCATCTTCAGCCGTAACCAAATATCTGTAATTTTACGAATTCACAAGAAAATGGCATTCAAGGATTGAACAGATTCTAATTTGTATATGCATAATGCTTATTAATCTATGATTACACGTACCCTTTCTCTTTAGCTTCAGAAAACCATGGATCACAGCCCTCGTTTATAAACGGATGAATCCAAATCGCAACTCTAAATCCCATGCCCTTTAGGTCTTCAACCATTTGTTTAAAATCGGGAAACTTTACCACATCAATTGTCAGCGAGCCATAGCATGTTTCCCACAGATCGTCAATTTCTAATTGGCTATTATTAAAACCGTTCGAAAGAATGCTACGGGCATATTCCATCACTACGTTTTGGTTGATATCCTTGAAATATCTAGCCCACGTTGACCATATCGGGTGCTGAATCATCCTAAAGTCTGGATAGGCGACTGGCTTGCCCAAGTATTTTCCGACAGCGTACTGGTGCCCGACTCTTGCATTCTTGGTGAACACAACATCATATATGAGATTGCTGTGTGTTCTTTTATCTGAGTATGGATTTTTAACTTGAGAAATAAAGCAAAGATGATTGTCGAGATAGTTGTTTTGGTCTATAAACAGAGGCACTTCCTTGTCAACGTATAAAATTGTTCCTTCAGAATTGATCCAGTAAGGTTCTGACACGGCGGAACTACCATCTTCCCTAACGGTATAATGACTCTCGGTAAATGACAACTTTTGAACGGGCCAAGATTGCAACCATTGTTCAGGACCACCATACCACTGGAGAGAACCTTCGCGAAAAAAATACAATTGTTATTTGACAAAACAAAATAATTAAATCGGTAGCATTAGTAGAAACAAAACACCTACCTAATTGGAAGCAGTCGGTAAGTCGCTCGGTGTTCGGGGCTGACCAAACGACGTTAAGTTGCCACCATTCTTCGGATATCACAACTAATACCCTCACTTCTGCAACTCCGAAATTGAAAACAGCCATTCGGTCGGTATTCCATTGTGTATAATTTTGTCCAGCAAACTCAGAAGCAATATATCCAAGATATCTTGAATCAGAACCTGAAAGCATTTTTCTTTCTTAGACGTTGTTCTTGGCAGGATCACGCGCTTTTTAAACAACGTAAGGTCGTGGAAATAGTTAGCATTATATTACGAGTATTAACATAATTTCATACAAGTTTACAGTCACTGAATACGACATCTTATGGATTCCGATGTATGACGACCTTAGAGCAGAGTGGCAACAGCTATGACTGCCACACATAGCTGGTCCCGGGTTCGATTCCCGGAAATGACTGTGTGATTCTCATACTGTCATTGATCTGGCGAAGAATTCTCGTGACAATAAAATGGCGATAGATTAGCTACCTAACATGTCATGAAAATCAATATAATAACTATACGCTTTTCGTCGATTTGGCTCACGCTGTTATGATGTAAATAGGTATTCACCAAAAAAATACCTTTATTAAACTAAATATTACCTTCTTCTAAACGTCAACCGGTTTCAATACTGTTCGTATAGGTACGGGCACATCATGATATCTAATAGACACAATTAGTATCAATTGAAATTGATTGACAATTAGAAACAGAAATATGTGGATGAATCTAGGAACCATCCAGAATATTAATTGTTTATTGAACAATGATATAAAATTCCATATTAAATAATTAATACGAATAAAAACGTCTGTTTTCTAAAAGTTTTATTAAATTTTATGTACATGATAAGTATATTTCGCCTGTCTAAGGCATTATTACATGTATTTTTAACAGATTTTTAAAGAACAAACATTTGATAATGTCATAGACAGGCGAAATCACATAAAATATAATAAAACTTCAAGAAATCGGACGGTTTCATTCGTATTAATTAATTAATACTCCAGAATATATAACTTTGTCATTATTTTCTAATTATAAATAAGTTTGAAACATCTTACCCCGTGTGGCAGTTACTGATATTCCGCCCTTAAGTGTGTCAACATCTTTGAATTCTACAAATATTCCATCTTCAGGATTGAGAATAAGGTCACCGGACACCGAACATGAGACAAGAAGCGCGAAGCCGACTAAAACGTTTTTAAAATAATGAGTACACAATTAATTATTTAAAAAAAAAAACTTTTCTAATAATATATTAAGTATTACCTATAAAACAAACAAGTTTGCAGGCCATCCTTTTAAGATAGCTGCGTCAAGCACTCGTCGATAAAACAATATCTTTTCGACTGAATTTTTGTGCCGAAAATTCAGTATAAATTAACAAAAGCCTAATCAGTATAATAATTATTTTGTGTTAAAAAGGTGTGACCAAAAGGCCATCAGTTCGATGAACTATTGTATTGTGTACGTTTATTAACTTTGATATTGAAATATTCACTTTTGAAGGAGGATTTTTAACACTCGTTTATTCACTTTCATTAAATACTTTTACAAGTTTAAATATTTTACGCATATTTCGGAGGTTTAAATCCTTCACCATCCTCGGGTGTAATTACAACTAAAACAATTCTAAAGAAATACGTATAAAGTAAACATGATACCATAATAATTTTTTCCCAATTTTACCGATTTCGGGATTTCTACCGATTCAAACTTATTTTAAATTTGTGAAATTCAATACTCTTTCAGGTTTTAAATTCCCGAGCTCCTAACAGACCAATAAATAAATTATCTTTAATTGTACATTTACTAATAACCAGAGTGGTATATCTATGGGCTAAGTTCAATACCTACAACTTGACAGGTTTTTATGTTTTTCATACTAATTTTAAAACATAATAGCTACAGTTTTGGATTTCATTAAAACTACTCTCAAAACCTTCCTGTGACTATTTAGAACAAACTGTTATATTTTCAGCGAAATCGGTTTAGTAATTTTCGAGAAAATCAAAGACAAACAAACAAACAGACAAACATTCATCTTTATATGTACAGATTAGTATGTATCTAGACCAAATAAATTTATTTCTATTTAAATGCAAATGTTTTCCCAAGTGTAATTTTGTATTGTATTTGTGTTTTTACCAATTATAATTTAGTATTTTTAAGGATTTAGTAACTATGCCATGTATATATTGTTCGTATTTTTCGTTCAGTAGTATCCCTACACCTTACTACCAGGAAGACCGCTGAAGTGATGGGGGGGTGGCTGGACGTTATCCCAGGACAGCTCACGGTCACAAACCTAAACCAAAAAAAATAAGAAGTGTATGTGATGTAAAATTTAATCACATATCATTATTATAAAATTTTATGTTTATGAATTATCTCAAAAAAAAATTGTTTTTACGAAAAATTGTTTACAATTGACAGCGCTGTCAGTACAGTAGGACCCTATCTGGTTCCACATGTAATCGTGAACTGCAGCTGGGTATACTGTTATTTCGAGAGAGGCAATTTTTAATTTTTAATTTCCGAAAAATTTATAATATTTGCCAAAAAGATAATCGCTTTTCAAGTTTTCCTATATTTCCTAGTAATTATATTATTCGTAGTTCCCATAAGTACGTTTCAATTTATATGTTTGTATCATATAATTAAATTTGAAGTTTTATAAATACTTCCGTTGTACGTACCTACCCATTAAGATAATTAAAATATAAAATGTTTTTTTGTTTGTACCTATTGTATTGTGGGCAGTTTTCCTAACACCATGTTAAAGCTAGCCGTGCTTCTATTCTTGTGTGTATCTTCTGATTTTCGATTGTATCTAAATTCCAAAGTGTCTGTATTTCCCATACTCGGCGCGATCAACGATGCTTGGAACGCAGTTACTGGGGGTGTTAACATTGGAAAACAGATGTTAAATGATATTGCGGGAGATTATTTTGGAAGTTCTCTTAGTAAATTTCTTATAGGGATTCCTCTTGTCGTAGCTCAAGAAGTGGAGGAAGCTGGAGTTCGCCTTGCTAGACCATTAAATAAAGCAGACGTTGAAATAAACACAACGGAACGGAACATTTCTTCAGTTGCTAGATACAACGAAGCTATCTTAAATATTAACGAAGACACTAATCTCAAATTTGCTCAACTTGTTAGAAAATACGGGTACCCAGTAGAAGAATACTCCGTGAAGACGGAGGACGGATATATTTTAACAATTTTCCGTATCCCCCATGGAGCCAGAAACCTTTTGAGAGATGGGAAAACAAGGCCGGTCGTTTACTTGCAGCACGGCTTGGTAACCAGCTCTGATGACTGGATTCTGATGGGGCCTAACAAGACATTAGGATACATTCTTGCTGATGCAGGATACGACGTGTGGCTGGGAAATACCAGAGGAAATAGGTATTCCAGAAAACACATTGACAAAATTCCTTCGGATATCCGCTTTTGGGACTTTACTTGGGATGAAATGGGTCGTTTCGATTTACCGGCGATAATTGATTTTGTCCTCGCTAAGACAAAAAAAAACGATTTGTATTACATTGGTCATTCGCAAGGAACCACCGTTTTCTTTGTAATGTGTTCACTTAAACCGCAATATAATTCTAAGATTCGAATAATGTTCGCGCTGTCGCCGATTGCTTGGATGTCTAACTTGGTGAGCCCCTTCATTCGTATTGTTTCTTACAATAAAGGGGTTTTTACATGGGTCCAAGAATCGTTGGGAATCGGAGAATTCTTACCAAAAAGTCAACTGATTACGTTTGCCAGCGCATTTTTCTGTCGCGGCAGAGATGTAACTCTAGATATTTGCTCGAATATTCTTTTCGCCTTGTGCGGTTTTGACGGAGATCAGTATAACGCCACGATGTCGCCGGTTATCTTCGGCCACGTTCCTGCCGGTGCTTCGGTCAAACAGGTGTTGCACCATGCCCAAGGAGTGGTGGATAAAGGTTTCCGTCGTTTTGATTACGGGTGGTCAAAGAATTTGGAAGTTTACGGTAAAAGAGTACCGCCCAGTTACAACGTATCTAAGATCACCGTCCCAGTTGCCTTATACTACAGCCAGAACGACTGGCTCGCACACCCCACAGATGTGGCGAAACTCAGTCAGAAGTTGGGAAATGTGATTGATTTGTATCTGGTGCCGTATCCTAAATTTAACCACATTGATTTTTTATGGGCCGTGGATGGATACAAACTGATTAACAGTCGCATTCTTGAAACACTAAAACGATATTAAACGCTTAGGTTATTTACAATATCCTGAATACACTTTAAATATCTATTACGATTATTTTTTCGATTTTTGTTTAGATCTACGAGCTCAATTAAGTTATTTAAAGTTGTTTTTTACTATTTTCTATTTTGTATTTTATGAATGTTTTCTTTATGGTATTTTTTTGTAATTATATATAAGAATAAGCCATAATATGTTCACCTTATAAGTATTTTATTAATAATTAATAATTATAGTTGAATAATTTAAACAAAAAATAAGTGTAAAAATTTTCTTTATAGTATATATTTAGTTAAATCCCACTTAAGTTTATGGCTTCGACCGGTTTCGATAGACCTAAACTAGACATCACCTAAACTAAATATATATTATAAACTTCTACCGTGACAATTCAAATAACGATATTAATAATTTTTAGTTTGGTCATATTTACACCTTAGGATGGAGGAGGTCACCTCCAAAACATGTCGTCTAAAATATTCAAATTCGTAAAAATAATCATTTTCATGGATAAAACAGTATTAAAATTCTCCTTCCAAATTAACAATGGAATTCTACAGTGTTAACGCCTTTATCTTCAATATAATATTTACAATTTAAAACAAATGTTTCTGATAGCGGATTTGGTGTTCAAAAGAAACATCAGCAATATCAGTGTTACGAAGATCTTACAGCTTGATAAGATATCAACAAAGGTATGAAACAACACTTGGCAATGCCAGAGTGGTCATTGATAGTATATATAATAAATAACATATATGTGTAGATGAATGCAAGTACCAAGATCAGACGACTTAAGCTACCTATCCTAACAAGAAAGTGTACGATATGAAATGGCGGCTCGTGTGTAGGCACTGTGGAACTGCAGCACCCCTTTTTCCACTTGATATTATCGATAACATTCAATGTAATAAGTCGTTTTTTCTTTAAATATTTATTTATACTTAGGTACTTACAATAAGTCCATATTATTTTTATTTTGTTGAATCACTCTTTACACCATTACAATGCGAGCCAAATGGATGCAAAGGGTATACACCTATAGGTGTCAGAACCATAGAGGGCTCCCTTCGTTTATCCGAAGCTGTTATACGAGTAGGCGCAGCGGCGCCTTTCGTCAGCTTCACTCGTGCACTCCCTAGGCCCGCCCCCCGTCCATGCGGGACTTACGTTAAGAAAAATTATATATTTATGTTTGTGCAACCAAGGGTGACCCAGACCACATTTAAGCTACTCTACTCTCCCCCACAATCACACTGCCATCGCCGGGAATCGAACCCGGGACCTTCAGTGTGGGAGTAGCTCTTGCCACTCGGCCACGAATTTTATGAAAAATACAAAAATCTTTGTACGAAACTGTGCACTTCACAGCTCCAGCGAAGAAAGCTGCACGCGATGCTGCGAAGGAAAGATAGCACCATCGAACGACCCTGACGTGCTGGTGGAAGGATTTTATAATTTTTGGAGCAACGCTCCCACTAACCACCAAAGCTATGTATGTGAAATGATCAGATGGTGTGAATCAATCCAAGAGGACGGTTTCCTTTCCGAATACAAATGATATAAAAATAAATGCGATATAGTTGATATTTATCAGATAAATGCGTTCCTAGTGCACTTCATTATACTCGTACCTATAATATATTGCCGAGCTACGATTAAGCGTTGAATTATAAATGCATTACTATGTAAAAACAATATATTTTTTACCCTGATGAAGTTCCGGTGAGAGCGATACTGATAGATAGTTTAAAAAACAAAATAAAGTGGAGTTAAAAATTGTTTAAGTGTCACTTATAAAATAAGTGGTGATTAATTGTTATCATTAAGTTTTTTTTATTGACACTACTATTCCCGTACTTATTAAAATGTATGGTCACACTACATTTTTTTAATTATCTTGTAATCAAAACAACTTAATTATATGAAAATCTATTATCTCTGATACTTTGACTTGTTTGTTTGCTTACTTAATATACCATATAGACCCTGTACCCTATTTCCATTTATTTGTATACAATTTAGAAGTCGTAATCAACAATAAGAGATATTTTAAACTGATAAAAGATATTTGGGCCATTTACTCGTTAATTATTAATTGATTATTTTAAATGTTTACATACCTCAACACCCAGACCGTAAGCATTAAACGATTCGACTTGAAAAAAATGACACAATATGTTTCTCAAACAATTCTTATACTGAGAATAAAAAAATCTGGAATCATCAAATATGGCAAAATCCTCTTTGGTATTAAGGCCATTTGCATCTTCAATATTATTTCATATTTTCATTTAAAAAATGCCAGCTAGTCGAAATGTTAATGTATAGACCTACACGTATAAGTAGGCGCAAAACGAGGGCGTCGTGTTACGAATTTGCTGTTCGTCACGGGGTGAAACATGAAGATTACCCGTGCTCCACTCCCGATCTCGAAGCAATTTCTCACAACGTATTGCCCAGTGTTTATTCGCTAATGTAATCATTATTATGTTAATTGAGATTGCTCCGGGATGTATAGTGATATGAGATTGAAACCAATATTTACTATTTACAATTATATTTAAACACACAAACATACATTATACAAAAAGAAAGAAACAAGATCACTTATAAACTAAAGATGACTTACTTGCTATCCGTTGGCCAACGACTTAAAACTACTCCGTCACTGAATTAACACTACTTGATCTGATCTGCGAAGTCGACGCTGACGCTGTCGTGGCCAGCACGAGGACTTCTGGAGGCTGCATGGCACAGAGGGATGCCCGGCGTCCACTTCCATCTCCCGGGCTGAGGGGCATCACGCAGATGATGGATCGCGGAGGGCACGGGTCTTCTTCACAGCGACAGCGGTGGCCAGCATCAAGCCCCAATGGTGATTAGCTGGCGCCATGCGGCACGTATCGCGAACTTTTAAGAATATCTCCCCGAAGTCCGGTATAACACTTCGCGATCTTTTGAGACTATCTCCCCCGGCGCGCGTCCGCCGAGGGAGAGACGTTCCTTTCACCGGAGGCCGGTGGTAGACTGACTCGCTCGAGAGCTTCCCAGAACTCTGCAGGGTGGGGGGTTAGATCATCCCCTCCCAGAGTGTGGCCACTCTCTGCATCCGGCCGGCAGTACCTAACTGCTTTGCGGTACCGGGGCAGAACGCTATTTTTTTTCACTCACAGAATTGTCACTATCACTATTATTGTTTTTAAATTGTCTTCCATAATCTTATCACTAATTAATATTAAACTTAACTAAGATCAAACAAGCCTCCAGAGAGAAAACGCCTTTTCGGTCATGTAAAATTTGTCTAGTGCAATCTCACCTATTATGTCATGAAACATGGCTATATCAGTCGTTATACATTTTAGTGTTGCCAGTTGTAGTAGTTTATAATTTTCGTATTGTAATCCACCTTATAGACCTTAATATATCCTTACCTACTAACATGTCCACTCTCATCTCCTCATCTAACAAAAACCTGTATAAAATACTAACAAAATTCCTGACTCTTAATAACATACTCGTACATCTGTAACATATTCCTTACTACTAACAAAAAATTATTAGATACTAACCCTAGATGTAATTTGTATATATAACAATCTTCCATAGATTAATCCCTTAACCCACTACTACTATTACGCAACTTGTTACGAAGATGCTTTCGACACGGGGTGAAACATGACGATTAATCGTATCTCACTCCATATCTCGAACCAACTTTCACAACATGTTCATGCCCAAATTACTCGCCAATGTGATTATTATTCGATCTCTAAGATGCTCCGGGATGTACAGTGATATGAGATTGAAACCAATATTTACTATTTCCAATTATATTTAACACACAAATACAATATACAAAAATAAAGAAACAAGATCACTTATAAACTAAAGATGACTTACTTGCTAATCGTTGGAACGACTTAAAACTACTCCGTCACTGAATAACGCTACTTGTTCTGCGGCGAAGACCGACCAGCATCAAGGACTGCCGGAGGCTGCATAACACGGAAGCATCACGCGGATGATGGACCGCGGAGGGCACGGGCCTTCTTCACAGCGACAGCGGTGGCCAGCATCACGCCCCAATGGTGATTAGCTGGCGCGGCTGGTTAGCACGAGGACGGTGATCTGTGAAGCCAGCGTGGTGTCGAGTCGGCCTGGTCTCATTCGCTGAGACAGCCGTGGCCAGCATCAGGTCCCAATGATGATGAGCTGACGCCATGGTTACTGACGCCATGCGGCGATATCGCGATCTTTTCCAGAATCACTTCCCGGCGTTCGGTATAACACTTCGCGATCTTTTGAGACTATCTCCCCTCGGGCGCGCGTCCGCCGAGGGGGAGATGTTCCTTTCCCGGAGGCCGGTGGTAGACTGGGGCGAGAGCTGCCCGGAACTCTGCAGGGCGGGGGATTAGATCATCTCCTCCCAAGTGTGGCCACTCTCTGCATCCGGCCGGCAGTACCTAACTGCTTTGCGATACCGGGGCAGAACGCTATTTTTTTTCACTCACAGAATTGTCACTACCATTATTATTGTTTTTAAATTGTCTTTCATAATCATAATAAAATTAAACTTAACTAAGATCAAACAAGCCTCCAGAGAGAAAACGCCTTTTCGGTCATGTAAAATTTGTCCAGTGCAATCTCACCTATTATGCCATGACACATGGCTATATCAAACTACCCTTACTTGAGACTGGCCCAGAACACCCACAAGTGGTGAAAAGCCATAAAAAAAGAAGAAGAAGAAGAAGCGGTGAAAAGCCATAAAAAAATAAGAAGTATTGTAATCCATAGATAACACTGACCCATAGACAATAATTTGTTACACGAACATAGACATTACTTAATCTATGCTTGGAAGTTGTGATGCATTCTGTGGCGGTTTTTCTGATCAACATAAACTGTCATGGCCACATCTAAAACAACGAATACTTATAATAGGCAAAATTGGGAAGATGCCGTAAGTTTATTCTGTACAGTGACTTTCTTTTATCTGTTATTATTTATTAATTGAATAATTGTAAATGCCTTTCAAATTCGATTTTTTTTCGAAATGCTCATTTAGACGTGTTTTTTTCAGGAATTTCCCATTTTGTGTCAAACGTGCCTTGGAGACAATCCTTATCTTCGTATGGTAAGATGTAAATGACTTTTATAAATATATTTTACGGTTATACAAGTGTTAGGTTAACTAACGTAATGAAAATTTTCAGACTAAGGAACGATATGGAAAAGAATGCAAGATATGTTCAAGGCCGTTCACTGTCTTCCGGTGGTGTCCTGGCGCTAGGATGCGATTCAAGAAGACAGAAGTTTGTCAAACCTGCTCCAGGCTGAAAAATGTGTGTCAAACTTGTTTGCTTGACTTGGAGTATGGGCTTCCTATTCAGGTCCGAGACGCAGCTTTGAAGATACAAGATGAGTTACCAAGAAGTGACGTCAATAAGGAATACTACATCCAGAATATGGACAATCAAGTTAGATACTTTCTTTCATTATCAGTCATTTATCATTGCTATATTTTTTTCTAACCTATTTATCAAAAAATTCTCTTGATTCTGGTGGGTAATTAATTAGCTATAAAAAATGGGGGTTATTCTTATTATTATTTTGTTGCATAACTCTTTACATCATTGGGCGTGATCCAAATTGGTGTAAAGGGTATGAGCGAGTACACATTATGCGCTCGGCGTTGCGTTCTGCGCGCGTTAGTAGTGTACATACAGCACGCTTAGCACGGCGTTTAATGAGCATTTCCAAGGTGTCCATACTACTGGCTCAGTTCGAAAATGGATGTCAAAGTGATTTTATTTTTATTATCAGGACTTTCCATGTCCCATATAGCTGGACGATTTTGAATTTCATCGATAAATAAGTCTGTATCGAAGTGCTCGATTTCCATTTTGGTGAATATATGTGTCCACCCTACACGAAAGCGCGCGATTAAATGTACGGCAAAATGGCGGCGCATGTATCTACTCGTACAAGCACGCAGCTGTCGCCCGCGCAACACGCGTTCGAACGAAAATCTGACAGCGTGCGCCTGACGCGCGCTTGTATGTGTACACCTTTGACCGACCTCTTTATTCTTAAAAAGCGCGTTACCCAAGCGCGCGCTTCAAAACGCCTAATGTGTACTCGGTCTTAAGCTATTATATATTGATTCTCATGACATGTGATAGGTAGATAATCTGCCGCCATTTTATTGGCATGAGAATTCTGCACCTGACCAGACAAAGATAATGTAAAAATCACTGTGTCATCGCCGGGAATCGAACCCAGGACCTTCGGTGTGGCAGTCATATCTCTTGCAACTCTGCCACAAAGACAAGGTTCTCTATTTGTGGGCAGTAGCTAATTTAACATGTTGGTTAGATGTCATCGTGGGACCCATCGCAGAGCGCGAGTGGAGCGGGGCGTTCTCAGGCAGCTGGGGAGCTACTGTTAAAGCTTGCGCGCACTGCACCCTACTACAAACGCAACCGACCGCACGTGTGCTCCTTCTGGGTCAAGGGCGAATGTCGACGGGGAGAAGAATGCCCCTACCGCCACGAGCGCCCCACGGACCCTGATGATCCACTGGCCGACCAGAATATCAAGGATCGGTAAGACTTCTACTTCCAAACAATTTCTAATTAGCAAAATATAATCTGTCCCAGGCCACATAACATGACATTGAATAAACTTAAACTAAATCCCACAAAAACAGAACTTATATTGATGGCCTCTCCTTGGCAACAACATCTAGATTCTGACCCTTTGAAAATAGGAGGGATAGAAATATCTCCTTCGAGTTTAAAGTTTCTAGGTGTTCATATATGTATAGAGATAGCAATCTGTGGAGGCTTGTGAAATCTGGTTTTTTCCAACCGAGAGAGCTCAAACATGTAAGGAGATGTTTTACCTATTGATGAAGCTAGGACCCGTTTAGATGAATGTACGCTGGATTGCCAAATAATCAATTAAGCAGAATACAAAGGAACGAAACAAAAGGAAGAACATATTCAATGCTGCTGCCTGATTGATTATGGGCAGCAAAAATACGAATTTGGTTTGACGGTGTTTAAAGCTCAACACCAGATAGCGCCAGCATTCCAGCCTCCATGTTAGTACTAAGTATGAGGATAGTGACATCAAATTTAAGAAACTTCTAAAGACTGCACTGTTCCGTCAATCATATCTTTGGAGTAATTTATTTTACAAAACGGCGCACTTAAAATATAAATCAACATAAATAATAATAAAGATCGATTATCGGATCAACATATTCACACTTGTGATAATTCCCGATTTATAATACACTATTTTATCACTCAGATACTACGGCGTGAATGATCCAGTAGCGGAGAAGCTGATGCGTCGCGCAGCTTCCATGCCAGCGCTGCCGCCACCCGAGGACAAGACCATCACTACACTCTACGTAGGGAATCTCTCCGATGGAATTGCAGAGGAAACACTGCGTTCGCACTTCTACCAGTTTGGTGAAATACGGCAAGTTATTTGTTTTATTTCTAATTAAATTCATTGTCATTTACATATTATTTGTCACATTTATGTACCCGATTTGTTTTATTTACTTGAAAAATAATAAGTATCCAACAGCATTTCTCTCGAGTATGCTAGGGTATAACTCCCTTGAACTGAGGAGGGAAAGGTACACAGGGACACATTTTTTCAATCTGATTCGGGGATCTATTGAGAACCCTTATATTCTAGAACAAATAAGTCTTTTTGTTCCTGATGGTCACCCGCAGCAATGCCGATATCAATTTTTCTACACTCCGTCACGCAAAACCAACCTACCTTTGCTAATGCCAGTAGGAAAAGCAATTTGAATGTTGAATTTAATCGCCTCTGATTTGGACATTTTTAGTATCAGTGAGCCAGTGTTTTTTAGCCCACTACGTACTCCGCCAAACAAAATGGTCTCACGCAGGACGCTATCTCCTACCCCAACTCCATCCAGGCACTGCTCCTCTTATCTTCCCCTCGAGAACAGACTTTTTTTATAAATACAATCCCAACCCTAACTGGTCTTCCATTCCTTGACAATAATGTAAGACTTTATCATAAACCCTAAATCCCCCCTCGCCCTCTTTCGGAGGGACACTCCGGGCCATAAATTTAGCCCCATCACAAAACAACTAACAAATCGCATTCCAACAATGTTTCTTACAGACGTAAGAGGAATAGCCATTAGAGCTGAACCTCTGCAAGTCATAAAAAATATATTATCACTTCTGGAAAGAGTCTCACTGATGTCATCATATTTGGGATCCTATGTATATATTTTAATATCCAGTGATATTTTGTATTCAACAATTTAGTAATATAATATTTAACTCTTGTTTATCACATGGATGATTTTGATACAGTATGGCCTGTTATTAACTAACTATTTTCTGTTTTGTTTTTTTTATATATTATATATTTTTAGCAAACTTTACTTCTATATTTTCTTTGACCAATGTTGAATTAACCATGCGTCCCACAGATCCATGACGCTGGTGCCACGAACACAGTGCGCCTTCGTGCAATACACTACGCGAGCGGCTGCAGAGTTGGCCGCTGAAAAGACCTTCAACAAGCTGGTCATCCACGGCCGGCGGCTCACCATCAAGTGGGGACGCTCACAGGGTATTGTAATTTTTCATTCATCAGAAATAACAGCATGTAGTCGGAATGTTTTCTTCTATATTTTAATAACCAACTAACCATCACGCCACCTCCTTGAAGGGGTACCTAGAAATAATAGGCTGCCACATTATTATATTTTAAGATACTTCTCTCGCTCTTTTACGTTCATTCATTGTTTCATGCATGCATGTTGATTTTCTCTGATTCCTCACGTGGCCGACATTTAATGTTTGATTTGATCGTGCCACATTTTCCTCAGTCTTCCTCTATTTCATGTTCTGTATACATCATACTTTCTTTACCATTTATTCTTTCCATGTGTCCAAACACTTTTGTTCATAACACTTTCATTCGCACTGCATTCATTTTTTATATTTGCATTTGACCCTCTTATCATATACAGATTTGCTCATATTTGTTTAAGAGATCTCATTTCTACTGCATTTATTCCACTTTCATCCTTCTTTTCCAATTCATGCTTCACTTCCATATAAAAGGGTCGACATAAGAACATCATTGTGCACGGCCATCTTTTTTGGATAGGCTTTTGTTAACAATGACAACTTTAAGTGCACTATTTACTTTGTTGCCTGCCTCAACCCTTCTTTCAATATCTCTCTTCGCTCGCTCATCCTTTGTGAACATACATATACAAATTCATCCACTTTTTCTAGATTTTCACCATTCACGCTAATCAAATGATTTTACTGAAATCTCTTGATGGAAGTTCATTTTAAAAAATAATTAAATAAAACGATGTTTTTTAACTACTTCCACTTTTGTCTTTATTTAGACAGCGACCGGTTTCGCCAGGCTCGCTGGCAGCATCGACATGAACTGGAACGCACCCGGTACAGCCGATGCTTTGAAACCTACAAAATAAATGAATAAAAACATCTTCTTCTAATTATTCACGCTAATGTTGCAGACTGTAATGCTTTCTTTTTTTTCGAAAATCTTTACCTTGGACTTCACTCATTACAATCATTATGACCTTGGAAAATCATTACTTGGTTCACATTAGTCATCAAATCGTATTGCATGCATAACTCATTCATTTTTAAAACTAAATTTGTTATGGATTGATTGTATCTCAATAGAGACAAAGATGTACGAGTAAATTGTTTTTTGGAAACAGAATATGGTGGTCGAGGCGTTTACATGACTTATGACCTGTCATTGGTTGGGTTAAGCGATCGCTTTATGTAAACAACATTCCCCATTCCGCCATTCTTACGACCACCACATCTGACAAATTTTTGGTTGTATATATGCTACTATGTTGCACCACACTTTACATGTTTTTAGTACAATCTTATTTCACATGTTTTTAGTATTATATTTGTTATATTTATGTTCTTTCTTTGCAGGTCGTGCCGGAGGCGACAAGTCAGAGCAGCCGTCTCGTTCCCTGGAACCGGTACCCGGGCTGCCGGG